>QRFJ01000322.1:861162-1016162 GCA_006176705.1 Cocos nucifera
TTCTTCATTAAATAACAATAATTATTTTATTAATTCTTATTGATTCAAATTGAATCATAGAAGTGTGCTAACCATTCAAATAATTAAAAAATGAAAAAGATTATGAAAAGCTAAAGATTGTGAAAGGCACTGCAATTTTTCTTTTGGCTAAAGAAAGTTAGATGAGTGCATCCGTCCAGGACTAAAGCAAAGGATAGGAATGGTCAAAGAAAATTTGAGCATATAATTCAAAGAACTTGATTCCCTTTGGATTTCTAGGAGAAGGGGAAACATCAAATCCCTCTCTCTCTTTCTCTCTCTGACATCCACAAAACATGTCAGCTGGGGCGCACACTTCCAACATTTGTAATCATAGAAGTCATCTAAGAGTTCTCTCCGACTCGTCCACGACTTGGAGGGGTCGGCTCAATCAGCCACCATAAGAAAGGCACACATAAGATTTTTATCTAAATAAAAGAGAAAAAGAAAAGGTTTTTTTGTATGCTTTACCCTTGTTTGCTCATCATTAGCAATGCATGGAGGGTGGGTGATTGAACTTAAACTCAGCTCATATCATGTAACTGGAGACTTCTCCTTTTTTAAGAGTCTTTTTGTCATTTCTAGATAATGAATGGATTTTCTGTCCTAATCTATTTTTTTGGGATAGTAAAATTTTGAAATAATACAAGCAGATCTCCAACCCAGGTCACTGAAAACAACCTTGTCTATTAAAGCAGTTGACACTACTCACATGCAGATGTTAGACACTAGCAGCCAGATGTTCCCATGGATGTTGAGCTTCGGGGCTCTGCATCCTATGGTGCAAGAATCTTTCAAGCTCTGTTGTTGGGTGCCAGTGCATTGAGCATTGATGCAACAAAGATAATTATAACTCAACTCATCCAACAATAGGATGCAATTAATATTATAAAGTTAGAGTGGTTGTGGAGATCACTTCATGGCCAAAAAATAGTGATAGCAAAAGAGTAGTTATGCAGCAAAAAGATGGTCTCATTCTTGTTTTGAGGAAGATTCCTTGCTGATTATTAGATGACTTTCAGATCCATAGGCTGTTGAATATAGTTACCATCTTATTCTTTAGGATTGTTGATGTTTGTCGTGCATATTTCTCTTTTTTGAGGTTTCTCTATATCCAAGGAAGCCAAAATGCAGCTGATTGGATGGTGTTGGTGCAGAATTTAGTTGATGTCGGATCGAGTTGGAGTAGAGGAGGATGAGGTCGCCGCTAGTGACCTACAAAATAGTCCCGTTTGGAGCCGATGGGGGGTGGCTCCGACAGGACCCTCCGACGGTCAAGTTAGCTCTAGCCAACAGATATGGAGTGAGTTCGGTAGAGTTTCAAGGAAGAGAGAAGAGTTTTTTTCAAATCTCGCCTGAGCGTATCTGAAGGGTTCTTTTTATAGGCGGAGCTTGTTGTAACTGCCTTGATTAATGATTGTCGTAACTATCCTGATCAATATCGATCATTATTGACTTGATAAATACCGATCGTTATTGACTTGATAAATGCCGATCGTTATTGTCGTGTAACCATTTAGTAGTGGAATCGCCGGCAGGAATCCATCGACAGTCTGTAAGAAGTTCGGCTTTCGTAAAAGTTCAGCCACTGGAGGAGTTTGCAAGGAGTCCAGTTTTCATAGAAGTCCGGCTGCTGGAGGAGTCCGCAAAGAGTCCAGCTTTCATAGAAGCCCGGCTGCTGGAGGAGTCCGCAAGAAGTCCGACTTCCATAGAAGACCGGCCGCTAAAGAGCTCGACTAAGGCTCGTCTGCTAAAGCTTTTTCGTGACTATCGGTTGCATTGTCGGCTGAGCATCTGATTGGACTTCGATGGGAGCGGGGTCTATCCCCAACAATAGTTCCTCCGCTCCCGAGTTTAAAATTCGAAGGAAGAAAGTACCAAAACAGACGATTTTCGAAGTTCTTTCCCAGGCTCCGCACCCATTGAAGTTGAAGTTCGAGGGATTATATCTCCTGCCCCAGAGGTTACCTCGGGGGAAATCTTATCTTGCAGCCGAAGTTGATGGAGATCCTATCTCCTGTAGACTTCGAAGCTCGGACTTGGACTTTGCTCGTGTTAGGACGAGGTTCTACTCCTATTCCTAGCAGGCTGTGGAGGTACGTAAGGGCCACTGTCAGGGCCTCTCCCTCCATCTCGTCTAAAGTAAATGAGGCCTTCGACTTTGCTCGCGTCAGGATGAGGTTCTCCTCATATTCCTAATGGGCTTTGGGGGCACGCAAGGGCCGTTGTCAGAGCCTCTTCCCCATCTCGTCTAAAGTGAATGAGGCCTTCGACTTTGCTCGCTTCAGAACGAGGTTCTCCTCTTGTTCCTCGCATCAGGATGAGGTTCTCCTCCTGTTCCTAACAGACTGTGGGGGTACGCAAGAGCCATTGTCAGGGTCTCTCCCTCCATCTCGTCTAAAGTGAACGAGGCTTTCGACTTTGCTCGCGTCAGGATGAGGTTCTCCTCCTATTCTTAATGGGCTATGGGGGCATGCAAGGACCGTTGTCAGGACCTCTCCCTCCATCTCGTCTAAAGTGAATGAGGCCTTCGACTTTGCTCGTATTAGGATGAGGTTCTCCTCTTGTTCCTAACGGGCCACTTTCGCTCATTTCTCTCCTGTCATCATGTAATTCTTGCACCAGAAAATAATAATGCTAAACGAAGGAATCTTATTAAAGATATTTTACTGATAATACATCCTCAGATTTTCTGAGTTCCAAGGTCGGAAAAGCATTATTCCTCCAAGCTCCTTCAGACGATAAGTTTTGGGCCGGACGACCTCCACCACTTCATACGGACCTTTTCAATTTGGGGTGAGCTTCCCTTGGCTCTGAGACTGTGAGACGGCGGCTTGTCGAAGCACTAGGTCTCCCACTCTGAACGTCTTACCTCTAACTCTGGAGTTGTAGTACTTGGCCATCTTCCGTCTGTAGGCTGCCATCCGGATAAGAGCTTCCTTCCTTTTTTCTTCCAGCAGATCGAGGTTAACTCTGAGGTCCTGAGGGTTGAGCTGCTTGTTGAAGCCCACAACTCATGCAGACGGAAGTTTAAGTTCGATCGGGATAACTACCTTCATGCCAAAGGCCAAGACGAAAGGTGTTTCTTCAGTCGGTACCCTTTGTGTAGTTCGGTATGCCCAGAGAACATGGTAGAGTTTGTCCACCCAGGCCCCCTTTGCACTGTCGAGCCTTGTCTTGATGCCTTATAGCAGAGTCTGATTGGTCACCTCAGCTTCCCCATTGGCCTGTGGGTGAGCCACCGATGTGAAGCGGTAGGAGATGTTTAATCCTTTGCAGAACTTGGTGAATCTCGCCCCAGCGAACTGTCGCCCATTGTCGGTTATAAGGGTTCGGGGCAGACCGAACCGATAGACAAGTGACTTTCAGATGAAGTCCTGCACCTTGGCCTCAATAATCTTTGCTAGTGGTTTGGCTTCGATCCACTTGGTGAAATAGTCGATTGCGACTAGGAGGAACTTTCGCTGCCCGGACGCCGTCGGAAAGGGACTAAGTATATCTATTCCCCATTGCACAAATGGCCAAGGTGCACTTAGCGGATTAAGCTCGGAGGCCGACTATTTTTGTACATTTGCGTTCTTCTGACAGCGATCGTACTTTTTCACATATTTCACAGAATCACGAAATAAGGTCGGCCAATAGTACCCTTGCCGAAGTAGTCTTTGCGATAGGGACCTGGCTTCTACGTGACTTCCGCAGAGTCCTTCATGCACCTCCTAGAGTGCGAGGTCGGCCTCTGAAGGTTGGAGACATCTCAGTAGTGGGAGGGAGTATGACCTCTTATACAACTTGCCTTCATGTAAAACATAGCGAAAGACTTGATTCCTAAGCTTTCGAGCTTCTTTTGGATCATGAGGAAGGACCCCTTCCTTGAGGTAGACAATCAACGGATCAATCCAGCTCGGCTCGAATTTCGTGTGCAGAATGACTTAGGGTTCCTCTTTGGTTGGACACTTCAAAACCTCCAAAAATACTTCTTTGGAAAGCTCAGCCGGGGCTAAAGTGGCCAACTTGAAAAGAAGATCGGCTCTGATATTTTGTCCTCGAAATTTATCGGATGCCGAAACTATCAAAGGCCGAGGTCAAATCCCTCACCTTTCCAAGGTATCTCACCATACTGTTCTCCCATGCCTCGTAGCTGCCATTAACTTGGCATACCACCAGCTGGAAATTGCTGAAGACTTGAAGTCGATTTACTTTTAATTCCTTTGCTATTTTTAATCCGACGATCAGCACTTCATATTCGGCCCCATTGTTGGTCATAGAAAACTCGAAGCGCAGTGCATACTCGACGCCGCCGCCCTCAGGGCTAATTAAGACCAGCCCCGCACCAGCTCCGATGGAGTTGGATGAGCCATCCACATGCAGAGCCCAAAAGCCTTCGAGGAGATCAGCACTTTCCTCGGAGAAGTTCGGCTATGATAGCAGGGCGCCGGTTTCATTCTATTCAAGCTCATGTTCGACTGAAATGGTACATTCTAACACAAAATTCATCAATATCTGGGCCTTGATCGATGGTCTGGGTCGATAGTTGATGTCAAACTCTGTGAGCTCGATTGCCCATTTTGCGATTCTTCCAGAAGCGTCTGCTCGGTGCAGGACTACTTTTATTGGTTAGTCCGTGAGGACCGTAATGGTGTGCTCCTAAAAATAAGGTCGAAGTTTTCGGACAGTAATTAGAAGAAAGTAAATCAATTTTTCTAACCTTGAGTACATGATCTTCGCATCCCTCAAGATCCAGCTCACATAGTAGATCGGTTGCTGCATCTTCACTTCCTCTTTGACCAGGACTGCCGCTAGGGCCACTGGAAAGACAGCCAGGTATAAGAATAATTTCTCTCCAGGTTCGGGCTTTGCCAGCAATGGAGATGAGCCGAGGTAGTTTTTAAGTTTATTGAATGCCTGTTGGCACTCCGCTGTCCAGTAGAAGTTCTTTGGTTGTCTGAGAACTTGGAAGAAGGGCACACATCGTTCGACTGACCTTGAGATAAAATGATTTAGGGATGCCATCTTTTCAGTTAGGCACTGAACTTTTTGATCATTTTTGGGGTGGTCATCTTCTGAATGGCTCGGATTTTCTCGAGGTTTGCTTCAATCCCACGTCTTGACACAATGAACCCCAGAAACTTTCTTGAGGTCATGCCAAAGGCGCACTTAGTCAGATTCAGTTTCATCTTATGCTTCCTAAGTGCACCGAAGGTCTCTTCAAGGTCGGTGAGGTGGTCTATTGAAGCTCGACTTTTGACGAGCATATCATCCACATACACTTTCATGTTGCGGCCGATATGCTCCTTGAAGATCTTATTGACCAAATGCTGGTACGTTGCTTTTGCATTTTTGAGCCCAAAGGACATGACCCTGTAATAATAAAGACCACGGTCAGTAATGAAAGTGATCTTTTCCTCGTCCTCAGGTGCCATCCGGATCTGATTATAACCAGAGAAGGCATCCATGAAGGTGAGGAGCTCGTAGCCCGAAGTCGCATCCACTAATTGATCAATCCTAGGTAAAGGGTAACTGTCTTTTGAGCAGACCTTGCTCAGCCTTTTGAAGTCAATGCACATCCTTCATTTGTTGTTTGCCTTTTTGACGAGGACCATATTTGAGACCCAGGTTGGATAATTAATCTTCCGGATGAATCCGACTTTGAGGAGCTTGTCTACTTCTTCAGTGATGGCTTTCTGCCTCTTCGGGGTGTGGTGGCGTATCTTTTCTTTTATCGATCGATGCCTCGGGTCGACGGTCGGTCGATGCTCCATGACCTCGGCATCAATCCCTGGCATATCTACTGGGGTCCAGGCGAAGACGTCTGCATTTCTTCTGAGGAAGGTAACAAGTTGCTCTCGAACTTCACCTACCAAGTTGGAGCCGATCTGTACCGCATGCTCGACGTTTTCGTCATCTAAGGGCATAGAGATAAGGTCCTCCATAGGCTCACCTCATTCTTCAGTGAGGTCGTCTCAGACATCCAATTCATCAATAAGATAAGAGTCAGACTGCTCTCCCTTATGTAGGGTGATCGAGTAGCAGTGCTTTGCCAAAGCTAGGTCTCTCCTGACCTCTCCAATTTCGTGATTTGTTGAAAATTTCATCTTCAAATAATAGATCGATACCACCGCCCGAAGCGCATTTAGACTAGGTCGGTCAAGAATGGCATTGTAGGCGGATGGAGTTCTTACGACTAGGAAATCAACTTGTGCTTTGGCCTGTTTCGGGCGTCGCCTTGTTGTTACAACCAAAGTTATTATGCCCTCAACTGGTACGGTATTATCGGTGAATTCTATCAGCGGAGAGTTCATAGGCCCCAAGTGGCCATCGAGTAAGAACATTTTTGAGAAGGCATCATAGAACAACACATTGGCCGAACTTTCATTGTCCACTAAAATACGGCGTACATCATAATCGGCAATATTTAAAGAGATTACAATCGCATCATTGTGCGAAAATTGGACTCCCTGGGCATTCGCCTTGGTAAAGATCATAGGTTCCTCGATCCTCTGTTTCTTCATCAGTCATTCAGATCCGCTGACCTCTTCTTGTTGAAGTCCCTCCGAGATTGTATTGATGACACCAAGAGACGGCCGATCTTCTTAGTCCTCCTCCCTCAGTGGTAGCGCTCTCAATCGATCCTCACGCCCTTCAGGCCATCTCTGTAAGAATCGACCGAGTCTACCCCGCCTGACGAGCTCTTTCATCTCGTCCTAGAGTTGGATGCACTCCTCAGTGTCATGGCCGTGGTCACGATGATAAAGGTAGAACTTATTGGGATTGCATTTGCTCAGGTGGGAACGCATCTTCTCAGGTCTCGAAAGTTGTTCCCTGATTTTCATCAGCACTTGGGTCTTCGGAGAGTTAAGGGGGCGTAGTTGTGAAATCTCCATTGGAAAGAACCTCGGCGCTGGAGAGAACCTCGACGTTGGGAAGAACCTCTGCGTGTTCTTCCATCGGGGCTTTCCCACCTCTAGGCCCGAGGGGGAGTTTGGGCTCGTTTGCGCCCAGAAGGAGTTTGAGAACGCGGCCAAACTTTACTCGACTTTTCTGCTTCTACGGGCTTACCCGGCTCGTCGACTTGCCGCTCGCTTTCGGCTTCATCATCCTTGGTCTTGAAGGCCTCCTCAACCCGAGCACAATCTTCAGTCCGAGCTAGCATGTCAGCAAAATCTCTAGAATATTTTTTTTCAGGGAGAACAGCAAGTCATTCTTTTGAAGGTCGCCTTTGAGCGCACCATCGCAATGGACTGGTACAGGTTCCGGACCTCTAATGCCGCAGTGTCAAACTGAATGACATAAGTCCGAATGGATTTTTCTTGCTTCTGCTTGACATTCATTAAGGAATTCGAACTTCAGTGTGGATGCCGACTACTGATGAAATGGGCTGCGAACTGCAGGCTCATCTGATCAAACGATAAGATGGTACTCGGCTTAAGTGTCGAGTACCAATTTCTGGCAGCTCTTTTAAGGATCGAAGGGAAAGTCCAGCACAAAATAGCATCTGATGCACCATGGAGCAACATCATCGTCCGGAAGGCTTTCAGGTGGTCGATTGGATCGGTGGTCCTATCGTAACTCTCGAACTGTAGAAGCTTGAAGTTCGACGGGATCGATTCCCACAAATTTTCTACGAAAAGAAAGGGTCAGCACAAACGTCATTACCATGAGAGGAGGGATTATGACGGAGTTCTTCAATCCGTTGGCTCATTTCTTTGATCCAAGAGATCTTCACGGTCTTTGATCTCCAAGGTTTTCTGATAGGATGGGTGTGAAGTTTTTCCTTGGATCGAGTCATGGTCCGAGCAGGGGCCTTCCCTCCTCTGCTTCTCTCTTCCGGGGATCGGAGGTCGGCTAGCCCAAGTCGGCCATTCCTGGCCCGGACCACAGAGCTCTGGAGAATTTTGTATCGGTTGAGCCAGTGTCGGGGCCTGCTGGTGTATGGCCTGCACCGCCTGCATCGCCTCCGTGAGGCCACGAATCTGCTGGACGAGCAGGTTGAACTGCAACGCATCCACCGCAGCTACAGGTGGAACCTGAGTTGCTGGGGCTAGAGTGGGAGCAGACGGATCTGAGCGGGATCGGGCCATGGAGGCTGTTGATCGTCGGATCGAAGCTCTTCTAGGAGGCATCTTCTCTTAGGAAAGAACTCTAGAGAGGAAGGAGGGAGATCTCTGGAGAGAGATCGTCGTTGAGCACTCCTTTTAGATCGAGAAAACCTCAAGAACAGAGGATGCCCTCCTTCTAGTGCCAAAATTTGTTGGTGCAGAATTTGGTTGACGCTGGATCGAGCTGGAGTGGAGGAGGATGAGGTAGCCATTGGTGACTTGCAAAACAAAGTTCCGTTTGGAGTCGGTGGGGGGTGGCTCCGAAAGGACCTTCCGACGGTTAAGTTAACTCTGGCCAACAGATATGGAGTGCTCAGTGGGAAGTTTGGTAGAGTTTCAAGGAGGAGAGAAGAATTTTTTTCAAACCTCGTCTGAGCGTATCTGAAGGGTCCTTTTTATAGGCGGAGCTTATTGTAACTGCCTTGATTAATGATTGTCGTAACTGTCCTGATCAATGCCGATCATTATTGACTTGATAAATGCCGATCGTTATTGACTTGATAAATGTCGATCGTTACTGTCGTGTAACCGTTTAGTAGTGGGATTGCCGACAGGAATCCGTCGACAGTCTGTAAGAAGTTCGGCTTCCATAAAAGTTCGGCCACTGGAGGAGTCCGGCTTCCGTAGAAATTCGGCCGCTGGAGGAGTCCGCAAGGAGTCCGGCTTCCGTAGAAGACCGACCGTTAAAGAGCTCGGCTAAGGCTCGTCCGCTGAAGCTTTTCCGTGACTACCGATTGCATTGTCGGCTGAGTATCTGATTGAACTTCGGTGGGAGCGGGGTTTATTCCCAATAGATGGTATTTTATGTGGCTCATCAAATAGGTTCAACATTATGGGACATGTTAAAAATTTTATTTGCTGATTCCTAGAGATATATTTATACTCGTTTGGTTTAATTTCTCTGATTTACCAAGGATAGGTTTGCAGCAGAAAGATGGTCTCATCTTTGCTCAAGGAAAAGGAGGCGTAGGAAGAGAAAAGGAAAGGCCAAGCTCGTGTTTATTCCCACCGAGAAAGAAAGAGACCAAATCTTAAAATGAGCCCATTCCAAGGCCGGGCGAGCAATGCATGAAAGCACTGATGGTCCGCCCCCTTATTCATCTCAGTATATTAGAGGTTTTTCTCTCTGTTCTTTTTTTTTTTTTTTGGCTTTCTTTTCTTGCAAAACAATGGGCGACCATGGGCTTAAGTTTACACCATTCCTTAAGTTGTTCTTTATAGTGATCATCAGTTGATGGGCATATCAGTTGTTAGGTACTTAGGTGATGTTCTCATTAAAATTTTTACAACGATATTTTATGAAATCCATCATTTGAATTTTTTTTTTTCTCTTTTTTCTCGCCACAAAGGGCAGCCATTGGATTAAGATTCATCATTTAATGGCCATCGGTAGTTAATGGGCATATCAGATGTTATTTGATCTTTACGCTACAAGTTTTACAAGAACATATTTAATAAATTACAAAGGTATCAATCTAGCAATATTAGTATAACTTGAGAAAAAAAGATGCTATCGAATATCATTGTTCTTTGTTGTTATCACTTGTGATACTAGGTCATAAGCTAATCTGGCCACCAATAATTTCTTTCTAGAAAAAGGTCTAATTAAAGTATAGTTTGGGAACTTAATGATTATTATTTCCATAAAAAACTTAATTATAGTTCAGAAATGGTATTACAAACTTGCGAGAATCAAATAGTTGATTGCTTGATTGAGATGTCAAGTTGACAATATCAACAATTTATAGAGTTGTGGTAAAACTATCGGAATTGCTTTGCTCGCAAAAGTAGATTGACTGCTGCTAAAAATGTTCATCTGAGGGAATTCATGGATGCCTGAATCTCTTCCAAAGTTCTTCCTTTAGTTTCTGGTACTATTTTTGCAACAAAAAGAACAGATGTTGCACAAATAGCAGAGAAGATAAAAAAGGTACCTGAAATCAAAACAACATATCAAACAAATGAAAATTGAGGAATTTTTAGATAAATTTCCTTTCAATAGTTATCATTCTGGGTTTTAATGTAGTGCGCTAAAATAATTTATAATGTCTTATATTGATTAGTTTGGTACAGACAATTCATTATTGTTACATTATCTTGAGTGTTAGCAGGGGTGAGTTTTTGTTTTTGTTTTTTTTTTTTTTTTTTGAGAGGAAAAGAATGTTATACAAGTTCCCTTGAGTTACATAAGATTAAAAAATTAACCAAATAGGTCTGAAATTTCTCCGTCTCTGGAGAGAATTGGATTATTATTTTGTCAAATTAGATAATTTGACAAAATTCAGTCATCCAGATATGACCAAAACTTCCAGACATACATATGGATAAATATTATATTGCACATGTAGTTTCTGAGTAAAAAATTGCATGTTTATTGCCTCAAAAAAAAAATTTGTTGTGGTTACTCAAATGGTACTCACCAATGCAAAAATCTATGGCAATATTTGAATCATTAGAGGTTAGTGGTAAATCCAATACGATAGGATTCTTATTATCAACCATTTAGTACATCCTTTGAGAAACAACGAACTAACTTAATATGAAGCTTAGTTTAACTAATTATCTTGAAAATTACTGCTAAAAATGGATGGAAAACTGAGTGATACTGGTTGCCATCGTACTTCTGTACTGTTTACAATACTACATAGAAAGTTTTGGATACAGTAGTATCTTACCTGAAGAACTCCAGCTCATGAGAAAATTGAAAGCATACGAAACAGCCCATGAACCAAACCAGTTCACCAGTGTCACTATGCTTCCAGCTACTCCTTTTATGTCGATTGGGAATATCTGCAACCAATCCAATCTCAATGCAACATTCTACACCCTGCCTTCATGTTTAAGGATCTTTAACCAAGATATGGAGCTTCCATATTGGAGATTGAACATCATTATTCTCCCCTAAGTAAAAAAAAGGAGAAAATGACAAGAAAATAAATGGACCAAATAACCATTATCTTACCTCAGACATTATAACCCAAGGAATGGCTCCCATTCCTATTGAAAAAGACCCCAAAAAGCCCTGTTTCATGATGAGAAATGCGTAAGAAGAATTTTATCACAGAAAAGGGAGAAAAAAAAAAGTTTCAGACATCAATTCCCTATCTAATTTTGCGACAGTATCCTCTTGTTGAATATGTCTTGGAATTTTCTTTTTCTTTTGAAAACATGTTTCAGATGTTGGTAGACACATAAACATCCCATGGAATAACAATTGAATATAAACTTAACCTTTTGCTACTTTCAACATTATGATTGATGCAGACTCAAGTAGTAAAATAAAGAAAAAAAGAAAAAAAAAAAAATCTTTTTGGTACAATGCCTTTGCTTACCAATATGCCAGCAAGAGCAAGCAAAGGGACCCAATCCATGCAAATTCCTTTCTCCTGCATCCATAAATATCATGCTGTTATTTTGAAAAACCAAACTGACCGCAGATATGGAGAACCATAAGCATGGAGTTTACCTTCAAGTAGAATGACATTGCAGTTGTAAAAGCACTTAAACATGTTCCTGATGCAGAAACCTGAAACACAGAAGAAGTTTATTGTGTTAAACATCTCGTCCCACCAAAGTTTTCCAAAGGAAAATGCTACGACTAATCTATATACCATTAGAAGAGGCCTTCTTCCACTCTTATCCATCAAAAAAGCTCCCATTGTTGTAATAGGAACCTGTTAAACAAACCAATATCATACGATGCACCGCTCGATGGAACGATCAATAAAGACATGCATTCACAAGGGCTAGGAACCTGAATGGATCCCAGCAAAATGGTTCCAAGATTTCCTGAAGCAAATCCTGTGGTTAACAAATAACAATTCATGAGCTAAGCTTGAATTGAACGCTTGGAAAGTTTCTTTCACGGGCAAATCATGAAAAGTGCACCCTGCGCTGTTATTTTACCTGCAGATACGAATATTTCGGTGGCATAGAATGTAATTCCATTGACTCCTCCAAATTGTTGAAACGCCATTAGGCCAACACCAACCTGTAAGACCCCAACAAGATCTCCAGGCGTAAGAAGAGAGTCGGAAGGTTACCATGACCGAGTTTTCGAAGGTTGCTTACGATAACGGAACGGATATATGTCCTTTGGAATAGCTCTAAAATCCTGGTCTCAGGAAGGCTCCGAAGAGTTTCTACATATTCCTGTGCAGCAATTTTTGTTTTCCAAAATCACCTTATGATGATGTTGTAACTTAAAAATCTGCGGACTATAAAAGTTATAAGCGTTAATGGCTTCAAGTATGAACATGAATGTCTGCTGCTTCCTGAGATATATCAGCATCCTTTCCACGCAGGCTTCGCAGTGCAAGCTCAGATTCTCCATCTTTTCCCACCTTCGCCTGAGATAAGCATGCACTAATAATCCGAAACTTGTTCCTTTTATAAGCTTTACATGCTTGCTAATTCTATACAATGTCTTACCAGCCATCTAGGAGACTCTGGGATGAAATAGAGACCCACAAGTATGACAAAGCATGGAATAAGCCCTACATGAAAATCTAAATCGATCAGCTATTTTCGACAACAATATCAAACTATTGGATAAATTTTTGAATTTTATCATGCCTTTTCTCATCACTACTCTAAGCGTCGATAAAATTAATGATGGAAGCATTCTGGACTCACCAACTAGAACCAGCGTGCGCCATGTGACTAGCGTTCCAATTATGTAAGACGACGATAATCCCCCGCAGATTAATAGCTGGAGTTAAAGCAAGTAAATATAAATGTAAAATTTAACTTTTCTGTTTGCTAGCTACAAAATTCTCCTACCTGGTTAATGGTTGTCAGCCCTCCTCTGAGCTGTTTGGGTGCGATCTCTGCTATGAAAACCGGCACCTGCTCCAAAGTAATTTGATAATTATCATTAGCATGTTCCTTGAGTCCACCCAGCTATGGTAAATAGTATTTTGCTTCAAAACAAATAGAACTAAAAGGAGCACGGAAGCTATATAAAAATGTATGTCTCTCCACTCCCAGAGCACTTTGAGGCACAATTACACCAAGTGAAAATCCCATATCCATCATGTTCTATATATAGGTCGATTTACATGGACTCGTCAAATACCGGAATCCTTCTAAACTTTAAGCATTTTGATTTTCAATAAGGTATAAAAGCCGAGAATATTTTTATCTTTACGACTTACAAATTATGGGTGCAGTTGAAAGAAGAATACATACCACATAGGAAAAGACTCCAGTTCCATATCCCGTGAGAATTCTCCCAAGATCGAGCAAAAATGCACCCTATGCAAGGTCGAATGCGAGCATATGTCATAAATTTGTCCGAGAGTTTAAGAATCTTTAGCATAAAAATCAACAATGGTGAGACACAAACTTCAGCAAAGTAAATTCCAAGCCATCCTATGATGCAGACGATAGCCGACATTCTCATAGCCTGCTTCCATCAAAATGAGCCAATTATAAACATATCGAGAAGTGATACTTGCGAGGATAAGTGGTTCTTTCTTACTCCTTTACGGCCGGAAAAATCAGAGATATGCCCACTTGCGACTGCTCCAATCATTGCACCAACAGTCACTATGGAACCAAAAACAGAATACTGCAAGGTTGGCATCAAAAAAGCATACTCAATATTTTACTAACTTCATGCAAATTGAGCTTCTTGAACACAAGCTTTCACTATTAGCATATGGAGGCCCCTCTGTTAAAAAAAAAAAAAAAAAACATAATGTAAAACCGTGTTAAGGATTGAACCTTCTTTTACACCGTCAAAAAGCTACTGGTTGGGACCTGAGTTATTCTAGAGGAATCATGGTACATGGCCTTGATTTTTATTATGCATTAACTATTGGAGGGGTATTGGTAACGTCACTTTATAGATCATCCCAGCTTCGAACCCAGATGATGCGTGAGAGAGAGAGAGAGAGAGAGAGAGAGAGAATTTATGACCTTGCGTTTTCTGTTTCGTTACTTTGAGGAGATGAGGTTTGTGCTAGAATTGATCTTTAAAGCATGATGGATTCAAAAGCATTTTTGCATCTATAACTAAGATCGATCAGGTCGACCAAAAGAAAGGAACAGGTATCACATCATAAGGCAATGGTGCTTCCATATGCAAATGCCTCCAATCAAGCGGATATATAAAAGATATCTGCATGCACAATGGAGGTGCGACCTAGCTATGATCGACTTGGTATATGAGCAAATGAATCAAAGCGGAGAAAAGAGGTTGATTAGTCAACGAGTGTTGGCTTCTGATGTTACGTGTCAATATATATCAAAGTGGGTGGGAAGGTGCTGGTCTAGAGAGAAGGCAAGATTAATTAATGCAAGGGCCTCGAGCTTTTATGATGAAAGATGGCCACCACAACTAATGAGTTTTTGAAAGCTAATGAGCTTTTGATGTTAGCAACTCCACGTGGCTGTGATCGACAACATCAATGGAAGGAACCCATCCAGCAAATTCTGTCTCGATTTTATGAAGTATATATCATGATCCCATCACCTTTCTTCAGTTCCCTCTAGCTCTAGGACTGGTTGTTGTCAGTGTTTGGACTTTGCAGGAAACTGATGAAATGAAGTTTACAATCTGTAGCTAGAGAGTAACGTATAGTCTTGTGTCAATTTGTGGAAGGACAAGTTCTGGAAAGGATTCTTTTTCTGTCGATACATCTAAAATATTAAGGATTTTTCTTGTTGACATCTTCCTTTAGATCAAAATTTCAATTTGGGTTAGAACTAATCAGACAATAAATATAGGTATTATTGAGATAGAAAGAACTGCATGAGACGGCTACTAATGAACCATGTAAAATATTAATGCTTCTCAACTATCATTTTCATAGCTAGATGAGTTTCTTGCTCAGAATTTATCGAGTGTTTGGAGCTGAAAAGAAGACTGAAAATTTTGTGAACAATGCAGCATGAAATTTGTTGATCGTAGGACATAAAGATATTAAATAAGATATTTTATCAAACTTGTATACTAAATAACACAATACTACAGCAGATCAACTCCATATTTTCAAGAAGAAAAAAAGAAACAAAGAAGTTATATGTGAATCTGGATTTGTCAAAAATATGTTAATTTATCCTAATTGGGGATTGCAATATGTTGCACTAGTTACTCTATCACAGCATTAAAGAGGTTAAGGAACATTAAAGAGAGAACAAGGTGTACAAACCTCAGATATAGTGAGGCCTAGATCTTGTCTTATCTCGGACTGAGTTGGTGCTGAATAGCCAACCTGCAAAGAACCATGGCTAGTTCAGCCAAGTAGTAGTCCAAAAGTGTGTGGCAAAGAGAAAAAAATAATCACAAGAGCCAATCTAGTTTCCCCCTTCGAAAGTCTTAACTTGTCAGTGATAGAGGCAAATACCAAAATAGGTTGTCTTGGCCTCCCTTTATCATTCCTTAAGAAGCTCTACTAGAGGGTCACGATCAAGGAATTCTGGATTGATTTCTTCTCAGAGAGCATCCCTTTGGACATAAATTTAACCTTTCCAATAAGGATGAAGTTGGTGATTTGATTAGAATCCATATCTATTTCCTATGCCCCTTCTAATATAGGGTATCATATGCTATCAACTATAGGTTCGAACCCTAGAACTGGTGTCTCATGAGTTAAAACCCAACCAATTAGTTGTCTTTTCAGATCTCCATTTTGCATATGCATTGAATATATTTAGTTCAGCAACTAAAAAAATGTAATGCCTTGTTTATCTTTTGCTATATTAGGACTCCACTAAAGGCACATGACCATGCATGCCCTTAAAAAAACTTAAAAAAGAATCATATGTAAAGAAGTCCAATCGACTAGTTAGACTAGAGAAGCAATTTTACTTGTGACATTTAAATAATAAACTATTTTTATAATTATTTTTGAATTAGTTTTATACATTTTTTAGTTATATATTTATATTCTTTTTATATTTTTTTTTTTTTAAATAGTATATGCAAAGTCCATATAAGAGCAAGCGTGACCTATCAATCTTGAAAAGGGAGAGAAATTGCTCTCATCCTTGTGCATCATGCCAATTATTCTAAAGTTACACAAATCCTCTCATGCCACGTGAAGAAAGAAACTACTTTACATGGTGAAAAATATAGGAGCCATTTTCTCTTACAAAAAATAAAAGAAAATAAATCCTATAGCATTACTCCTAAAAGAAATGATGAAAAATATCAACTGTTTATCTATGATTTAACATATATAACTCTAGTAAAAATTGTTTTTCTTTTAAGTTTACCTCTTCATGATTGATCATAATTAACTAAATACTCAAGGTGTCCATTTTTTTTTTTGCATGCCTCAAGTAATTAAGAAGACTTATAATTTGCTAAACAATCACAAAATAACAAAGAGAAAGGATGAGTGATAGGATGGAATAGTTTAGTTAATAATGATTTTGATATGATACAAATGGAAATAGAAGAATTAATCATAACAAGAGGGGGAAGTATATCATCCATGTCGCTCCAAGCATGATTGATCTTGTCATTCGAACCTCAAATAGAAAAAAGAAATAAGTCTGGCTCCTTTATTTGCAGGCAAGACTTGAGCTACTTTTTTGGTGGCAAAATGATACCATTGTCAACTCCGTAACATGAACTCCATATATGAGAAAATTAATCCCCCTACTCTATGACAAGTCCCTCAACCATGGTGTACAGGCAAGTTGAACCTCTAATCTATGGAAACCTCAATATTAATGAAGAAGTAGGTAGAACTTTTCCATCGGGCCACTTGAGGTCTGTATAAGAGCATATTTAACCTCCGCTCTTCCTCCGACAGAATTAGAGCCATATCCATTGATGGTTGCAAGATTCTTTAACTGTGAATAAAGGCTTTGGATCTCACAATCCTAGAAGGGTTTCATTAGACCATGCACTACATAGGATTGTAAAATAGAAGGCAACCTGCACTTGATAGAAGTGTGATAGCATTGAAACATATGAGAGAGAATATCTGGATCTTTCTTCACACTTTTATTCATGCAAACTGAATTTATTACCAGAATAACTTCTTTTAGAAGGTAGTTTGTTTTCCCTGTAAATTAACTAGTGTTTACCACTAGTTTCTTATTTAAAACACTACCTTTTTTGTGAAAGTTAATTTCAATGTCAAGCTACACATATGCAGCCTCTTTTTTTTTTCTCTCTCTCTCTTTTTTCCTTTGTTGTTTTTGATGGAAGACCGTCTACTACAGTTGAGTAAAGCCCGATTAGGTTTTGGTTTTAAACATCTACCGCATCCATTAATTTTCTAGACAAGAGGCTCATTCATTAATTATATTCTCTAAAATTGTTCCTTCCAATTTTATAACATTAATTTTCTACAAGAAGTTTGATACCCAAGAGGCTCCTTCAGTAATTATATTCTCTCAAACCGACCCTTCCAAGTTTATAGAATTTCCTAAGAAGTTTGATACCACATTTGACGCAGTAATGGCCGCCATGGAAATGCAGAATTTCGACAACTTTTGACCATCCCTGGTGGATTTACCGCATGCCTTCCAAAAATTGTCACTCTTGAACGTATGTACAACGTCACCAAGTATTCAACTTCGATATTAGTTCATAAGATAATGTTTTTCTTTTAGCAGAAAACTTGGTGCTAATTAAGATAATTACAACATTATCCCACCATTAGAAATAGTAAGATAAAAGGCTAACTCATGAGGAACGTATGTGGATTTCCATATGTGATAGGAAAATCCTTTTTTCAAACTTATATAAGATGGGTGAAAGTGAACCAAATAATATCCATTTGGATAGCCAAATCTATCAAACATGGGTAGAAATTTAAATTTAAGCATCTGACTAATATTTATATTCATATTCATATTCGTATCCATCAAAAAAATAGATATAAATATAGATAGATAGTTATATGATCTGTATTTAAATATTTAATTATATTTATAATTTTATTTAATTTTATATAGTATTTATAAAATTTTAAGAAAAATATATGATTATATTAATATATTATTAACTTGATTTATCATCTATTTAATAATAATTTTAATTTTATAGTCATAAAATTTAATTATCCGACTTGTATGTATATTTATATCCATATTTTTAATATCCAATTTGTATCCATATCAGTTTAAAATAAATATGATTATAATTTTTTATATATGACTAATATTTAAATCCATATTTATATTTGTAAAATAAAATAAATATAGATATAGATATATTGGTATTAAATCTGTATCCAATCTTGTTTCAACCTATTCTACAAGCATTTGGAATCTAAGCTGAGCCATAGAAGCATATGCAAACTGCAAACTCAGAAAGGTTAGCCAAGTGGGTTCCATGGCTCAGGCCTTCTAAATTAGTTGGAATAGGAAAGAAAAGCAAATAAAATATTTCAAATACATGCAAAGAATAAAAAAATCTAAGCCAAGGATTAAAATCTTACACAAACACCAAATTCGAATGATCCGCAGACCGATACTGCAGTGCTGACCAAAACCATGCATAAGGATTCTTTGCATGTACAAGTATCTTCTGCATGCATGAGAGGCTCTTTAACCCCATTTTGCTCTCTATCAACCACATCTTTGCTATTACCCATGGCTCCCTATATACTCACTTCTCTCTTTGTGTCTCTCTTTCTCTCTCTTTGTATTGGCTCTAAAACGAGAAAGCTAAGCAAGAAGAGAAGAAGGCTAGGATGAAAGTAGAAACAAATGGAATAAGGGATAGCCATGACAAGAGTACAGCCTCCCAAGTGTCTCCCTATTTATAAGGGAGCCCAAGAGACTTGGGCTTAACCCTATAATGGGAGGGGTAAGTTAGGGATGGGAGGGGAACCAAAAGGTCAACTTAGAACCTCGGACAACGTATGGTGAGTGCCTGAGTTTTTTTCCTTTTTCTTTTTTTTTTAAGGAATGGTGAGTGCATGAGTTGCATTGAAAATTTGAGGCCAAGAACTTGAAAGGAAATGTGTGAATCATATGCATTTAATACAAATGAAGCATGCCAGATATGCGTATTTATCCTGTTGGGGAAACGTTGGATTTATGATGGGACTAATAAGTATCCATGTGCAAATATATAAATAATATTATATATAAATAATATTATTTTATTTTATATTCTCAACTATCTATATAAATATATTTTAATTATAAAAATGCAATAATACCATACATTAATAATATAATTTAATTCATATAAATAAAATTTAATATAATTTTTTATTAATTTAAGGCTTGAAGAATTGTTAGTTTCTACTTTATAATATATATATTAGATTTAGCATGCTCCATTTTTTCCTCTCTCTTCTTGCTTTAGAAATATAATAAATTATAATAAATGAAAGGCTTTAACAGCTAAATTTCTTTATTACATATAAAAGAACAAATTTTAATGATAAATATTGTGCTAAAACTATCATCACTACCACTAGCAAACATATAGAGAACTCCACACAAGCAAAACCCTCATGAATAAACTCTCATCATCAATGCTAATATTATGAATATTGGCCCAATGCATTTAATTATTTCTCTTTTTTTGAGCTATTCATGATATACTATATAATAATTTAACAAATTATAATGAATAGAAGACTTTTCTAGCCAATTTTCTATCACACAAAGAGCAACAAACTTTAATGATAACCAAGTAGAAAAATTCTTGTCATTAATGTTACATCCATGAATGGATAACTTTGCACAACGGTCTTTATGTAGAAATTTCTATCAGTAATACTGGCATCAATAATACTAGCCCAACTATCAATATCAATAGTACTGACCTCACATGAAGCACTGATATGATTCTTTCTCCTTTTTTTTACTTTTTAAAATATAATATAACAATTTAATAAATTATAATAAATAGAAAGCTTCAATAACCAAATTTCTATTACATATATACTAAGCAATTAGGTTTAATCATGGCCAAGCATATTAATAACTTGTCATTATTATATATTAAATTATAGATTTTAATGATGATCAAGCATATTATTAAAAAAAAATCATGGTACATGGAGAAAATATGTCACAATGTCACAAGTTAAGCCTCCATTTTTTATTTATACTAGCATATATCCCACATGATGTGTGAATACGATTGTTTTATCTTTTTTATCAA
This sequence comes from Cocos nucifera, assembly GCA_006176705.1. Classification (NCBI taxonomy): domain Eukaryota; kingdom Viridiplantae; phylum Streptophyta; class Magnoliopsida; order Arecales; family Arecaceae; genus Cocos; species Cocos nucifera. The sequence goes on from QRFJ01000322.1 coordinate 881,368, forward strand.
ATTGCTCTTGAAATGTAATATAGTATTGTTATAAATTATAAACAAAATATTATGTATAATTATCAAAACTATCATGGTACCATTACAACATTGTCATAGTTATTATTTGAAAACCATGGGGTAAATTACATATGCAAAGGATAGAGTATAATAATTACATATGTAATTATTATAAATAAAGATTTTATTAATAAATTAAAAAATATTTCTTCATATATTTTCTTTTGTTATATATAATTTTATGTTCTATTAAAGAAATTATGAATGTTAGATGCACTTATGTTAATTGTTATATACATTCATTTGTAATTATTAAAAGATTTATATACTAAATCAAAAATTATTAACATGGTAAATGGAGAGCATTGTGCAAGTAGAGCCTCTATTTTAATATATAACTAACATATAACCCATGTGATGTAGAGATATGATTTTTTAATCTATTTTTGAGTTGTTCTTAAAATGTAATATATGAGTTTAATAAATTATATTTAAAATGTTATGTTGGTTTCCATCAAAAAAAAAAAAAAATCATTACATAGGTTTGTCAAAGCATTATGTTCACTATTATAACACTATAATAGATTGGTACTTATAATATATATATATATATTAATATATATATATATATAATATATATATATATATATATATATATATATATATATATATATATATATATATATAGTAAATTACATATGTGTGTTAGATATATGTGCCTTAAAAGCCAGAATTGGCTGACACTTGTAATACACTTTTAGGGACAAAATTATAATTTTGACTATAATCAATAAAATGAATTATTTTCTATCATATATGTGTATTTAGTGTCTGTGATATATCCTTTGAGTTAATGATAATGATAATTCATATTTTCAAGAGTTGAAAATTTAAGATATGAATAATCATTATTAACTCATAAAATGAATTTAAGATAATTCATAGGATCATCACGAGGATGATGATTGATTCGGAAGGTTGGTGTATAATCGCTTCTCTTTAGTAGATGAATCTTGAGTCTACGATGTGGAGATACCGGAGCGAGAGTATAGATACTCGTTAGAGAATGAGGGCACTGAGTGTGACCACCTCGAGTAGTCATTAGAAAGTCTACCTTCTCATCAATGACTGACTCGATGCTATAGTGGTATGTCTGATTCTTTGATCTGAGTTGCATCGACAGTTTACCTTAAGGGTGTTATAGTTTGACTACACCATAACTCAGTCTCCTAGCCATTCGAAATTCTGAGGTGTATGTTGGCTATAGCATGTTCATTATAGAAACTGGATTGCATCAAGATGGAATCTATCTACCTTGATGGTAGAGAAGCAGTCCTATGATGATCATGAGAATTAAGTCCAGAAGTCCATAGCCATGGCAGAGTAAAATAATAGAAAGAGTTTCTATTTAGATTTTCACATCGGACTTGAATCGAATGATTACATCATATGACAGAAATTAGGGTTTGACGAGTTCACTTTAACCCTAATCTGATCGGGGCTCAAGATAGAAGAACTTAATCACATAGGTAGCTGCACCAAGAGGTTCGCATTCAGCTATGATGGGTTGCCACCATATACTGCTAGGTGTCACTGATGGATTTTGGGAGCAATTAGAATAATTTAGATGATCGATCATTCTAGCTGTTCGAATCAGAAGAGTTCTGATCCATCGAAAGAAGTTTCGATGATGTCGATGATAGAGATCATGACATATCCCATTACCATAAAAAACTGAATCTAACTGGATCACACAAATAAGGGTTTGAATCTGGTGATCATCAATTAAATTAATTCAGCCCAATTGATCTGAATGAGATTCAATTAGATTCAAAAAAATCGTGCTAGCACTCGATTGAACATAACGTTCTTCTTTTACTATCATAAATAGTTATCCTAACTAAGCCAAAGGAGTTTGTGCTCGATCAGAGGCCTTCACTTGGTCTGACTGAAGTCTGTCCAAATCAGAAAAGGATTGTCTTATTTTGTAAGACAATACCTATCATTTTTGGTCACCTGCCATTTCTCATCCTTTGACTTTGGTCAAAAGTTGACCTTTGATTGGTCAAATATTGACCATTGATACTTTGACTTCTGTCCATGTGTCATACACCTATTGGAGAGCTAGTAGGGGCTTGTCCCCCTACCAGAAGCTGGCAAGGAGGAAGGCGCACTCCAAGGGTGGCGTGCGCCCAAGTAGGAGGCACCCAGGAGTCCCTATTAGATAGGGACTCCATCTCCTTTTTGGATTCCGATTAGACTCCTCCTAAGAACCAACTTTGACTAGTCTTAGGTGCCATCTAAGGATGAATCCAAGGAACTCTATTCTCACCAATCAGATTCAGATCTGATTTCACAAAGGATTGTGATTGGTTGGAAAGAAGAGGAGTTGGATCATGCATAGTCTATAAATAAGACCCTGCACCCAACTCAAAAAAAAAAAATACAATTCTCACGCCCCAAGGCTGCCTCTCTCCTTCTCCTCCATGCCAAGTCTATCTTCTCCCTCTCCTCTCCACGTCCAAAGTAGTTTGGGATCTCAGTTGAGGCAATCCAGATGAGAGAAAGGCGACAGAAAGCTAGAGGGCTGCACTGCTGCAAAAGATAACTGCTGATCTTTGAAAGCTGTTTTGAAGATCCTCCAAATCAGATTTAGATCTAATTTTTGGAGATGTGATAGAGAAGAAGAAGATCTTCAGATCCAGTCCAAGTGGATATTGGTAGAGGCCAGGCACTTGCGTGGCTTGATCCAGAACCTTCCGCTGCTTATAGGATCATCAATGGGTAATAGGATTACCCTATATCAAGATAAATTAAATCTGATTTAATTTATCTATATTTTATTTTAATTATTAGAATAATAAAAATTAGATCTAAAATATCTCAGATCTAATTCAGATTAAAGAAAATTTTTTTTAAAATATATCTCTTCATCCGATCAGATCTGAACGAACCTGGTCTGAGAAATCAAGATTTTCCTTCAACTGGTATCAGAGCCAAGGTTCTAAAGTGTTTAGATCTAATTTTAAATTTATTCTAATAAAAAAAATAAATGATTTCAGATATCACATGAGATGTAATCAAATTTGAAATTAGAAAAATTAAAATTAAATAATTTGGATCTAAGATTAGAAAATATGCATGACTAGTTCTAAAATAGAATAGTTCTATAGAATAGTCTTGCATGTTTATAATTTAATTTGATTAAATTATATTTTAAATATATTTATTTATTATTTTTTAATATTATAATTATTATAATAATATCTAAAAAATAATAAATAAAAATTATTTAATTTTAAACATCATATGAGATATGATTGACGCATGTCTAGACTAGTTGTAGAATGTTTTCTACATAGTTGTTCTAGATTAGAGTTTATTTTGATAAGATCATTTAAATATTAATTTTTTAAATTATTATGAGATAATTTAGATCTAAAATATGCATGATTCGATACATGAGATGTATGTAAAATATGCCATGGATTAGATCTAATTTGTATATGAGATATGTGATATAGATCTAAAACTATTTTATAGTATTACATGTTCCTGATTAAGGCATTCCTCTTGACCGTCTGATCAAAAGAACGAAGAAAAATTTAAAGGCCCTCTCCTCCCATCCGATGGGGTGTTCTTATGATGTGTAGGGGTGCTACGCATTCGTCCTTATCAGAAAACCAAAAACTTACTTTCGCAAAACCTAAGTTCCTGAAACCTTAGGATTTATTATGCATTATTTTATTTATGAACCCTACTCTTTAATAAGAATTAAGATTATAAAATATTATTAGATTAAAATTGAGAATTTTAGATCTAAGACATATTCATAATACTAGGTTCGGGCTTGGGTAGCTCAATTAGGTCTAAGCGGTTGATCAAATCGAATCAAGAGTTGGTTAGATGGGATCAATAATGCTTAATTGATCAGCCTAATAGGATTTAAGTCTGGGTTAAGATCGAGCCACGATCAAGCAAGACCTAATTAGGCTCAGAGGTTAGCGTCTGGATTATAGCTAACCCAATTGGTTCTGGCTCAATCTTTATTTTGTGTCTAAGTAAGTTTGACACTTACAACCGACTGATTTTTAAGTGGGAGCTACTCAACCTGAATGCATTTTGTACGAGGTTAATGGCATGTATCCCTTCCACCGATTCTCACTTACCTAGCCATAATCTGTTGACTCAGTTTCTGATTTAAATGTTCAATAATCCGAGCTAACCCATGCCACTAGTTAGTTATAATTGTATGACTTATGACAAGTCTAGTTAAATGAACCTAGATTAATTCTCCCTAAGAAAAAAGATTAAGTCTGAGATTTATTCACCATTGTAGACGTGCGGGCCCTTCCCGGGGTTGATTGGTCTCGACTGGATACAGTGGCGCAGTTGCATCGGAAAGATGCAAATCATTGTCTAATGGCATTGGATGCTATGGGCTGGAGGATGAGTTGAGTTCTCAATTATTCTGAATATGATGAGAGGGACTCAATTAGACACATTTAGTTCGTGCAAATGGTGGGTCTGACTTAACTAAGGAGTGGATCAATATTTTGGATATGGTGAGATTCATGAATTAGAGACCAAGTTTGGGTGCACCATGATTAGAGAATCATTGAACAAGAGTTGTTCACTCATTGGCTAACCCATCACCAATAACTGTTAGGTGAGGTGATGAGTCAGTTGGTGAGACCGCACCACCCACTAGAAATCATTAATCATGGAGATTTTTGCATCTCTACAGAGGGAGTGTAGGGATCCGAGAAAATAGTGGGAGCTAATTTATTTAAAAATAAAATTTCTAAATAAATTGGTCAAGTCATAATTACAGTATCTAACTAGAATCTTTGACTCTCTATAGAAAAATGTCTGCGTCCAACCCATTAGCACGTATCCTGGACACACATAGACTGACCGGACCCAATTATAAAGATTGGCTCAGGAACTACAAAATCATTTTGGATTTCGAGAAGTTAACCCATGTATTGGACCAGGACCCTCCCACCTTACCAGCCGTCCATCCACTGAACAGAGAGCATCTCTGAAAAAATGGATAGACGAAGATAATAAGGCCAGATATTACATGTTGGGCTCGATGTCTGATGAGCTCCAGCGCCAACATGAAGATATCGAGGACTGCTCGCCAAATGTTGGCTCACCTGCAAGAGATGTTTGGTGAACAGAGTCGCGCAGCCAAGTATCAAGTCACGAAATGACTTTTTAAGGCTAAGATGCGTGATGGGCAGTCAGTCCAAGATCACTGTCTGATGATGATCAAGGACTTGGAAGAGCTTGAGAAGCTCGGTGTGAAGTTAGACTTGGATCTGCAGAATGATGTTATTCTGCAATCCTTGACTGATGCATATGGGCAATTCATCATGAATTACCACATGCATAAACTTCAAAATTCCTTGGCCGAATTAATGAACATGCTGGTCACCGCTGAGCTTTCTATGAAAGGTTCTAAAGGCTCAGTTCTTGCTATGGAACGGACTTCTTCCAAAAGAAAGTCTTATGAAAAGAAAAAGAAGTCTACGAAAAAAGCAGAAGGTGGAAGGAGGAAAGAAGAAGAAGGCAGAGCCGAAGAAGAAAGCCGCTGTCAAAGAAAAGTATTTTCATTGCAACAGCGACGGCCATTGGAAGCGGAACTGCCCTACTTACCTGGCCACCCTGAAGAACAAGAAGGAAGGTCCTTCTGGAGGTATGCTCGTTATTGAGTCTAACCTTACGGTTTCTTCTGCATCCAGTTGGGTGCTTGACTCTGGTTCTAGTGCTCATCTGTATGCACTTCCATGCAGGGTCTTGAGGATAGCAGGAGGCTGAGGGATGGAGACATGATCCTACGCATCGAAAATGGAGCAAGAGTTGCTGCAGTGGCGGTGGAAACATACCCTCTTCGATTACCATCTGGTTTAGACTTAGTTTTGAAAGACTGTTATTATGTGCCTGCAGCTAGCAGGAATTTGATTTCTGTTTCATGCTTAGCACTAGAAGGCTATGTGATTACCTTCTTTAAGGACCATTGTAACATTCTTTATGAAAGAAATAAAATTGCAAATGGTTTTCTTATTAACGGTCTTTATCAGCTACATATTGATGTATCTATTCTAACTATCGAGCAAAACGTGAATGCCAAATGACCTAGGGATAGTCCAAATGATAGGTATCTATGGCACCTGAGATTAGGTCATATAGCAGAAGATAGGATCAACAAATTGGAGAAAAATGGGCTATTGAGTCCATTGACTTTCGAGTCATATCCAACTTGTGAATCTTGTCTTCAAGGCAAAATGACTAAACTCCCTTTTGTAGGACATGGGGAAAGGGCCACAGATCTCCTTGCCCTAGTACATACTGATGTGTGCGGCCCATTTGATGTGCCGGCTAGAGGCAATTTTGTCTACTTCATTACCTTTATCGATGATCTGTCTAGGTATGGGTATGTGTATCTTATGAGACACAAGTCTGAAGCTTTTGAAAAGTTCAAAGAATTCAGACATGAAGTAGAAAAATAAACTGAAAAAACCCATTAAGGTTCTTCGATCAGATCGAGGAGGTGAATACCTTAGCCAAAATTCCTAGACTATCTCAAGAAAAATGGCATAGTCTCTCAATGGACTCCACCAGGAACACCTCAACTCAATGGATTTCAGAATGGAGAAATCGGACTCTATTGGATATGGTCCGATCCATGATGAGCTTCACAGACCTCCTGATTTTCTTTGGGGACACTTCATTGTTAACTTCAATTTATCTACTGAATAGGGTTCCCTCTAAAACCATTCCTACCACACCGTATGAGATATGGCACGGTAAGAAACCAAGTCTGAGTCATCTCAGAATTTGGGGTTGTCCGGCTCATGTCAAAAGACAACAAGCGGACAAGTTAGAGTTTAGGTCCTTCAGAGCTCGATTCATAGGATATCCTAAAGAGTCATTAGGATACTATTTCTACATTCCAGAAGACCACAATGTGATTGTGAGTCGACATGCCATCTTTCTTGAAAAATAGTTTATTCAAGATAGCGGCATTGGAAAGCAGATTAAGCTTGATGAGAAAGTCTCACAAGTACAATGAGCTAAGGACCAATTGGAACCAAATCAGGTTGAGCCAATAAGAACACTACCTCCTCCACCTCGTAGATCGGAAAAGAGTTTTCCATCCCCCTGAAAGATACTTAGGTATTATTTCAGAGGAAAGTAGAGAAAATGTTCCTCGTAGGTAATGGTGCTCATGGTGATGATCCCAAAACCTACAACGAGGCGATATCAGATATCGACTCTGAGAAATGGCTAGAGGCAATGCAGTCAGAAATTGACTCGATGCACTCAAACCAAGTCTGGACCTTGGTAGATCCACCAGAAGGTATAGTACCTATTGGGTGTAAATGGATCTTCAAGAGAAAGATTGGTGCAGATGGGAATGTGGAGACATTCAAGGCTAGACTAGTGGCAAAAGGTTATAGTCAACGCGAAGGCATTGACTATCAGGATACCTTTTCTCCAGTGGCTATGCTAAAATCCATCCGCACATTGCTTGCCGTTGCAGCCTATTTCGATTATGAAATATGGCAAATGGACGTGAAAATGGCATTCTTAAATGGATATCTTGAGGAAGATATCTATATGGAACAGCCGCTAGGTTTCACATCCAGTGATACTGATCACAAGGTTTGCAAGCTGCAAAGGTCCATATATGGACTTAAGCAAGCATCTCGGAGCTGGAACACTCATTTCAATGATGTGATCAAAATATTTGGTTTCATCAAAAATGAAGAGGAACCGTGTGTCTTCAAAAAGGTCAGTGGGAGCGCTGTTGTCTTCCTCGTATTGTACGTGGATGACATCCTCCTTATTGGGAATGATATTCCCATGTTGACAACAGTCAAAATATGGTTGTCCAAGGAATTCTCCATGAAAGACCTAGGTGAAGCATCCTTTATTCTAGGAATTAAGGTCTATAGGGATAGACCGAATAGGATGCTAGGACTTTCACAGAAGATGTACATAGAGGAAGTACTAAAGAGGTTTAGTATGGAAAACTCTAAGAGGGGATTAATACCCTTCAGACATGGTATTCATCTTTTCCAAGAAGATGTGCCCTAGCACACCTTGAGGAAATAGAATTTCGCATGAGCCAAGATCCCTTATGCTTCTACAATAGGGAGCCTCATGTATGCCATGCTATGTACACGACCTGATATAGCCCATGCTGTGAGTGTCACAAGCAGATATCAGTCAAATCCAGGTGAAGAACACTGGACTTCTGTGAAATGTATCCTTAAGTACTTGAAGAAGAACTAAGGATATGATGTTGGTCTTTGGTAATGGAGAACTCCAAGTCCAGGGATACACAGACTCAGATTTTATGTCCGATATAGATGATCGAAAGTCGACATCTGGGAGTCTGTTTGTGTGCAATGGTGGTGCTGTCAGCTGGAAGAGTTTCAAGCAAACCGTGATAGCAGATTCCACCATGGAAGCAGAATATATATCGCTGCATCAGAGGCTGCGAAGGAAGCATTCTGGTATAAGAAGTTTGCTGCAGAAATTGGAGTAATGCCATCAGATGCCATTCCTCTATACTGCGACAATAATGGTGCCATAGCCCTTGCTAAGGAGCCGAAGGTCTCACCAAAAATCCAAGCACATTGAGCGGCGATACCACCTCATCCGCGATTACCTCGAGAAGGGTTACGTCGAGGTCAAGAGAGTCGAACTCCATAGATAATGTGGCAGACCCACTTACAAAGCCGTTTGGGCCAGCAGAAGATCGAAGCCCACCTTGAGAAGATGGGACTTAGACTTGTAGCCAATTGGCTTTAGGACAAGTGGGAGATTGTTAGATATATGTGCCCTAGAAGCCAGAATTGGCTGACACTTGTAATACACTTCTAGGGGCAAAATTATAATTTTGACTATAAATCAATAAAATGGATTATTTTCTATCACATATGTGTATTTAGTGTCTGTGATACATCCTTTGAGTTAATGGTAATGATAATTCATATTTTCAAGAGTTGAAAATTTAAGACATGAATAATCATTATTAACTCATAAAATGCTCCCGACCATAGGATCATCACGAGGATGGTGATTGATCCGAAAGGTTGGTGTACAATCGCTTCTCTTTAGTAGATGAGTCTTGAGTCTATGGTGTGGAGACACCGGAGCGAGAGTACAGGTACTCGTTAGAGAACGAGGGCACTGAGCGTGACCACCTCGAGTAGTCATTAGGAAGTCTACCTTCTCGTCAATGACTGACTCGATGCTGCAGTGGTGTGTCTGGTTCTTTGACCTGAGGTGCATCGATAGTTCACCTTGAGGGTGTTATAGTTTGACTACACCATTACTCGGTCTCCTAGCCATATGGAACCCTGAGGTGTATGTTGGCTATAGCATGTTCATTGTAGGAACTGGATTGCATCAAGATGGAATCTATCTACCTCGGTGGTAGAGGAGCAGCCCTATGATGATCATGAGAATCAAGTCCAGAAGCCCATGGCCATGGCAGAGTGAAATAATAGAAAGAGTTTCTATTTAGGTTTTCACATCGGACTTGAATCGAATGATTACATCATATGACAGAAACTAGGGTTTGACGAGTTCACCTTAACCCTAATCTGATCGGGGCTCAAGATAGAAGAACTTAATCACACAGGTAGCTGCACCAAGAGGTTCACATTCAGCTCTGATGGGTTGCCACCATATACTGCTAGGTGTCACTGGTGGATTTTGGGAGCAATTAGAATGATTTAGATGATCGATCATTCTAGCTGTTCGAATCAGAAGAGTTCTGATCCATCGAAAGGAGTTTCGATGATGTCGATGATAGAGATCATGACATATCCCATTACCATACAGAACTGAACCTAACTGGGTCACACAAATAAGGGTTTGAATCTGGTGATCATCAATTGAACTGATCCAGTTCAATTGATCTGAATGAGATTCAATTAGGTTCAAGAAAATCGTGCTAGCACTCGATTGAACCTAACGTTCTTCTTTTACTATCATAAATAGTTGTCCTGACTGAGCCAAAGGAGTTTGTGCTCATTCAGAGGCCTTCACTTGGTCTGACTGGAGCCTGTCCAGATCAGAAAAGGGTTGTCTTATTTTGTAAGACAATACCTGCCATTTTTGGTCACCTGCCATTTCTCGTCCTTTGACTTTGGTCAAAAGTTGACCTTTGACTGGTCAAATGTTGACCATTGACACTTTGACTTCTGTCCACGTGTCATGCACCTATTGGAGAGCTGGTGGGGGCTTGTCCCCCTGCCAGAACCTGGCAAGGAGGAGGGCGCACGCCACCCTTGGCGTGTGCCCAAGCAGGAGGCGCCCAGGAGTCCCTGTTGGATAGGGACTCCATCTCCTTTTTGGATTTCGATTAGACTCCTCCTAAGAACCAACTTTGACTGGTCTTAGGCACCATCTAAGGAGGAATCCAAGGGACTCTATTTTCCACCAATCAGATTTAGATCTGATTTCATAAAGGATTGTGATTGGTTGGGAAGAAGAGGAGTTGGATCACGCATAGTCTATAAATAAGACCCTGCGCCCAACTCAAAGAAAATAATAAATTTCCCATGCCCCAAGGCTGCCTCTCTCCTCCTCCATGCCAAGTCATCTCTTCTCCCTCTCCTCTCCATGCGCCCAAAGTAGTTTGGGATCTTCAGGTTGGTGCAATCCAGATGAGAGAAAGGCGATAGAAAGCTAGAAGGCTGCACTGCTGCAAAGGACAACTGCTGATCTTCGAAAGGTATTTTGAAGATCCTCCAAATCAGATTCAGATCTAATTTTTGGAGATGTGATAGAAAAGAAGAGGATCTCTAGATTCAGCCCGAGTGGATACTAGTAGAGATCAGGCACTTGCATGGCTAGATCCAGAACCTTCCACTGCTTATAGGATCATCAACGGATAATAGGATTACCTTACATCAAGGTAAATTAAATCTTATTTAATTTATCTATATTTTATTTAAATTATTAAAATAATAAAAATTAGATCTGAAATATTCTAGATCTAATTCAGATCAAAGAAATTTTTTTTTGAAATATATCTCTTGATTTGATCAGATCTGAACGAACCTGATCTGAGAAATTAGGATTTTCCTTCAATATGTAGGCTGAAGTATAGATCATACTAAATTTCAAGATTATAGTTGTTCCAATTGGCAGAACTTTACATTAAAATTAAATTCTAAAAGTAAAATTATTATATATGATATTTGTTGGTGTAGAATTTGGTTGATGTCGGAACGAGCTGGAGTCGAGGAAGATGAGATCGCCGTCGGTGACTTGCAAAATAAAGTTTCGTCCGAAATTGGTGGTGATGGCTTCGATAGGATCTTTCAACAGTCAAGTTAGCTCTTCTGGCCAACAGAAATGAAGTGCTTAAAGAAAAATTCGGCAGAGTTTTGAAAAAAAAAGAGAGCTTAGAGAAAATATATCTGGAGAGTCTCTTTTTATAGATGGAGCTTGTTGTAACTATCCTGATAAATGACCGTCGTAACTGTCCTGATAAATGCCAATCGTAATTATCCTGATAAATGACAATCATAATCATCCTGATAAATGACAATCATAACTGTCCTGATAAATGATAATTGTAATCGTTCAGTAATGGGATCGTCTGTAGGAATCCATCTGAAAGAAAAGTCCAGAAGGAGTTCGGCTCCTGTAAGAATCCGACTGCTGGAGGAGTTCGAAAGAAGTTCGGCTCCTGAAGAAGCCCGACTGAAGGAGGAGTCTGGAAGGAGTTTGGCTTCCGTAGAAGCCCAACTATTGAAGAAGTTCGAAAGGAGTTCAGCTTCTGTAAAAGCCTGACTGAAGGAGAAATTCGGAAGGAGTTCGGCTCCCGTAGAAGCCCAACTGAAGGAGAAATTCGAAAGAAGTTCGGCTCCCATAGAAGTCCGACTACTGGAGGAGTCCGAAAGAAGGTCGGTCGTTGGAAAAGTTTGGCTAGGGCTCGACTGCTGAAGAGTTCAATTGGGTTTGAAGTTCAGTTAGAAAAGTTCAACCACTGAATGAGTTCGACCGCTGGAGGAGATCGGATGGGATTCGATCGCTGAGGAGTTTGATTGGGTTCAACAGCTGGAGGAGTTCGGCCACTGAATGTATTCGGCCATTGGAGGAGATCGGGTGGGGTTCGACCGCTGAAGAGAGAATTTTTGATCGAAGCTCTTCCATGATTACCAGCTGCATTAGGCTAAGCACCATACTAGACTTCGATGGGAGTGGGTTTATCCCCAATAATAGTCCTCCTACTCTCGAGTTTGAAACTCGAAGGAAGAGAGTATAAGAAGGGTGACTACCGATGTCCTCTTCAGGGCTCTGCACCAGTTTAGGTTGAAGCTCGGAGGAGATCTTATCTCTAGCCAAGGTTGACGTCGAAGTTGAGGCTTGGGCACAATAGGGCCATTATTGGGGCCTCTCCTCTCACCTCGTCTAAAATGAACGAGGCCTTTGACTTTGCTCACGTTAGGATGAGATTCTCCTTTTGTTCCTAATGGGCTGTGGGGGTATATAAGGACCGTTGTCAGGACCTCTCCCCCATCTCATCTAAAATGAATGAGGTCTTCAATTTTGCTCACATTAGGATGAGATCCTCCTCCTATTCCTAACGGACTATGGAGGTACATAAGGGCCGTTGTCAGGGCCTCTTCCTCCATCTCGTCTAAAATGAACGAGGCCTTCGACTTTACTCATATAAGGATGAGGTTCTCCTTCTATTTCTAACAGACTATGGGGGCACATAAGGGCCGTTGTCAAGGCCTCTCCCCCCATCTTATCTAAAATGAATGAGGTCTTCGACTTTACTCATGTTAGGACGAGATCCTCCTTCCGTTCCTAATAGACTGTGGGGGCATATAAGGATCATTGTTAGGACCTCTCCCTCCGTCTTGTCTAAAATGAATGAGGCTTTTAACTTTGCTCATGTTAGGATAAGATTCTTCTCCTATTCCTAATGGACTGTCGGGGCACATAAGAATCATTATCAAAATCTCTCCCCTCATCTCGTTTAAAATGAACGAGGCCTTCGACTTGCTCATGTTAGGATGAGATTCTCCTCCTATTTCTAATATGGCCACTATTGATTGCTTCTTCCTTATCATCAGATAGCTTTTGTACCGAAAAATAATAATGTTAAAATGGAGGAGTTTTACTGAAGAAAAATCGATAGTACATTCTTAGACTCTTTGAGTCTCAAGTTTGTGAGAGCATTGTTCCTTCGAGCTTCATCATGCGGTAAGTCTTGGACTGGATGACCTCCTCTATTTTATATGGGCCTTCTCAATTCGGAGCAAGCTTTTTCTCGATCTGAGCCTGAGAGATGGCGACTCGTCGAAGTACTAGGCCCCCCAGAGATAGCATCGATGATGCTGAAAAGTAGTCAATCTCCTTGTTGTTCCTCCCTCATTGATGGTTCTAGCTGCACTAGCACCATTGGCTTGCTTCAGACCGACATCTGTGGAGCATTGAGGGGGCATAGTTGTAAAACTTTCTGAAGGGGGGAACTTCTTCACGCCCTTCCATCGGAGCTTCTTTGATGATGAGCTCGAGGAGGAGTTTGGCCTCGCTTGCGCTTAGGAGGAGCCCATGAGCATGGTCGAGCTTCATTCGACCCTCCTGTGAAACCTCCTAGGGGGAAAACTTCGTGTCTTTTTGTCAAGGCTCCTTTGATGATGAGCTCGAGGGAGAGTTTGGCCTCATTTGCACTCGGGGGTAGCCCGTGAGCGTGGCCGAACTTCATTCGGCCCTCCTGTGAAACCTCATGGGGGGAGAACTTCGTGCCCTTTTGTCGGAGCTCCTTTGATGATGAGCTCGAGGGGAAGTTCGGCCTCGTTTGTGCTCGGAGGGAGTCCATGAGCATGATCAAACTTTATTCGATCCTCCATCAGCCGCAAGTTTGCAAGACTCGTTCGCTTGCCGCTCTCCTATGGCTTTTTTATCCTTCAACTTAAAGGCTTCTTCTGCATGGACATATCTCTCGGTCCAAGCTAGCAAATCGGTAAAGTCCTTAGGATACTTCTTCTTCAGGAAGAACAGCAAATCGTTCTTCCAAAGGGCATCCTTGAGTGCGGCCATAGCAATTGACTGATCCAAATTTTGGACCTCCAATGCAGCAACATTAAATCGGGTGACATAAGTTCGAATGAATTTTTCCTCCTTCTGCTTGATGTTCATCAGAAAATCCAAACCTTAGCATGGACATCGACTGCTGATGAAGTGAGCTACAAACTGATGGCTTATCTGATCAAAAGAGAAGATTGTACCCAACTTCAACATCGAGTACCATTTTTTTACTACTTTCTTTAAGGTAGATGGAAAAGCTCGACATAATATGATGTCTGGTGCATCATAGAACAGCATCATGATCCAAAAGGCTTCCAGATGATAGATCGGATCAGAGGTTCCATCATAGCTTTCAAATCGGGGGAGCTTGAAGTTCGACAGAATGGGCTCTTGTATAATTCGGAGAGAGAAAGGAGGATCGGTGTGGACGTCATCATGGTCAGCTGGGGCGACATGGTTGAGCTCCTCAATCTATCGATCCATCCTCCATAGTTTCTAATCGAGGTCGTCAACTCGATCATAGGTCTTGCGAGGCTTTTAGCCGTAGATGGGGAAGGTTCCTTCCAAAAAAGAGCCATGATCCAAGCAAGGATTCTCTACTCTTTGTTTCTCCTTCTCTGGGACGACGGGTATGCTAGGCCAAGTGCCCCTCCTTGAGATCAGCTCCTGACATCTTGATGGTGGGTTTTCTGATAGAACCACCACCAGGGGCTGCCGCATGGCCTGCACTATTTTGGTGAGACTCTGAATCCGCTGCATCAATAGGTTAAACTGATCTGGATCTACGATAGCCATCGATGGAGGTGGTGGTTGAAGCACCAATGATGGAGCATGAATAGATTGATCTGGCTCAGACCTGATGGTAGAAGTGGTAGATCTCTAGATAGTCACCTTCTTTGTAGGCATTTCTTGAGATCGAGGAAGAGTATGGAGATGAACCTTGAAGGAGAAGGTCGGCAGGATCGACTGAGCACTCCTTTAAGAATAAGGGTACCTCAAAGACAGAGTTCCTTCCTCCAGCGCTAATTCTGTCGGTGCAGAATTTGGTTAACACCGGATCGAGCTAGAGTCGAGGAAGATGAGGTTGCCATTGGTGACCTACAAAATAAAATTTCATCCAGAGTTGGTAGTGGTAGCTCTGATAGGATCCTCCGATGTTTAAGTTAGCTCTTCTGGCCAACAGAAATGGAGTGCTCAGAGAGAAGTTCGACAGAGTTTTGAAAAGAAAAAGAAAGCTTAGAAAAAATGTATTTAGAGAATTTCTTTTTATAGATGGAGCTTGTTGTAACTGTCCTGATAAATGACCATCATAACTATCCTGATAAATGCCAATCATAATCATCCTGATAAATGACAATCATAATCATCCTGATAAATGACAATCGTAACTATCCTGATAAATGATAATTATAACCATTCAGTAATGGGATTGTCTATCGAAATTCATCTAAAAGAAAAGTCCGGAAGGAGTTCAACTCCTATAAAAATTCGACTACTAGAGAAGTTCGAAAAAAATTCAACTCCTGAAGAAGTCCGACTGAAGAAGAAGTCTGAAAGAAGTTTGACTCCTATAGAAGCTCGACTGCTGGAGGAGTTCGGAAGAAGTTTGGCTCCCATAGAAGTCCGACTGAAGGAGGAATTTGGAAGAAGTTCGACTTTCATAGAATTCTAACTGCTGGAGGAGTTCGAAAGAAGTTTGGCCGCTAGAGAAGTTTGGCTGGGGTCGATCGCTGAGGAGTTCAATTGGGTTTGGAGTCTCGCTAGAAAAGTTCGACATTGAATGAGTTCGATCGTTGGAGGAGATCAGATGGGGTTCGACCGCTGAGAAGTTCGATTGGGTTCGATAGCTGGAGGAGTTCGACCACTGAATGAGTTCGACCATTGGAGGAGATCAGATGAGGTTCGATCGCTGGGGAGAAAATTTTCGTTCGAAGCTCTTTCGTGATTACTAGCTGCATTAGGCTAAGCACCAGACTGGACTTCAACAAGAACAAAATTTATTTCTAATAATATTAAATATATTTTTTATAACTTTAATATAGAAATATATATAATATTTATTATATAGATAAAATATAAAGTAATTTTCTAAATTGATCAATCGGATTTTCTATCCAATATATAAGAGACACACCATAGAAATGATGGATCTTCCATTGGCTGACTATAAGTCTTTATGCACTTATTATATAGTTCAACATATCCTTATATATCCTCTTATTTGGCATCATCGATTGACAATATTAAAACTACACAAATTATACATAGCACTTAATAACATTCTTATGTTATAAGGACTTTCTATGTATTATGATTAGAATAACTCTTTTTCAATGTCAATGTTAGATTTAAGAGTATATATTATGGTCCAGCTCAATATTTATCTTCTACAAATATGTACAGTATTACCAAGAGTCTCCACTTTGATGACTATGATAAATCACTTTATCATCAATAGTAGTACAACATGCAGCAACCAATAATAAGCATACTATCATAATTAAGCTCATAGATTATATTGGTGCAGAATCTGGTTGATGCTGGATCGAGCTGGAGTTGAGAAAAAAGAGGTTGCCATCGGTGACCTGTAAAATAAAGTTCCATCTGGAGTCGATGGTGATGGCTTCGATAGGATCCTCCGACGATCAAGTCAGCTTTTCTGACCAACAGAAATGAAGTGCTTAGAAAAGAACTCGGTAGAGTTTTGAGAAGAAAAAGAAAGCTTAGAGAAAATATATCTAAAGGGTCTCTTTTATAGACAGAGCCTGGAGCAAACTGATAATGACAGCCATAGCCGTCTGATAGCTGGCCGCTCGGAGCCACGTGGGATTTATTATGGAGAGGGATACCATCTATAGCAGACTGATAGTGACAGTCATAGTCATCCGGTACTGAGCCGTTTGGGGTCATATGGAGTTTGTCATAGAAAGAGGTATCTGTTGTCGTGATGTGCCCATTCATCGAGATTTAATAGTCGAAGGTCGGAGGAAGCAGGCATCGGTTGGTGAAGAGCTTTGACATACATTAATTTCAGAGGAGTTCAAACTCCTAAAGAGAACACGACTAGAGAGGATCATCCAGAAGGAATGCTAGTTGAAATCTAAAAGTAATCCGCTGGAGAAATTTGAATGGAGTTCGATTGATGGAGAAGTCTAAAAGGAGTCCAACTGAAGAAGAAGTCCAAAAGAAGTCCGACTGATGGAGAAGCTCGAAAAGAGTTCGACTGATGGAGAAGTTCGATTAAAGGAGAAGTCTGGGAGAAGTTCAATTGAAGGAGAAGTTTGGAAGGAGTTCGATCGCTGGAGGAGTTCGAGAGGGATTCGACTGCTGAAGGAGTTCGAGAGGGATTCGGCCGCTGGAGGAGTTCGACTGCTGAAGAAAGAATTTTCGATCGAAGCTCTTTCATGATTATCAGTTACATTAGGCCAAACATCAAACTGGACTTCAGCGGGTGCAGATTTATCTCCAACACTAGTCCTCCTACTCCTGAGTTTGAAATTCGAAGGAAGGGAGTACAAAAAGATGACTATCGAAGTTCTTTTTTTGGGCTCTGCACCCATTGAGGTTGAAGCTCGGGGGAGACCTTATCTTCTATTGAAGTTGAAGCTCATAAAAGATCTTATCTCCGGAAGAGGTTAAAGAAGATCTTATCTCCTATTGAGGTTGAAGCTTGGAAAGATCTTATCTTCAGTCGAAGTTGAAGGAGATCATATCTCCTATTGAGGTTAAAACTTGGAGGAGATCTTATCTCCAATCGAGGTTAAAGTAGATCCTATCTTCTATTGAAGTTGAAGCTCGAGAGTGATCTTATTTTCGGCCGAGGTTGAAGGAGATCCTATCTCCTATCGAAGCTCGAGGGAGATCTTATCTTTAGCTAAGATTATAGGAGATCTTATCTTCTGTTGAAGTTAAAGCTCGAAAAAGATCTTATCTCCAGTCGAGGTTGTAGGAGATCTTATCTTCTGTTGAAGTTGAAGGAGATTCTATCTTCTGTTGAAGCTCGAAGGAGATCTTTATCTCCAGTCGAGATTGTAGGAGATCCTATCTTCTATTGAAGTTGAAGCTCGAAAGAGATTCTATGTCCAGCCGAGGTTGAAAAAGATCTTATCTTCTGTTGAAGTTGAGGCTCGAAAAAGATCTTATCTCCAGCCAAGGTTGAAGGAGATCCTATCTCTCATTGAAGTTGAAGGTTGGGGGAGATCTTATCTCCGGTTGAGCTTGAAGAAGATCTTATCTTCTATTGAGGTTGAGACTCGGAAGAGATCTTATCTCCAGCTGAGTCGAGGCCTTTCTTCTCATCTTGTCTAAAATGAACGAGGCCTTCGATTTTGCTCATGTTAGGATGAGATTCTCTTCCTATTCCTGACGGACTGTAGGGGCACATAAGGTTCGTTGTCGGAGCCTCTCTTCTCACCTCATCTAAAATGAATGAGACCTTCGACTTTGCTTATGTTAGGATGAGGTTCTTCTTCGATTCCTAACAGACTGTAGGAACACATAAAGGCCGTTGTCGAAGCCTCTCTTCTCATCTCATCTAAAATGAACGGAAACCTTCAACTTTGCTCATGTTAGGACGAGATTCTCCTTCTGTTCTTAACGGACTATAGAGGCACATAAGGGCTGTTGTCGGGGCCTCTCTTCTCACCTCGTCTAAAATGAACGAGGCCTTCAACTTTGCTTACGTTAGGATAAGGTTCTCCGTCTGTTCCTAACGAGCTGTAGGGGCACATAAGGACCATTGTCGAGATCTCTCTTCTCACCTCATCTAAAATAAACGAGGCCTTCGACTTTGCTTACGTTAGGACGAGATTCTCCTCCTACTCCTAATGGACTATAGGGGCACATAAGGACCATTGTCGGGACCTCTCCCCTCCTTCTATCTTAAATAATCGGAGGTCTTCGACTTGCTCATGTTAGGATGAGGTTCTCCTCCTATTCCTAATATGGCACTAGGGGCACATAAAGGCCATTGTCGGGCCTCTCTTCTCACCTCATCTAAAATGAATGAGGCCTTCGACTTTGCTCACGTTAGGATGAGATTCTTCTTCTATTTCTAATAGGCTATAGGAGCACATAAGAGCCATTATCGGAGCCACTTTCCTCCTCTTGTCTTAAATAATTGAAGGTCTTCGACTTGTTCATGTTAGGACAAGATTCTCCTCCTATTCCTAATTTGGCACTAGAAGCATATAAGGGCCATTGTCGGGGCCTCTCTTCTCACCTCGTCTAAAATGAACGAGGCCTTCGACTTTGCTCACGTTAGGACAAGGTTCTCCTCCTATTTCTAACGGACTGTAGGGGCACATAAGGGCCGTTGTTGGGGCCTCTCTTCTCACCTCGTCTAAAATAAACGAGACCTTCGACTTTGCTTACGTTAGGACGAGGTTCTCCTCCTATTTCTAACGAGTTGTAGGAGCACATAAGGATCGTTGTCAGGGCCTCTCTCCTTCTCCTATCTTAAATAATCGAAGATTTTCGACTTGCTCATGTTAGGATGAGATTTTCCTCAAGTTCCTAACATGGCACTAGGGGTACACAAGGGCCATTGTCGGGGCCTCTCTTCTCACCTCGTCTAAAATGAATGAGATCTTCGACTTTGCTCACGTTAGGATGAGGTTCTCCTCGTATTTCTAATGGACTATAGGGGCACATAAGGGCCATTGTCAGAGCCTCTTTTTCTCACCTTGTCTAAAATGAATGAGGCCTTCGACTTTACTTATGTTAGGATGAGGTTCTCTTCTTATTTCTGACGGGCTATAGAGGCACATAAGGATCATTGTCGGAGCCTTTTCCTCCTTCTATCTTAAATAATCGAAGGTTTTCGACTTGCTCATGTTAGGATGAGATTCTTCTCCTATTCCTAACATGGCACTAAGGGCACATAAGGGCCATTGTCGGAGCCTCTCTTCTCATCTCGTGTAAAATGAACGGAGCCTTCGACTTTGCTCACGTTAGGATGAGGTTCTCCTCCTGTTCCTAACGGGCTGTAAGGGCACATAAGGGCCATTATCGAGGCCTCTATTCTCATCTCGTCTAAAATGAACGAGGTTTTCGACTTTGCTCATGTTAGGACGAGGTTCTCCTCCTGTTCCTAATGGACTGTAGGAGCACATAAGGATCGTTATCGGAGTCTCTTTCCTCCTTCTGTTTTAAATAATCAGAGATCTTCGACTTGCTCATATTAGGATGTGATTCTTCTCTTGTTCCTAACATGGCACTAAGGGTACATAAGGGCTGTTGTCGGAGCCTCTCTTCTTGCCTCATCTAAAATGAATGGGGCCTTCGACTTTGCTCACGTTAGGATGAGGTTCTCCTCCTATTCCTAACGGACTGTAGGGACACATAAGGGCCATTATCGGGATCTCTCTTCTCACCTCGTCTAAAATGAACAAGACCTTCGACTTTGCTCACGTTAGGATGAGATTCTTCTTCTATTCCTAATGGACTGTAGGGGCACATAAGGGCCATTATCGAGGTCACTTTTTTCCTCCTATCTTAAATAACTGGATGTCTTCAACTTGCTCATGTTAGAACAAGATTCTTCTCCTATTCCTAACATAATAATAGGGGCATAGATGGACTGTTGAATAGACCTCTTCTCTCGTTCTGTCTTAAATAACCGAAGCTCTTCGACTTGTCATGTTAGGATGAGATTCTCCTCCTATTTCTAACATAGCAATAGGGATATAGATGGGCCGTTGAATGGACCTCTCTCCTCCTCCTATCTTAAATAATTGGTGGTCTTCGACTTGCTCATGTTAGGATGAGGTTTTTCTTCTATTCCTAATATGGCAATAGAGGCACAGATGGGCCATTGAATGGGCCTCTTTCCTTCTTCTATCTTAAATAATCGAAGATCTTCGACTTGCTCATGTTAGGATGAGGTTCTCCTTCTATTTTTAATATGATACTAGGAGCACAGAGGAACCATTGAATGGACCTCTTCCCTCCTCCTATCTTAAATAAACGAAGATCTTCAACTTGCTCATGTTAGGATAAGATTCTCCTCCTATTTCTAACATGGCAATAAGGGCACAGATGGATCATTGAATGGACCTCTCCCCTTCTCTTATCTTAAATAATCGAAGATTTTTGATTTTCTCATATTAAGATGAGGTTCTCCTCCTATTCCTAACATGGCCACTTTCGATTGCTTCTTTCCTGCCATCACATAGTTTTTGTACCAAGAAATAATAATATTGAAATGGAAGAGTTTTATTGGAGAAAAATTACTAGTAGTACATTCTTAAATTTTCTAAATTTTAAGTTCATGGGAGTGTTGCTCCTCCGACCTTCTTTAGACAATAAGTTTTGAGTCGGACGACCCCCTCTATTTCATATGGATCTTTTCAATTTGGGGTAAGCTTCTCCTGACTTTAAGGCCGAGAGATGATGACTTGCCAAAGCACTAAGTTCTCCAGAGATGGTGTTAATGATGTTGAGAGACGATCGATCTTCTTATTATTTTTTTCTCCTTGGTGGTTCTGACTGCGGCAGTACCCTCGATCGATCTTTTCTTACTTCAGACCAGCATCTGTGGAGCATTGAGGGGGGTGTAGTTTTGAAATCTTCTGGGAGGAGAACTTCGTCGTGCCCTTCTATCGAAGTTTCTTTGACGACGAGCTCGAGGAGAAGTTCAGGCTCGCTTGCACTCAGGGGTTGTCCGTGAGCATGGTCAAACTTTATTCTACCCTATATTAGTTATGGGTTTATTAGACTCTTCCGTCCGTCGCTCTTCTGTGGCTTCCTCATGCTCCAACTTAAAGGCTTCTTTCGCTCGAGCATATCCTTCAGCCCGAGCTAGCAAATTGACAAAGTCTCTGGGGTACTTCTTCTTAAGGGAGAACAGTAAATCATTCTTCTGAAGGTTGCCCTTGAGCACGATCATTGCAATAGACTGATCCAGATTCTGGACCATCAATGCAGCAGCATTAAATCGGATGACATAAGCTCGGATTGATTCTCCCTCCTTCTGTTTGATATTCATCAGAAAATTTGAACCTCGGCAAAAACATCGGTTGCTAATGAAGTGAGCCATAAACTGATGGCTCATCTGATCAAAGAAGAAGATCGTACCCAATTTTAATGTCGAGTATCAATTTCTTATTGCTTCCTTTAAGGTAGATGGAAAAGCTCGACATAAGATGGCATTTGCCATGGAGTAGTATCATGGTCTGGAAGGCCTTTACGTGATCGATCGGATTTGAGATTCCATCGTAGCTTTCAAATTGAGAAAGCTTGAAGTTCGATCGAATATGCTCTTGCATAATTTGGAGAGAGAAAGAAGGATCGGTGTGGACGTCGTCATGGTGAGTCAGGGCGATATGGCAGAGTTTCTCAACTATCGATCCATCTTCCATAGTTTCTGATCGAGGATGTCATCTCGATCGTAGATCTTGAAAGACTTTCGACTGTAGATGGAGAAGATCTCTTTCAAAGAAGAATCATGATCTGAACAAAGATCCTCTGCTCTCTTTTTTTTTTCAGGGGTGATGGGTATGTTAGCCTAAGTGCTCCTTAGGATCGACTCCTGACATTCTGATGATGGATTTTCTGATGGAACCATCATCGGAGGCTGCCACATGGCCTACACCATTTCGATGAGGCCTTGAATCCGCTACATCAGTAGGTTAAACTGCTTCGGATCTACCATGACCATCGGTGAAGGTTGAAGCACCAACGATGGAGTAGAAACGAATGGATCTGGCTCAGATCTGATGGTAGAAGCGGTTGATCTCTGGGTAGTCATCTTCTTTGGAGGTATTTCTTGAAATTGAGGGAGAGAATGAAGATGAACCTTAAAGAAAAAGATCCACAGGATCGACTGAGCACTTCTTTAAGAATAAGGATATCTTAGAAATAAAGGGTCCTCCTTCTAGCGTCAATCCTATTGGTGTAGAATCTGATTAATGCTGGATCGAGCTGAAGTTGAGGAAGAAGAGGTCGTCGTTGGTGATCTGCAAAATAAAGTTTCATCCGGAGTTGATGGTGGTGGCTCCGATAGGATTCTTTGATGATCAGTCAGCTCTTTTGACCAACAGAAATAGAGTGCTTAGAAAAAACTCAATAGAGTTTTGGAAAGGAGAAGAGAGCTTAGAGAAAATATATCTGGAGGGTTTCTTTTATAGATGAAGTTTGGAGCAAATTGATAATGACAGTCATAGCCATCCGGTAGCTAACTGCTTGGAGCCGCATGGGATTTGTTATGAAGAGGAGCATCACCTATAGCAGATAGATAGTGATAGCCATAGTTGTTCGGTACTGAGCCGCTTGAGGCCACGTAAAGTTTGTCATGAAGAGAGGTGTTCATTATCGTGATGTGCCCATTCGTCGAGATTTAATAGTCAAAATTTGGAGGAAGCAGGCGTCGGTTGGTGAAGAACTTTGACATACATCAATTTCAGAGGAGTTTAGACTCCTAAAGAAAATGCGACTAAAAGAGATCATCTAGAAGGAATGCTAGTTGAAATCTAAAAATAATCCGCTGGAGGAATCCGAATGAAGTTTGATTGATGGAGAAGTTTAGAAGGAGTCCGACTGAAGGAGAAGTCTGGAAGGAGTCCGATTGATGGAGAAGTTTGAAAGAAGTCCGACTGATGGAGAAGCTCGACTGAAGGAGAAGTCTGGGAGAAGTTCAGTTGAAGGAGAAGTCCGAGAAGGATTTGACTGCTGGAGTTCGGGAGGGGTTCAACCACTGGAGGAGTTCGGCTACCAAAGGAGTCCAGGAGGGATTCGGTCGCTGGAGGAGTTCGGCTGCTGAAAAAAAATTTTCGATCGAAGCTCTTCCATGATTATCAGTTACATTAGGCTAAGCATTAGACTGGAGGGAGTGGATTTATCCTCAACAGATTGCAAACATTTTTAATGTTATAAAGAAAATAGAATATCATATCTCCCTATTAATGATCTCTATCATCAACATAAATTCCATATAATATAACATACAGATAGATTATATCATCAAATATTACATCAAAGAAATACTCTTGAAATATATATGTAAGAAAAATAAAAGATTACTTTATTATCAAATAATAAGATTAATTAGCTTTGTATGGTATACAATTCTTTCAATCTTTCACTTGCACTCAAAGCCAATCAGGCACAAATTTTAAACACATCTTTTTTACATATTTCTCAAACAGTTTTTGACTCAAAAGTTTAATTAATGGGTCTACTATGTTATTTGCTGAGGCAACTTTGGAAATATCAATATCTCATCTCTTGATAATTTCTCTCACCAAGTGAAACTTTCTTTCTATATGCTTTATTTTCTAAAAAACTCTAGGTTCTTTTGCTTGTGCAATAGCTCCATTATCATCACAAAATAAAGTAACTGGAGATGCTATGGTAGGAACAACACCCAAATCTTATACAAACCTTTTAATCTAAACTGCTTCTTTTGTTGCTTCACAAGATGCAATATATTTTGCCTTAGTTGTGGAATCAGCTATAGTATCTTGTTTGCCACTTCTTTGACTAAAAACCCTATTATTAAATGCAAAGACAAATCTAGATATAAAATTTTAATTATTAGAATCAAATTGAAAATCAGAATCTGTACATCCTTCAACTTTTAAAGGACCTACACTATAGACTAAACAATAATGTTTAGTTCTATTTAGACATTTAAGAATATGCTTAACTGCCATACAATGCTCCTCTCCAGGATTTGACTAATATCTACTCATAATACTTATTGCATGAGCAATATCTAGCCGAGTACACAATATTGCATATATTAGACTACCCATAGTAGAAGTTTAAGGGCAATGTTTAATTCTTTCAAATTCATCTTCAGTTTAAGAGGATATTTTCTTTGAAAGAATGATTCCATGCCTAAAAGATATCAACCCTTAGAATCTTGCATATTAAACTTGCCCACTATCTTATCAATATATGCTAATTGGGACAATCCCAATAATCTGTTGCTTCTATCTCTATAGAGCTTAAGACCCAAAATATTTCATAGAGATTTGATTGAACTACCATAATTTTATAGTTGACAATATTCCTAAATCATTCCTAATGAGAAAATATCATCAACATAAAGAATAAGAAATATAATTGCATTCTCTTATGTTTTCTTATAAACGTGAGCTTTATCTAAATTTTGTGATAAACTAATTGATGCGTGCTAATCTATAGCTATGGTAAGTACACCAGTCGATCAAGTAATAAAGTAAATGAGTAGAGTATCATCCTTAGAGAATTGAAAAAAAAGTACTAAAAAGCTCTTTCCTATGCTTTATTTAGAAGATCGATTTATGAGAATAAGAAATTAAAGAATAAAATAAAAAAAATAATTAAAAATTTTAAGAAAATAGAGAGAGTATAATTATTAGAGTTTTAAACTTAAGAGCAATGTATTACTAAGGCAATCGATTCACCAACTCAGTCAATACAATATTTAAGTTACTAGATTAATTTTATTTTATGTGACGGTGGAGTTTCCTAATTTATTCACTATCCTTTGATCCAGACGTAGCAAAACTATCAATATTTATTAATTACCCTTTGGTCCAGATGTAATTTAAATAAATATTAATGCATTAAGTTTTATGAAATTTTCTAATTAAAATATGCTGCGTCCAAAGCACACTAAAATTTTTGCATGCATATGAATTCTAATTTGATTCATAATACAAGGTATATAATCAAGAAGTAATAACATAGATGTACTTGATCCGTAACATCTATGTTCATCAGATTAATTAGAAGATGACCAATAATCTAAAAGCATTAAGATTAGATTTATATACTCCTCATGAATAAAATTTAAAATTAAAAATAAATCATACTGAATATTGCATCAAAAGAGTGGCTACACCTTAGCCTTAGTAAAAAAAAATTTAGTTCATGATAACAAGTTCAAAAATAGTAAATAAAATAAAAAGCATAAAAAAATTAGACTGTTTGATTGCTGAAATTGATTGTCCGTTGCTTTTGGTGTGGAGAACTTGGTGAAGAAGAAAAAAAGCTCCTTGATCAATGTTCTGATTGTCGGAAGAAGAAAAAAATTAAAAACCCTTTCTTTTCTCTCAAAAATCTTTCTTCTCTTTCTACCTCTCTCCTCTCTTTCTCTTCTTTTTCTTTTTTTTTTACTGTCTCCCCTCTTTTTTTCTTTTCTTCGACAACAGACCTTTTTATAGGTTGAGAGGTAGATTTTTCACCGAAATCCTATTGAAAATTAATTTTAAAAGTCTCAAAACAACTCAAAAAGAATCCTGGATCAATTCTAACCATTGGATGTTAATCAAATAATCTAAAAATCACTCAAAAATTATTTTAAAATCCTAAATCAGGTCAAAATTCATTTGGACCATCGGATCAGCCTTGAAGATCAAATCTAGGTCGTCAGATCACGTACAGGAAAGCTTCTGATCTTTAGTTTAAAGTCGAAATGAATCTCAACCATTAGATCTCGATCGGGAGCTATGGATGTCATTCGTCAGCGCATGCATTTTGGCCGTCTGATCAAATCTCAGTAAAAGACATCCGTCGGATCAGATAAAATTTCTAAATTATCTTCTGTAGATCATGCGTGAGCCCGGTGTTGCATGGACCATCGCATTCTTCAGCCAATCGGAGTGCACTTCTCCATGTGTGATAGGAACGCGATGTTGTCGTTAAGACACCGTGTTTATCAGTTTAATCCGACTTCTTAAAATCATTGAAAATGCGTAGATAGTAGTGAGTCGGGTCGAATCCACAGGGAAGGTAGTATTTTAGATTTGAAATCTTTGATTTTTGAAAAGAAAAGAAGAAAAGAATTTGAGTTTTTGGAATTAGGAGTGAAGTCGGAAAATTAAAAGATGCAGAAATTTAAATTTGGTACTAAGATCTATTAGTTAGATCTTAGCATCTACTTGCAATAAAATAAAAAGTAATAATTAAAGTACAGAAATTAAATTGCAATAAAAATAAAAAGCAAAAAATTAAAATGCAAAAATAAAATTTTTATTAATTAAAATTTTAGAATTTAAATACATAAAATTTAAAGAGAAAAGAAAATAAAATAAAATAGCCTGATCTCTAATCTTGGATCGGCATTGGCAGAAAGATGGTGTAGAAGCTCGGCTCTTCTTCTCGACATCCGTTGCTTCGAAGCAGCCTTTAACCCATAGCCTGGCTTCGCCCTGTACCAAAGCTTCACCTTGATCGGAGATGTTAATTTCTGAAGGCCTAGGGTCCTTTTTATAGTGCTAGGGGGGCTGGAAAGTTTGCTTCCAGGCAATGTGGGACTAATGACCTTTGTAATCATCAAAATCTGAATAAAATTTGAATTAAAATAGCTTTGATACATCTCTGATAAATCTGATAAAATCCAGCCGTTCAATAGAAATCCAACGGTCCAAAAATCATCAAAATCGGATGCAGATCAGCTCAGATCGGGTCGGATTAAATTCTGACCGTAAATCACGCTTGATGGAGGAAATCTGGCCGCAAATCACACGCCTGAGAGTTTGATCACCGTCGGGAGCTTTCTGGACCGTCGGATCGTCGCCTGGATCGAGCACTGCCATCCGATGGTGATCTACGTGATGTCTGCAGCTGAATCAAATCTGGAAGCAACCACAGCCGTCCGATCCTGACCGCAAACAACCACAACCGTCCGATCGCGCAATCACTGTTCCCATGGACTGCGTGGACCGACCGCACCGCACATTGCAGCCAATCAGAGCCTCTATTGTCGAGCAAAAAGACTAAATTACCCTTGTGAGCCATGATAAATTTCTGTAGATCCTTTAGGGGTCTAGGTCCACCACGTGGCAAGCTCTGATTCGCAGGATTTTGCTGAGCTGGCGGTCCACGCCTGGATCGTGGATCGGCTGATGGCTTCAACGGCTGAGTCGGCTTTGATGGCTTGGCTTGGTGGCTCGGCTTTGTTTGGTGGCTCGGCTTGCGGAGCCGACTGAGCCATTTTCTTTTTTTTTTAATTTTTATTTATTTTATATTTTTAAAAATTCATATCTTTTCCATTTTAGCTCCGTTTTACTTAAAATTTATTTCGTTGTGATAAAAAAAATAAGCTCTTTCTATTGATAATAAAATTTTATTTTTTAATTTTTATTAATTTTTATTATTTTTTAATTAATTTTTTAATTAATAAAAATATAAATTTTTTAAAAATTATATATAAATTGATTAATAATTATTAAAAATTAATATAAATTAATTAATAAATTTATGATGCTGATCACACCCCCCAACTTAAGCTTTGCTCGTCCTCGAGTAAAGAAAGAATTTAGTTTTAAATACCTTTTAACTTTAGAGTTTCGAATTTTACCTAAGCAATTTTCAAAATGGCCATTGATATTCAGTAGAGCTTAAATGAGACTATATCATTGGGGTATTAATACTTATCAATAGAAAAATTAAGTAAAGAACATTAAATTTTTCAGAACTTTTTCTAAATTATTCCACTTTTATCTCTGATTTGTCTAAACTTTCATATAGGCAGGTGTATTGCTACTTCCATCCTTCATTTATTGATTTTTATTTTTATATTACCCACTTTTTGATGCGAATATCATTGCTTACTTAGGCAACGGGACCCGGTTACTCGGTGGAAAACCAATATTTTTTTTTTTTTTTTTTAACGTTGTACCACTATTGAGTGTCTTAACTCCTTAAGCTTTCTATTTGATCCATGTAGCGAGTCTTGGGCCAATGACTCCCAAACCAGTTGGCTTTAGGGCACTAGGTATAGAATACCCCTCGGGCTTACTAGCTCGAATCAAATAGGCTACGAGTTAAGACTAGCTTTACAACGAGCTTCTTTGCCCTTCCCACCTTTTGACGCGAAACTCAATGCTTGCTTAGGCAAAGAGGCCCGGTTACTCAGTGAGAAGTACTTGAAAACTATTTTATTAAAATAAATTTTTATATGAAGAAATGTATAGTTACCCTACACAAGCCTATAAAAAGTAGACTTTTCTTTGATGCTAGTAGAAATAATTAGAAATGCTCCAAGAAAAAAAATTTTTATGTTCTGGACTTAACTCTTTATTGAATTTTCTTAATACTTGATTCCTCAATATCTCACAGATTCTCTGATCTGTGTATCAATTTTCTTTTAAAAATGCTTAGTTTTAATTCGATTCTTAAGCATAATCAAGTATCTAAATACTAAATACTAACTTTTTCGAGGACTTAAAATTTTAAAATTTTTTTTTATTTTTCTCTCCCCCAACTTAATCGACATTGTCCTCAATGGAGAAGAAAAAATAAAGGATGTAATAAAGAACATGAAAGAATACACCTAACTCAGTATATTTTTAGTCCAGCACATGCCTTTGAAAATTTGAGCTCTCCCTCCAACTTATTCAAATTATCCTAAAAAGAAATAAACTAAAAAGATAAATTAGATAAAAACTAAATATTGGGTTGCCTCCCAACAAGCGCTAAGTTTACCGTCTTCAGCCAGACACAATATAGCTCACTATCCTGTGTCGAATATTGGATTGACAAATTCCAATGGTTTTGGATTGCCAATCTCAGAAAGATGATTTATAATCCCATTATTAATATAATCTTTGTTAATTTTAGGGATATAATTTATGATTCCATTCTCAGACCCATGTTTATTAAGAATTTCTCCTATTTGTTCTTCTAAAATGCTCATGAATGGAGTTTTAGGAGTTAAGTTTGATTCAATGGGTGCTGGAATGGTGACTAAAGGCGATTTTAATTCTGGAGGTAAATTAATGTGATCTTGCTTAAACAACTCCATTGACATTTCATTACATGCCTTTTGATTTTTATAAGAAGAACCAGCTTCTAGGGTTGAAGGGAATAGGACATTAGGTTTATAAGTCTCGGGTAAATCATCTATTCTCTTTTCTCCTTATTTCTATCTCATTTAAACTGGAACTAGCATCAGTACTAATTCTTGGCTTGGGTTCTTCTATGTGGTTAGTCTCAGTACTAACCAGTTCCTCTAAATTTTTATTTTGGCTAGCATCAGTACTAGCCTCTCTCACCTGATCTTGGTATGGGTCCATAAGAATCCTATAGCTTTTAAGTTCAGGAATTACTTTGGCATTCTCAAATTGGAGATTCTTAGATGAAACATTAGATTGATAATTTAATCCAGGTGGTTGGTGGTCATTAGGTGGGTTGTTTGAAATTGGTAGGTTCGGTAGTTGATCTAGTTCTCTCCTCATGTTAGACTCAACTAATTATCCTATTTGAGCTTCTAGTCTGGCGATAGATTGCTGTTGAGTTAGAATTAATTGTTGAAGTTGGTTAAATCTATCATCAGCTAGATTGGTCTGTTGAGGAGGTGGGTATGAAGGCTGATTATAATATGATGGCTGGTTAAACTGACTAGGCTGACCATTATTATAGGCATAATTTTGATAATTTTGCTCAAGTAAAATTTGGGTCTGAGCCTGAGTCTGTTGGGATGTCCAAGAAAAATTAAAGTTACTCCAATCTGAATTATATGAATTTGAAAATGGATCATTAATCAATTTGGAGTATCCTTGAGCAGCTTGAACTTGTTCTTGGATAAAATATGAAAATTGTGCAGCCATAGGACATTCACTCACATGATGGGTTGGGCTAGCACAGTTTGAATAAGTCTCCTGATAATTAGAAGATGATGTGAATTGTGTAGGAGATTGTTGACCTAGGATTAGGAGTTGATCTATTTTCTGAGCAAGAAGGTCAACTTTATCTAATTTTTGGACAATTAGATTCATATTAGCCATTTGATTATTATGTTTAATGTGAATCAACCATTCAATTATGTTCAACTAAATCAGAAAAAGCGATTTCCTACCATGCATGTATTAGTGTAACCCTAATGTATGGTTCAAAAAAAAATTTTTAGAATATTTTTTTATTTATTATTATTATTATTATTTTATTATATTAAAAATTAATTTTTTTAATTATTTTTATTTGTTAATTTTAATTTAATTTAATTTAATTAATTTTTTTTAGTTAGTTTAATTTTTATTTTATTTTATTTTTTTTAGAGGAGTAAGAAGAAGAAAGAAAGAAGAGTTCTAAAGAAGAGGTCCTAAGGAGTCCTAGAACTAAGAAGAGAAGAGAAGAATTAAGGTTTAATTAGGTTTGAATGTTGGTTAGCAATCAAGTTGGTCAATCAATCCTGACTAAGGGTTATCCTAGATCTAGACAGCTCCTAACTGCCAAGGTCACCTTCAAGCCCTCCAAGTGTAGGATTAGCCAATCAACTGGCCAGGTAAGTGTAAGGTTGGTGGGAGTCCCCCCGTTGCTTGCCTTAGACACCAATTGTGCTTGGCCAGGTAAGCGAACGGAACCAATTAGAAACCACCTTCCTTCGGGCCCAGTCATCCCTGAACCACTTTCCTAGACACCAGTCAAATTGACTTATCCTAACCCAGGTTCAACTCTTAGGATTTCCTTGTCCTATTGAGCTCGAGTTCCTAGGGTTGATGTCTAATTGATTTTAATTTAAAGGCTTAGGTCAATGCAGGATGCTGGTTGGTTGTTTGTGGGCTAAGGAAGGGTGATCAAATCCCCACCTTATCTTGTTTAATTGGGTTGTGCCCTTAATTTGATTTAATATGAATATGCACGAAAAAAAAAAAATTCAATCAAAGGGTTTTATGCAATTTAAACTAGATGCATGTAACTAATTGAATTCTGAAAGGCTTACCTTGCTTCCAGCAATCACCAAAAAAAATAAAAATAAAAATAAAACTAATATGATGCATGCTCTAAACAGTTAGGGTTTCTAATCTTATCATGAGGCTTTTAATTAGGTTTAAATAAATATTTTTTTAAATTAATTTAAAAATAAAATAAATAAATAAATAAATAAAAAGAAAAGAGGACTAGGGTTAGGATTGATCTCACCAAAATTTGATGCTTTCTTCGTTTTCTCTTTTTTTTTCTACAAAATAAATAAAAAAAATTAGTAAGCAATATTAAAAAAATATAATTAATTTATAAAAAAAATCAAAGAAATCAAAGAAAAAAAATAGCATCTATTCCTTCCCCGGCAATGGTGCCAAAAACATGATAGGAATGCGATGTTGTCGTTAAGACACCGTGTTTATCAGTTTAATCCGACTTCTTAAAATCATTGAAAATGCGTAGATAGTAGTGAGTCGGGTCGAATCCACAGGGAAGGTAGTATTTTTAGATTTGAAATCTTTGATTTTTGAAAAGAAAAGAAGAAAAGAATTTGAGTTTTTGGAATTAGGAGTGAAGTCGAAAAATTAAAAGTAAAAATTAAAAGATGCAGAAATTTAAATTTGGTACTAAGATCTATTAGTTAGATCTTAGCATCTACTTGCAATAAAATAAAAAGTAATAATTAAAGTGCAGAAATTAAATTATAATAAAAATAAAAAGTAAGAAATTAAAATACAAAAATAAAATTTTTATTAATTAAAATTTTAAAATTTAAATACATAAAATTTAAAAAAAAAAAAATAAAATAAAATAGCCTGATCTCTGATCTTGGATCGGCATTGGCAGAAAGATGGTGTAGAAGCTCGGCTCTTCTTCTCGGCACCCATTGCTTCGAAGCAGCCTTTAACCCATAGCCTGGCTTCGCCCTGTACCAAAGCTTCACCTTGATCGGAGATGTTGATTTCTGGAGGCCTAGGGTCCTTTTTATAGTGCTAGGGGGGCTGGAAAGTTTGCTTCCAAGCAATGTGGGACTAATGACCTTTGTAATCATCAAAATCTAAATAAAATTTGAATTAAAATAGCTTTGATACATCTCTGATAAATCTGATAAAATCCAGCCGTTCAATAGGAATCCAACGGTCCAAAAATCATCAAAATCGGATGTAGATCAGCTCAGATCGGGTCGAATTAAATTCTGGCCGTAAATCATGCTTGATGGAGGAAATCTGGCCGCAAATCATGCGCCTGAGAGTTTGATCACCGTCGGAAGCTTTCTGGACCGTCGGATCGTCGCCTGGATCGAGCGCTGCCGTCCGATGGTGATCCGCATGATGTCTGCAGCTGAATCAAATCCGGAAGCAACCACAGCCATCCGATCCTGACCGCAAACAACCACATCCGTCCGATCGTACAATCACTGTTCCCATGGACCGCGTGGACCGGCCGCACCGCACACCGCAGCCAATCAGCGCCTCTATTGTCGAGCAAAAAGACTAAATTACCCTTGTGAGCCGCGATAAATTTCTGTAGACCCTTTAGGGGTCTAGGTCCACCACGTGGCAAGCTCTGATTCGCCGGATTTTGCTGAGCTGGCGGTCCACGCCTGGATTGTGGACCGACTGATGGCTTCAATGGCTGAGTCGGCTTTGATGGCTTGGCTTGGCTTGGTGGCTCGGCTTGCGGAGCCGACTGAGCCATTTTCTTTTTTATTTAATTTTTATTTATTTTATATTTTTAAAAATTCATATCTTTTCCATTTTAGCTCCGTTTTATTTGAAATTTATTTCGTTGTGATCAAAAAAATAAGCTCTTTCTATTGATAATAAAATTTTATTTTTTAATTTTTATTAATTTTTATTATTTTTTAATTAATTTTTTAATTAATAAAAATATGAATTTTTCAAAAATTATATATGAATTGATTAATAATTTTTAAAAATTAATATAAATTAATTAATAAATTAATACTTTTATTGATGAATTTATGATGCTTATCAATGTGAAATCTCCAAAATGCCCTTCAAAAGGTCCATCATGCATCATGAAAAATGTTGACATCAGCGTTGCATTAGCGGGTTGGTCTGTTGGGTGCAGTTGGATCGGGTGGTCTGCTGAGTCAATTTTTGTGAATCGGTTTGAACCAGACTGACTTTTTTTTTCTTTTTTGAAATTCAATTTCAGGCTCGTTTGAAGTCCGTTTTGTCTGAAATTTATTTCATCTGAATCAAAAAAATAAGATCTTTATATTGGTGGCCTTCTTTCCTATATAAGATTGATAAAAATATTAATTTCTAAAAAAATAAATTAATTTATTTTATAATTTAATACTTTTATTAGTATATTTTTACCACTTATCACACCCTCCAACGTAGTCATTGCTAGTCCCTTAGCAATGTTTTATTTAATACTATGTTTCAATAAGATTATCTATCAAAAAGATAAAATCTAGAGCTAAAGATCAAAAAATTTAGAAAATACTGCTAATTAAGCATTGAGCTTCCGAAGCAAATTTTTCAATCAATATAATTAAAAACTTTCTTAGAGTACATCAAAAATTTACAGCACTTATGTTCATGATGACTAACTTTAACATTTCAGTATTAAATTAAAAGAACAAAAGTATCCTCTCTTATCACCTATTTTGGTTAATTTTCTATACATTCTCAATTTTATACTCATGAATTAAGGTAGCTTTCATACTGTCCTTTTTTTAAAATTTTTTTATTTTTTTGCTAAGCATCCTGGGCTTTTCTTCATCATTTTACGTAAATTTTCATACTTGACCTAGGTGTAGAGATCTAGTTACTAGGCTTTGGGCAATCCATATATACTCTATCTTTTACACTTTATTTTTAGGTAGGTAGCTCTTTCCTAAAATTCAAGTTTCTTTGATTAGAATGTATATTAATTACCAACTTTCATTGATAATTGAATCCTCAGTTGGCCTTATAATTAATACCTACTTTGCCTTGTTAGTGTGCATGTATAATTAGAAGTGCTAATAGTCTTTTAATGATCTAAGTAGGCTGCTAAAAGTTGACCAACTAATCTACTTTTTTAACTTGTTACATTTATTAGCAAATAATTCTATCTTTTATCACTTATCCAGTCTATCTTGCTCAAGATTTTCTTCTTGACACATGGTTTTTTTTTTTTTTTTACCCCCTAACTTATTCTATATTATCTTAAAGGAGAAAGAAAAATAAAAGGTGCAATAAAAATTTAAAAAAAATGATCAAAACTAAAAAGAAAAGAAATAACCTATCCAGTAGTTTTGATTTATAGTCTTCAGCTTGACTTTCTTTGAATTCTGAGTTGAATCAATCTGATGCTACTTCAATTGGAATACTTTTATATTTGGTCGAGCCCTTTTTTAATTAAATATTGTTAGCTTTTATACTTTCAAATCTATTTTCTATAGAATTCTCATATACTGAATTGTCAATAATATCAATTAGAAAATAAGTTTGATTTTCATCAGGATGTTTAGTATCTTTGAAAACATTAAAAGTAACTTGTTCGTCTTGAATTCTAAGAATTAATTTTTCTTGTTGAACATCTATTAAAGCTCTTCCAGTAGCTAAAAAGGGTCTCCCTAAAATAAGGGGTACATCATAATCTTCTTTCATATCAAGAACAATAAAATCAACAGGAGAAATAAACTTATTTACCTTTACCAAGACATCCTCCACTATACCTCTTGGATATTTGATGGATCTATCGACTAATTGAAGAGTAATAGTGGTAGGCTTCAGGTTCTCCTAGACCCAGCTTTCTGAAAATAGAAAAAGGCATGAGATTAATACTTGCTCCTAAATCACATAAAACTTTATCAAAACTACAATCACCAATAATGCAAGAGATAGTAAAACTCTCTGAATCTTTTAGCTTCTATGGTAATTTATTTTAAAGTATTGCTGAGCATTCTTCATTCAAATTTATTCTCTCATGCTCCTTCAGCTTTTTCTTATTTGTTAGGATTTCTTTGAGAAACTTGGCATACCTAGGCATTTGAGTGATAGCATCTACAAAAGAAATATTAATATATAAATTCTTTAATATTTTAAAAAAGTTAGAAAATTTTTTATCTAGATGCTGTATTTGTCTCTCTGAAAATGATAGTGGCGGCACGTAGGGCTTCACATTTGGGTCGACAAACTGTATACCTGAAGACCATCCATCTGCTGGTTGTTTTGGTGACTAATGAATTTTCGTTGATGGTTCCTTATTTATAGTTGGCTCTTCAGTCTCTTTCTTCTGATGTGGTTCCTCCAGCTTTGTACCACTTCTTAGAGTGATAGCATTGACTTGCTCCCTTGGATTGGTCTCTGTGTTGCTGGGCAAGGATCCCTAAGGTCTCTTGTAGATTATCTTAGCCATTTGACCTATTTGCATCTCCAAGTTTTAAATTGCTATTGTTCATTTCGTGTCCTCCTCTACACAGGTCATAGGTGATGCTCTGAACATGCATAGCTATTTCCTTCAAGTTGTTGACTTTGGCTCTAAGGGCTATAATTTCAGCTAGTAAGGTTGGCACGCAATCTACTCTCTGCACAACTGCTAGTCTTTTTGGCAACATGCATTTTGTCTGCCACTAATAGCTATTTGATGCCATCTCATCGATCAGATCGAAGGCTTCTTCCTCTATTTTTCGATTAATTATTCCTCCTACTGTTGCATCAATCATAGAATGATTAGTAGCAGATAAACCATTATAGAAAGTTTGTACCTGAAGCCATATGGGTAGATGATGTGGACATCTCCTCAGCAATTTCTTGAAATGCTCCCAAGCTTCGTATAGTGTCTCCATGTCCATCTGCATGAAAGAAGTGATATCATTGCACATCTTGGTAGTCTTGAAAGGTGGAAAGTACTTGGCTAAAAATTTTTGGACTAGGACATTCCAAGTTGTGATAGAACCTGCAGGAAGAGAATGAAGCCAACCTTAGCTTTGTCCCATAAAGAGAAAGAAAACAAGCTTAATCTAATAGCATCATCCGACACCCCATTAATTTTAAAAGTATCACAAAGTTCAAAAAAGTTAAAAATATGGGCATTCGGATCATCATGCACATGTCCACTGAATTGGACAGTTGATTGAATCATCTAGATCATCGTCGATTTTATTTTGAAGTTGTTTGCTCGCACTGACGGTCTTCTGATACTCGAAGCTGCATCGGTTACAGATGGTGTGATGTAATCATTTAATAGATGATGTACTAATCGAATAGCTTCATATTATCCTTCGATCATCATATCCAATCCTAGATTGATGTCGTTAGGATCTTCAGCTGCCATGTTTCTTTCTTGTTATAGTCTTTTAATGGTTCTTTCAATTTCTGGATCTAAAGGTAGTAAGTTACTATGTCCAGTACGTGTCATGCACTGAATAATTTTTTTTTAAAAAAAATAAAATAATAATAAAAATTAAAAATAAAATTTTAAAGTAAAGCTAGGATCAAAATTTTAATATTATTTTAGACACAATCTCCGGCAACCGTGCCAAAAACTTGATGCATGCTAATCTATAGCTATGGCAAGTGCACCAGTCGATCAAGTAATAAAGTAAATGAGTAGAGTATCATCCCTAGAGGATTAAAAAATAAGTACTGAAAAGCTCTTTCCTATGCTTTATTTAGAAGATCGATTTATGAGAATAAGAAATTAAAGAATAAAATAAAAAAATAATTAAAAATTTTAAGAAAATAGAGAGAGTGTAATTATTAGGGTTTTAAACTTAAGAGCAATGTATTACTAAGGCAATCAGGTTCACCAACTCAGTCAATACAATATTCAGATTACTTAGATTAATTTTATTTCATGTGATGGTGGAGTCTCCTAATTTATTCACTATCCTTTGGTCCAGGCATAGCAAAACTATCAATATTTATTAATTATCCTTTGGTCTAGGTGTAATTTAAATAAATATTAATGCATTAAGTTTTGTGAAATCCTCTAATTAAAATACGCTGCATCCAAAGCGCACTAAAATTTTTGCATGCATATGAATTCTAATTTGATTCATAATACAAGGTATATAATCAAGAAGCAATTAACATAGATGTACTTGGTCCGTAACATCTATGTTCATCAGATCAATTAGAAGATGGCCAGTAATCTAAAAGCATTAAGATCAGATTTATATACTCCTCATGAATAAAATTTAAAATTAAAAATAAATCATACTGAATATTGCATCAAAAGAGTGGCTACACCTTAGCCTTAGTAAAAGAAAATTTAGTTCATGATAACAAGTTCAAAAATAGCAAATAAAATAAAAAGCATATAAAGAAATTAGACTATTTGATTGCTGAAATTGATTGTCCGTCGCTCTTGGTGTGGAGAACTTGGTAAAGAAGAAAAGAAGCTCCTTGATCAATGTTCTGATTGTTGAAAGAAAAAAAAATAAAAATTCTTCATTTTCTCTCAAAAATCTCTCTTCTCTTTCTACCTCTCTCCTCTCTTTCTCTTCTTCTTTTTTTTTTTTTTTACCGTCTCCCCTCTTTTTTTCTTTTCTTCGACAACAGACCTTTTTATAGGCTAAGAGGTGGATTTTTCACTAAAATTCTATTGAAAATTAGGTTTAAAAGTCTCAAAACAACTCAAAAAAAATTCTGGTTCAATTCTAACCATTGAATGTTGATCAAACGGTCCAAAAATTACTCAAAAATTATTCTAAAATTCAAATCAAGTCGAAATTCATTTGGACCGTCAGATCAGCCTTGAAGATCAAATCTGGGCCATCAGATCATACATAGAAAAGCTTCTGATCTTTAGTTTAAAGTCAGGATGAATCTCAATCGTTGGATCTCGATCAGGAGCTGCGGATGTCGTTTATCAATGCATGTGTTTCGACCGTCCGATCAAATTTTAGTGAAAGACACCCGTTGGATTAGACAAAATTTCTAAATTATCCTCCATAGATCATGTGTGTGCTTGGTATTGCGTGGACCACCACATTCTTCAGCCAATCGGAGCACGCTTCTCCATGTGAAATCCTTGAAATGCCCTCCAAACGGTCCACCGTGCACCATGAAAAATGCTGACATTAGCATTGCATCAGCGGGTTGGTCTGCTTGGTGTGGTTGGACTGGACGGTCTACTGAGCCGATTTTTCTGAACCGATTTGAATCGGACCGGTTTTTTTTTTTTTAATTCAATTTTGAGCTCATTTAAAGTCCATTTTACCTAAAATTTATTTCATCTGAGCTAGAAAAATAAGATCTTCATATTAGTAGCCTTCTTTCCTGCATAAGATTAATAAAAATATCAATTTCTAAAAAAATAGATTAATTAATTTTATAATTTAATATTTTTATTAGTATATTTTTACCACTTATCACTAATAAACTATTTGATTATTTCATCAAATCATATATTCCAACTTCCTGAAGCTTATTTAAGATTATATATGGATTTGTTAAGTTTGCATACCTTATGCTCCTCCTCTATGGATATAAATCCTTCAAATTGATCCATATAGATAACTTTTTCAAGATATCCATTAAAAAATATTATTTTATATACATGTGTCATATCTTATAATTATAGTATGCAGCTATATCCAATAAGATCTTAATAAAATTAAGCATTACTATTGGTGAGAAAGTTTCATCATAATCAAGTCCCTCTTTTAGATTATAGCATTTTGCCACTAATCTTGCTTTATAGGTCTTTACCTTTCCATTAAGTCCTCTTTTGTTTTTATAGACCCATTTACAACCAATTATTTTAATCCTAGTAGAGAAACATATAAG
The DNA here is from genome assembly GCA_006176705.1 of Cocos nucifera. Taxonomy (NCBI): domain Eukaryota; kingdom Viridiplantae; phylum Streptophyta; class Magnoliopsida; order Arecales; family Arecaceae; genus Cocos; species Cocos nucifera. Next base: position 920,838 of record QRFJ01000322.1, read on the forward strand.
TATCCAAACCTTGTTAGAATACATAGAATCCATCTCAGATCTCATGGCCTTAATCCATTTATCTTTATCTATATCTAATTTCTTCTTTGTAAGTGCAAGGAACATTTTTGCACTCTTCTGAAATCATCATAAATGCTTCATCCAAAAGAGTTAATCTCACTGGAAGATGTATGATCATGTTACTCTTATGAGTTATAACTATGAATTTATCATTTTTAATATAAATGCTATTATCTTGTGTTTTACTTTGGGAATCATCTTCAGAAAGCTCAATATATTCTTTAAGAATAATCTTATTATTCTTGTTGCAACTTATTGCAAAATCATCTTCCAAGAAGATTGCATTTGTACATGTGAATACCTTCAGTTCATTTGGATTATAGAAATAATACTCAATTGTTTCTTTAGGATAGCCTATAAATAGTCATCTATCTATTCTAGATTCCAATTTATCCATATTTTGCTTTTCGACATGTGCAAGACATCCTCATATTTTAGGTGTCTCACACTTGGTTTCTTATCTATCTATAATTCATATGGGATCTTTGAAATTGATTTTATTAGAACTCTATTGAATAGATAAATTATAATTTCTAATGCATAACCCCAAAATGATGTGGGCAACTCCATTATGGCGTTCTTGGATGGATAAGTTGAGATAATAATCTATTATCCCTTAAGTAGTCTTTAAACTTACCAAAGAGGTATTCTCTACCTCTATTAGAGCAAAGACATTTTATATTTCTACTCTTTTATTTTTCAACTTCATTACGAAATTCTTTGAACTTTTCAAATAATTTTGATTTATGTTTCATTAACTAAATATAATCATATCTAGAGTAGTCATCTATAAATGTAATAAAATAAATAAAAACATCTCTTGCCATATGACTCAAAGGACCACACACATCATGCTGTGGTATCAACTCGCTCTGATACCAATTTTTGAAAATCTCGAACTAGAATATTATGGGAGTAAGAAAGAAAAAAATAAAAAAAATATAATCAAGTACGTAGATCAACTCAAAGGCTTGCCTCCATGGGATATGCAAGGCTTCACTATGAAAAATGAACAAATACAAGAGAAGATTATCCACTCTTTCTTGAAAATTCTCTGAAACAACTACAGTCTACTGCCTAATTATCTACTCGGAGTTTCATGCTTCAGCTGTCTACTGGCATCCTCTGATGCTTTTTGCCATCTCAGTCTCAACCAAAACCACCGTCAAGCCACCACACGGTCTGTTGATACCCCTTTTTGTGCGTACCTAGTCCTATTCGCCCATAGGGTCTTTAAAGACCACAATCTGATCCCAGATCAGAGTTTGCAATCCGATTCAAAGTCAAAAAAACTCCCAACCATCAGATCTTCATCGCAAGTCATCCTCTGCCATCGGATGGCACAAAATAGAGCTCTTAGTGCACCAAAATCCTATGAACCGTGTGAAACACGCAGGAAAACATCGCCGATCCACATACAGGGCGTGGACCACATGATGGGTTGCACGGGCCGTGCCAAAGCACTCGCTTGGGCCTGGGCCGTGCCAGCACGTGTGGCTACCTGGGCTTGGGCTGCGCAACATGGGCGGCCACCTAGGCCTGGGCCGCACATGCCTACGTGCGCCCATGCATTGGGCCATGCTTGCACACTCGTGCGTGGTTGGCCCGTGTGCTTATGCATGCCTGGGCTGACCTCACTGGTCGACGAGCCTGGGCCACTCCTCCAGTAGGCCTGCTAGCTATGGATCCCACTTCAGCAACCCGTTCAGTAGCTCTGCATGCTCTCTCACATATATCTTCATTATTTGAACTCTGATTGGGATATTTTTAAGCTCGTTGGACTCCGTTCATCATTCTGAACCTTGTTGTAGGCTTATTATGAGAGAATTTGAAGCATTTTCCTCAATAATCTTCATCTCGACTCGATATTCGATCTTCATCTATCTGAGAGCTCATCTTACACCTTCATGCCCTGGGTTAATTGCCTGCTGATCATGGATGGACATATATGAAAGTCTAGCTAAGTTGCTTGATCCCATCTCTATCTACTACTGTGATCCTCCTTACTTAAGATCTACTTGGGATAGTCTCCTATGATAATAGAAACTTCATCTTGTGACATCGCATGTCATCCTTCCGAGTCTCCTGTCTCGTGCTCGATTGATCCATCTCTATCTAAAGCTCCATCTTGCATTGGACTCTCCACTATAAGATAGTATCCTTCATACTTTCTTTCTCTAATTACAATCCTACTGTCATGCATGATCTTCAAGATTTCTTCTTCAACTTTTCATCTAAAGTTGGTCGAATCCAGTCTGCTCAGTGAGATTAGATTTTTCTTAAAGTTGGGTATGTATCGAATCTCATTCAACTTCTTCATTATTCTATTATGGAGCTTCATGTCAATCATTCCGCTGCTCTTGATCTCATAGCTCAATTCGTCTGGTAGGAACATAATGCCCTCATCAGTTTCTAGAAAGTTAAATAGCTCCTCTCTGTAATACATATGATGGAAATAACCATGCAAAATCCATAATCTACTGAAAGGAAGAAATAGATGCCTCATCAGTTACTAGAAGGATATTGCTACTATCTTATGTATCGCTACTAGCCATTGCCACAATAGCATATATCCGATCTTTGAGTTGTGGGCAATTCTTAACTCAAGGCCCTAACTCGTTGCATTGATAGCATCTGATTTTGCTCTAGTCCCTCGTCTTGAACTTGGACCGTCCACCTCGTGATCTCCTATCGCTTCATCTTCTGCCACCATCATCTTCAATCACCATCAGAGTCGAGTTGTCACCTGAACTTGAGGCTTGATTCTTTCACTTGAGAACCTCATTGTAGAATAGTGCAAAAGTCATAACTTTCATTTTGATGGTGCTCTTACCTATAAAAAAAGCAGTCACCAAAGACTCGAAAGAGGGTAGAAGCGATGATAGCAAGACCAACACTCTGATCTTCTTCTCAACTTTTTTGCCAATGTCGAGGAGGTTGGTGAGGATCTTCTAAAAGTTGGATAGATGCTCCTGTACGCTTTAACCTTCATCCATCCATAGCTGGTATAACTGCCTTCAAAGAAATAGTATATTGGTGAGTGACTTTATCATGTATAACTACTTGAGCTTTGACCATAGTATCATTGAAAAAGTCTCTCAAAGTACATGAATCATGACATCATCTGCTGGGTACAAACGGATCGTACTCACCGTCTATATCAGAATTCACTTTCAATTCTTCACATCTATGGTGGCTGGCATCTCATCATACAATAAAGCGTCAATCAATCTATATTAAATGAGGATATTTTTTATCCTTGCTTGCTATAAGAAAAAATTATCCTTCCCATCGAATCTGTTGATCTCCATCTTGATTGTGCTTATTTTTTTCATATTCTTTAATTTTTATCACCACTACTGCAATCCATGATTAGGTACTGCCTAGCTCTGATACTAATTATTGTGATATTAACTCGCTCTGATACCAATTATTAGGGATCTCGTACCAGAATATTATGATAGAAAGAAAGAAAAAAATAAAAAAAAATATAATCAAATGCGTGGATTAGTCCAAAGGCTCACCTCCATGGGGCATGCAAAGCTTCACTATGAAAAAGAAATAAATACAAGAGAAGATTATACATTCTTAACTCGCGTATACAATCCTCTCAACTAGAAGATATCCTTACAAAGCTCTCTTTTGAAAACTTTTTGAAATGATTGCCATCCACTGCCTAGCTATTTGCTCGAAGCCCTCTACTCCTACTATCTGCTGTCATCTTTTGATGCTTTCTGCCATCTTAGTCTCAACCAAAACCATCATCAAGCCACCACACTATCTACTAATACCCCTTTCTGTGCGTACCTGGTCCTGTTCACCCACAAGGTCTTTTAGAGGCCACAATTCAATCCTAGATTAGAGTCTATAATCTAATTCAAAGTCAAAATAACTCCCAGCCATTGGTTCACCACAAGTCATCCTCTCCCATTGGATGGTGCAAAATAGAGTTCTCGATGTACCAAAATCCTATGAACCATGCAAAATGTGTAGAAAAACTGGTCCACGCATGGGATGTGGACCGCATGACGGGTTGCGCGGGCTATGCCAGCATGTCTGCCTGGGCCTAGGCCGCATAGCATGCATGCCTAACTTGGGCCTAGGCTGTGCTAGCACGCGTGACTGCCTGGGCTTGGGCTACACAATGCGGGTTGAAGCCTGGGCCTGGGCCACACACAAGCGCGCACCTGCATGCACCCACACACTAGGCCAGCCCACGTGCTAGGCCACGCCCGCACGAAGCTAGCTTGCATGCCTAGGCCCACCCCGTAGGCTGGCGCACCTGGGCTGTTCCTCCAACGGGCCTACTAGCTATGGGCCCCACTTCAGCGACCCATCCGACAGCTCTACATGCTCTCTCGTATATATATCTTCGCCATTTGGACTTCAATTAGAATGTTCTTAGTCTAATTGGACTCCGTTCATCATTCTGGACCTTATTGTAGACTTATTATGGATGAATTCGAGATATTTTCCTCAACACATCAGTGTGTACAACATCTAAAATTCCTGAAGCTCTTGCACCCTTTCTAGTAAAAGGTAATCTAGTCATATTTCCTCTTAAATAATGTTCACAAGTTGGATAAATTTCTATTTTCAAGAAATCTAAGGGATCTTCCCTAACCAATTGATTATTCCTTTCTATATATATTAATATATATGACCTTGCCTTAGGTGCCACAAATAAGTAGGGATAATAACTTCATTTCTTTTCCTTTTATTTGAGTTTTCTTCATAGTTAATGTTATTTTCAACACATGTAATGGTATTACAAGGAGTAAGAAAATAAAGACCATCTTGCTTAAAACTAGATGCCACAAACTTATTATTCAATTTAATAAGAACTCTTTTGGAAAACAAAAATAGAATATCAAAGTTCATCCAATTTAGAAATAGAAATTAGATTTCTTCTAGCTTGAGATACATAAAGACAATCTTTCAAAAATAAAATAATTCTTTCTTGTAATACTAAATTAAAAGTTTCTATAGAAACAGCTGCAACTCTTGCTTTTATTCCTAAAAGCAAAATCACTTCCTCTTCATTCAGCCTTTTGTTTTCTTGAAACCTCTATAATTAGTTACAAATATGAGAGGTTGCCAAAATGTCAATACACTAGGAATTATCAAAACTAACCAACAAATTGGTCTCAATTATGAGCATATTGGGCATACCTTCAGAATAGAATATCCAAGTTCATCCAATTTAGAAAAAATCAAATTTCTCCTAGCTTGAGGCACATAAAGACAATCTTTCAAAAATAAAATAATTCTTTCTTGTAATACTAATTAAATTAAAAGTTTCCATATATAGAAGCAACTGCAACTCTTGCTTTTATCTCTAAAAGCAAAATCACTTTCTTTTCATTCGGCCTTTTGTTTTCCTAAAACCTCTACAATAAGTTACAAATATGAGAGGTTGCCAAAAAGTTAATACACCAAGAATTATCAAAACTAACCAACAAATTTTTCTCAATTATGAGCATATTGGGCATATCTTTGGAAGGTTTGTCCTTATTAAGTGAAGCTAGGTATTAATGACATTTCATTTCTAATAACCTTTCTTACCATAGAAGAGACAAACATCTTCTAATTGATCCTTCTTCACTCTTTTTCCATTGCATCTTCGGACTTGCTTTAAGTTCTGCTTGTTCTTTAAATTTCTTTTCTAGTTCTTGAACTTGGGCTTGTAGTACTTTCCTCCTTCAGCTACCCTAGCTACAAATTTGTCCTTCTTTTGAGAGAGGCTAAAATATAATATTTAGCCAAGAAATCATACGCATACCATAAGTGATATACATCAGTGACGTCTAGAGTTGCATCTAATGGAGGCATTTTTGATGGATCCTCATTCAAAATATGGACCATTTTTTTTAGCAGTAAGTACTATGCACAAATTCCATTTTCAATCACTATAATTAGGACCTTTGAGACAATTCTCATCCAAAATCTTTGCAAGTGGGCCAAAGTTGTTCATTTTAACTACAAAACAATATTACATAAAATAAATTTAATAATTCCACTACACAAATATTACATGCATCCAACCATCACAATTGGGATTTAAATTATAATGATGATCATCCCACTAAGTTATGTGTTTAATGGTTCCCTCATACATTAAACCATAATTAACATATCTAGTATATCTTTTAGTGAGAAATAGGAACTCCATTTAGTTACTTAATAATTCCTTCTGAAAATAATTAAGTAGTTTAATGAAGTAGATAGCACATATCTATCTCATACTAATTATGAGACCCCTAGTGATATTTGACCTCCACTTGAACATACCGGCCACCTATTTCAGGTCGATGTGCTGCATTGGTTAAGTGTACACCCAGTCTAAATATACCATGTGCACTATGAGAGCACCCCCATTTTAGTTGATACTCCCATTAGCCATGACATATCTATTATCTTTATGAGATAAATAATAATGCTAATAATTAAGAAAAAAATCTTATCCTTTTGGCATCAATTAATCCTCGATGACATTGTCAATCTTCAACTAATATGTATCCCTTTATAACAAATGAATAATTAAAATAATTTAAAAACTTTAATTTGGAAATATATATAATATATATTTATCATATAGATAAAATATGAAATAATTTTTTAAATTGACTGATTGGATTTTCTTTCCAATATATAAGAGACATAATCAAGAATATTCTTTCATACCATAGGAATGATGGATCTCCTATTGAATGACTACAAGTCTTCATGCACTCATTATGCAATCCAACATATCCATATATAGCCTCTTATTAGGCATCACTGGTTGGTAATGTGAAAACTATACAAATTGTATATAAGGCTTAATAATATCCTCATGTTATAAGGACTTTCTTTGTATCGTAATTAGAATAACTCTTTCTCAATAATAGTGCTAGGTTTAAGAGCACTATTAGAAATATGGGCTTCATTGGTGGAATTTTCTGACCGACATGATCCATCAAAAATTTTTGGTGGATCACTAACTGATTGCCCTAAAAAAGGAGTAATAAAATAAAATTGACATGTCTCAAAATCTTTGACAAATTTCTAATGGATAATTTATCAAAAATAATTCTATCAAAAAATCCATTAAAATAATTTTTTAAAAAAATAAAAAAATATTTATGATCGATTTAGTGGTGAATTATTTGTCAATAATGTTTTTGACATAAATTTTCATCAAAAGCATAATTTTAATAACTTTTAAATTATTAGAATATTTATTTTGATGGAAAGATGGTCAAAAATATTTTAACAAATAGAAGTAGATTTTATGATGGATAATTCATCAAAAATTAGCATTACAAATAATAGATGGATGGAAGGATTTGAACTCCATTTCCAAGGGATCATAAATGTTTTATTACTCTTAGCATAGATTCTCCGTGGATGCATTTTTTGGGCTTTGGGAGTACTTGGAGCTTTATGCTACTTCTGGTGTTATTCTATGGTCAGTCTTCTATGCTCATATTTTGGGGAAATAGCACCCATAAAATCTTAAGTTATATATTGATCAATTGCTTGTATAATGCCTCATAGGGCCTAAAATTTATAAACTCCAAGATTACTTGCAATACTAGACTATGAAATAATTGATTAAGAAGCACAAGTTTGTCGATTTATAAACCTAGGCTTGAGTCTAGTTCGAACCAATTTAGACTAGCCTTAAAAGAATGTAGAGTAAGAAATTGAGAGAGAGAAATTTGCACTGGTAAATAAGGAGTGGGATAGGGTACCATCGATTGCAAGCTCATTAAAGCACTTCTTGATGGTGAGCTAGCCGATGGCCCCATTGATCTTGGTAAATGATAGCAGCCACTTCAGCTCCTACAACATCTATCGGATTTGAAATGACATGCTCCATTACATCAATGAGTCAATGATCCAATAAAGCCGGACTACCTCTTCTATTTTCAAGCCAGCAACTTCACCAAGTCTAGTGATCCTCCTAGATCAGTAATCCATAGTGACCAAAATGATCCACATTAAGTCTGATGATCCTCCTGAATCATTAATCTATTTAAAATATACTTAATCTATTTCTATCGTATAGAAGCCGATCCACTTAACATGTTTATATCTATTTAAAATCTATTTAACATGTTTAACCTATATATCCTATTTTGATCTATTTAATAAATGGATTATATGGATCAGATCAAATTATCTATTTGGTGGTGGAAATTGAGATTGAAAGTTGTAGATTATTTATGAAAAACCAACAACATGCTATCTCTAAGCAATGGTCTTCTTTTGATGTATCCAAAGCAAATCCTATAATTTGAGGAGATGCTCAACAAATAGGTGAAGGAGTGCTTGCAAGTAGAGACTGTCAAGATAGAGGTACGAGTTGTAGCTCAGATAATAGTTCAGATTTTTTGCTTATTTGAAGCTTAGGCACATTTTTCACCTCCCCCTTCTGACGGGAATGATCCTCCAGTTGTTGATTGACTAGATATTTGATATTTTGGATTGAACATTTATATATATAATGTACTTTTATAAGGTTGTAAAGAATTTTTATTATATAATATTTGACATTTTCTTATGTATTTGATGGTAGACTTTAGATCTTGAATATGTAATTGGTTGAATATTAATAGATGATCATGATATTTTGTTTTATTAAATTTGATATTTGTTTTAGGTTTGTAAATTTTTGATGGATTTTTGATAGATTTTTTACTTATAAATTTTATGATGGATTATCTGTCAGTGAATAGAAACAAGTTCAAATACAATAATGATAGATTTTTTATAGATGTTTGGTCAAAAAAAATTTTTTGATAGAAAATCTGTCAGTATGGATGCTAAGTTGTAACAGAATTTATGATGGATAGTATACTTGTCAAAAAAAAATTCTGACGGCTATTGATCAAAAAATTCTCTCATAATTATATTTTCTATCAAAAAAATAATATTCATTGGAGAATGTGGAAAGTATATTTTTTGATGGATTATCTATCATAAATTTGTCAGAAATATTTCTGATGGATACTATCTATCAAAAAAAATACTGATATGAATTTTTCTGATAGCAAAGAATCCATCAGAAAATCAGTCACAAACATATTTTCTAATGGATTTTATAGATTTTTCTAATGAAATTGTCCATTAGTGAAGCCTTTATTTCTAGTAGTGGAGTATATATAGTAGTCCACTTTAATATTTATTTTCTATGAATACCTGCAATATTATTAAGAATCTCCACTGACTGAGACACATCACTCTATCATAAATATATAGTAGTATAACATGTACCAACCAAAAATGAGCACACTATCCTAACTAAGCTTGGTTGTGAATATTTTTAACGTTATAAAGAAAATAGAATATCATATCTCTCTATTAATGATCTCTATCATCCATATGAATTCTATATGATGTAACATACAGATAGATTATGTCATCAAATATTATGTTCCAAAATCAATTATCAGTCTGTTGACGATTGAGATATTATAATTAATTTATTAATTAATAAAAAAATATTTTGGCATCTTTTTTCATCATAAATTTATATCTTCTAATAAACTTCATTATTGTGATGAAGTTCTTAGGACTATTTAGTTTCGATAAAGAGAGAATTTATCGATTAGTCCTTAAATTTATTCACAACCAAATGATAGACTATTAATTAGGACGATAGCGTCTATCGAGCATAGATCGCTATATGCCATATAGATTGGTTATCCTCTTAACCAAGAAGTGTGGAGACATTGATATGGCATATAGATGAGATGTATGGATATATCATCATTGAACGTGATCAATTTTAGAGCATTCTACCATCGAGAATATCTTTGATGGGATATGGATATAAGTATCCCTTAGATATAATATTATCTCAGTGACTTGCAAGCAACTCACTATGCTTTAGTATCGGACTAACTAAATTTTTAATTCAACAATGAAAGACTTTTGGGCACAGTCAAGTACTTACGAAGTCAGAGTATGATCAAAATAAAATTGACCACTCTAAGAGTTGAAGAAGAATGTATCACTATATTTCAATATAACAAAATCTTGGTTAGGATAATCCATCAGATGGAGTTGATATTTTGAAATACAACGTGGACAACCTGATCAGAATTGATAGTTGAACTCTGAGATGTCCTACGAGTATTATGATCAAGAAGATGAATTATATGAAAACTATATTCGCGTGGGTTCTAAAGATGGTGTTCTACACCTTTCGATCTATCCGACCATCGGATATCATTGCTAGATGGTCACTTTGATTGGTACAAAAATTTATTTCTATACTACCGACTTAGGTTTGGACCTATGAGGTCACACATATTAGAGTTCATATTTTGATCGGATGGTTGATCAGTGATTTAGAATCATTTTAGAGTTAAACAATCAATACGATTGATATTTAACCTAGTGCAAGTATTGCAGGAGGATTGATTAGCAATTTGATTACTAATTAACTTAATTTGATTAAGCTAAAAGATTGAGATTAAGTCTAATTAAATATAATTTAATTAGATTTGGTTTGAGCTTGATTGGATTAAGTTCAATTGGTTTATTGGATAAGTCAAGTGCAAGAAAGAACTAGTCCTAGTCTAACTAGAACTCGGATCAATCTAATTTTTTAATTTAATTAAAAAATTAAATTAAAATTAAATTTAATTTAATCTGATTTAATTAAGTCTTTAATTAGGTTAGGCCTTATTTAATTGGGTTGGTTTACTCTTATTTTTATTTGATTAAAAGATCTTATTTGACCAAGTCAAAATAGGAGTCCTAGTCACCAAGTCAAAATAGGAGTCTTAGTGTGACTAGGACTCCCTATTCCTTGCATCACCTAATCCTCATGCCCCATTCTTTTCTCTTTGTATTTTTATGTGAATAATCTTCATGCCCAAGGTTTCTCATGCCTTCCTTCTCCCTTTCTTTTTCTCATATAAAAGTTTGTTGAAAGACCAAGTCAAAAGAGGAATTAGTTTTGCTTAAGGATTCTATGAGATAGAATCCTTATCAATCAAAACTCTTCTCATAAGTGTGCTGACCTATCCTTTCTTATTTTCTTTAATTTTTATGGTAAAAGAGGATATTTTGTTGTGCGCCCCCTTTGCTGGTCCATGGCAGAAAAAAAGATGGGGGCGCCCAAGAGTTGGGCGCCCCAATAACTTCCCTTATTTGGTCCTTCCTAGTCTAGGTTTTTTACCTAACTTAGACTATGCATATCTCTTTATTTAAATTAGAATTTTTGGCTAAAATTTTCATGTATTTTAGACATTTAAGAGGCCTCTTTGGTGTACAAAAATTAGAGAAAACTTCATCTGGGTCATGGAGATATTAAAAACACAAATCAGGGTGTCTAGAAAAAGAACAAAGAAGAAGAAAAGGGTCTTCTTCTAGGGATTTTGTTCTAGATCTCTTCCTCCCTTTTTGTAAGCTTTTGAGAAGTATCTCAGCATCATAAATCTTTTTCTTTTCTTTTGATATTTTGGAGTATCCAAGTTTCGAAGAAGAAAGCATCAGATCAACCATCGAAGAGAGATCAGTATAGTGTTAGCATACTGTGCTGATTTTCTGCATCAGGATCTTTGATCGTGTTCGTGGGCTCATGTGGATGACTACTAGAGATCGGACGCATGTGCAGCTTGTGACTTCATCCTTAAGTCTGGATCAGCAAGTTAGAATGTCTAACTTGCTCAAATAATAGATCTGATCTATTAACTTCATACCTGCATTTGATGTAATGTAGATCTAGGTTGATTTGATCAACCTTTTCTTCCTTATTTGAATTTAATTTTTGATTTAATATCATACCTTGATCATATAATAGATCTAAGATCTAAGTATTTATATATTTATTTAAATAAATATTTAATTTATTTAAGTCTTTCGCTGCATGATCTTGAAAATATTTTAAGATCTACCCATGAAACCCTAGATCTAATTCCTTCAATTGGTATCAGAGCCTAGGTTCTTGTTACATAATTTTTATGTATGTTTAAATTATTTCTTAAATTAGATCTAATTTATAATTTAATTATTAAATCTAAAATTTTTTAAAAAAATTAAATCTCATGAACTGCCATAAGATTGTCCTTCTATAAGATTTACCCCTTACAGTAAAAAGATTATCCTAATTCGTGATGATCTAACTCTAATCATAAATTTATTATATTTAATTTAATTTTATTTATAATTTAATAGATTTAAAATAGTTTTAGATCTAAAAATAAAATATTTTAGATTGCACAGACTATCATAAGGTTGTCTTGCTGTAAAGTTTATCCCTTACAGTGAATAGATTGTCCTAGTACGTGCTAATCTAAAATATTGATCATAAGATTTTAGATTAGATCTAAGAGATTTTATGATCTGATTAAAAATATTTTAATATAATTTTAATCATCATAAATTTGTTAGATTTGATCTAGGGATATTTATGATTGATTATTATTGAAACTATTTTAATTACATGAATCTATTTAGTTAGATCTAAAGTAGTTTTATATTTATTTTAGTTGCATATTGATTATGAATTCAACATGCAATTTGGTTGATAGAACCATGTTATAAAAATATTTTACAAATATGAAAATTATTTTAGAAAAGTTAAATCCCAACCCTCAGTCCAAAACTTAATTGAGAATTAAGAAGTTGATTGATTAGAATCTAGGATTGTGAATTAAAGATCCTAAGACACAAATCATAACACATTAAATTAAATAGGTTAGTAGAAATTAGGTCCATTAATTGGATTAGACCTGGGTTAGATTAAAAAATAGACTTAATTAGAGAATTGACTAAATTTAATCAATTATTGTCTTAGATTAGGTCAAGAATTCTATAGATCAATTACAATAGTTATAGTTGGTCAAGTCCATATCTTTAACAAGATCCAAGATGGATTTGATTCTTGGCTATGCGGTCTAGCACGAACTATTAGGTTGATCTAATTAAAACTAATTAAACCAATTGGTGTCCAAGATAAATTAGATCAGTGATTTTTAATTGGCAGCCCGCTCACCTAGCCATTTCTGATGGTGTCTAAGATAAGCTTTGGCAGACCCTCCCATCGATCGAACTTACCTGATCTTTTAGTGAGATTATGTTTTGATTGAATCACTTGACTATTTGAGTTGATCCATATCCGCTAGGTAAATCAGTGTGACTGATTTAGGTGCTCCTAGACCAGCCTGTTAGTGGTCTCCCTTAAGCTGACTTGGTGAAGCCAGTGGGATGATCATGACAAGCTGGTTAATCTGATCTACTTACTTCTATAAATAAATTTTTTAAAATTATTAGATTCTTAAAATAAAATAGTTATATGATAACTGGATCATAGCCTTCCATTAAAGTGGATGATAATGGGTTCATCAGTTAGATAATTATTGGAGGTCCAAAGGCTTGGTGCTTATCGGTTGATGGAATTATCATTCATTATATGATCTCTTTGATACATCTTTCTAAATGATGGTCAAATGGGCCAACCAAAGTTGGGTCTGATCATTCATTGGTTAGATGGGCTAAGTATGGTCATGCTAATGATTGGACCTAACTGGATCCTTTTCTGAGAAGGCCAAAGCCAACTGATCAGGAGCTGAGGCAAAATTTAATTACTAAAAATTATTTAGAGAAATAATTAATTATAAACCTACCCTTAGATATATATGGACTAGCCAACCAAAGTTGGGCTCATGTGCAGTCTATGTAGATTCTAGTACCCACTAAGGAATTAAGGTAATTTTTCGAATTGGAGGTAAAGGCTATCAATTCAAATAAAATAGTGGAAGAAATATTTTGATTAAAGTCTAAATTTTTAGATTTAATGAATAATTACTAATTAGATTTTGATTTTTCTTTGTGCAGATATGGCTACTTTTCTATCACTCCGATCATTGTTGGACAATGATAAGTTGGTGCAACCCAACTTTGATAGCTAGTATCAAAAGTTGAAGATTATCCTAGAGCATAAATGGATCTTATATGTACTGATGGATCTAGCACTTGAGAAGCCAGCTGTCAATGCACATGGAACAATTAGAGACACTTATCAGAAGTGGCTCAGTGATCGAACCATAGTGTGCTACATTATGCTGACTGTGATGTGCGATGAGTTCAGTCGTAGATTTGAGATAGCTCAGCTAAATAAAATGCTCTAAGTGTTGAAGGATTCTTTTGGCACACCCAATGACGTTGAGAGGCACAAGACTAGTTGCACCATCTTCAATGCCAGAGTGTGGGATGGAGCCTCTGTCACTGATCATGTACTGTACATGATCAAGCTGATAGAGCACTTGAGCAAACTCGAATTTTTCTTGCATGAACAACTTGAAAAAGATACAATACTGAACTCATTGTCAAAATCCTATCTCCCTTTTCTTACTCATTACAGAATGACAAAGCCTGAAGTAAACTACCACAGCTTACTGGGGTTACTTCAGAATTTTGAGAAGGATCACCAGCTCCATAAAGAGTCGGTGAACTTAGTGAGAGGTTCATCTTTTGGTTCTCAATCCTTTAAGATAGGAAAGAAGAACAAGAAGAAGAAAATAAAGAAGGTGCAAGTTTAGGCTGGGACATCAGTACAGGGCCAAATAAGGAAGATCAAGTCCGATAAGAGTCAAGCTGAATACTTCTTTTGCAAGAAGCGGAGGCACTGGAAGAGGAATTGTCCTCAATACATTACCTTCCTGAATCCAAACAAGCAGAGAAAAAAGCAAGCTATTACTGGGCAAGGTATTTATATGATAACTCCTTGCAATTTCTCTATTTATGATATTACTGATTGGATATTGGATACTGATAGCCCTTACCATATTTACAATTCATTGCAGGGGTTGCAGGTCAGTAGAAAATTCGAGCAAGGTGAGAGATTCCTAAATACTAGAGATAGAAGACCAGTTTCAGTTCTAACTTTAGAAATTTTAAAACTTGTATTTGAATCTCATACCGTTGTTCTTAATGATTGTCATTTCTTTTCTTTTTAAATATCATTTCTGTAGACCTTTTGGCCATGAATAATTATAAAATTTTAATAAAAAAATAAGTTTGTAATGTTATTATGAATGGTATTACTGCTTTCTATGGATAATTGAATAATGGTGTATATATGTTATCACAATCTGTTAATATAGTCTATTCTATTGGCAAGTACCCTAGATTAGATAGTGTATCAAATATCTACTTATGACACTGTAGGCTAGGTCATATAAATAAGAATAAGATAAACAGATTGACTCAAGAGGGAATCCTCGAAGTCAATGATTGTGAATCACTTCCAATCTATGAGTCTTGTCTTCTTGGTAAAATGACCAAATCACCTTTTACTGAAAAAGGTGAAAGAGCCAATGAGCTCTTAGATCTAGTACATACTGATTTATGTGGACCAATGAGCATAAGTACCAGAGGTGGATATATCTACTTCATTACTTTCATAGATGATCTATTCAAATATGGATATATCTATCTGACGAAACATAAGTCAGATTCTTTTGAAATGTTCAAACAATTTCGAAGTGAAGTAGAAAAATAAATTGAAAAGAGTATTAAAACTCTTCGATCTGACTGAGGAGGAGAATACTTTTCTAGTAAATTTTTCATATATCTAGGAGAGAATGGGATTCTCTTTTAATGGACTCCTTCTGGAACACCACAGTATAATGGTGTGTCTGAAAGGAGAAATCGGACTTTGTTAGACATGATCCGATCCATGATGAAATTTGTCAGCTTGTCGATATCCTTCTGGAGATATGCACTCGAATCAACTTGTTATCTATTAAATAGGATTTCAAGTAAGTCTGTAGTTAAAATCCCATATGAGATATGGATAGGATGTAAGCCAGTATTTTCATACCTTAAGATTTGGGGGTGCCCAACTTATGTTAAACGATTAATTACAGATAAACTTGGATCTAGGTCTGATAAGTGTACATTCATAGGGTACCCAAAAAGATCAAAGGATACTATTTCTACCATACTGATGAACAAAAGATGTTCATCAGCCTTAGGGTAACCTTTTTAGAAAAGAAGTTCCTTTGTTTAGGAACTGTTGCCTCTAAGGTCAATGATGAACCTAAGTCGGATTTGATCAAATCAGATTTGAAGCCTAGTGAACCCACACCATTAAGGCGATTCGATAGAGTACCGTGCCATCCAAACAGATACTATGAATTCTTGGTCCAGGATGGTGATCCCATCGAACTCGATGAGAACGATGAGGATTCGATCACTTATATGGATGCGATGCAGAGATCCGACTCTAAGAAATGACTAGAAGCCATGAGATTCAAAATGGATTTCATAAAGGTCAATGATGTATGGACATTAGTTGACCCACCTAAAGGGGTTAAATCTATTGGGTGTAAATGGATATTCAAAAGAAAAAGAGGCACAGACGGAAAGGTGAAGATTTATAAAGCTCATCTGGTTGTCAAGGAATATCGTCAACATTATGGTATTGACTATGACGAGACATTCTCCCTAGTGGCAATGCTCAAATGCATTTGGATAATGCTTGCAATAGCTGTCCACCTAGACTATGAGATCTGACAGATGGATGTGAAGATGACTTTTCTAAATGGAGAGCTAACCGAAGAGATGTATATGATATAACCTGAGAGGTTCACATCCACAGATGAGTCTAAGGTGTGCAGGCTTTAGAGATCCATTTATGGATTAAACCAAGCATCTCAGAGTTGGAACATGCATTTTGATAAAGTGATCAAAACGTATCGCTTCGTTAAGAATGGAGAAGAATCTGCATTTATAAATGGGCAAATGATCCCATAGTGGTATTCCTTATTTTGTACATGGATGACATTCTCTTAATCGAGAATGACATTCCCGCACTACAAGAAATAAAAATCTGATTGTCATCACAGTTCTCCATGAAGGACTTAGGTGAAGCATCCTACATCCTAGGGATGAAGATCTATAGGAATAGATCTAAAAGGATGCTTGGTATATCCCAGTCTACGTACATAGAAACTGTGCTGAAGAGGTTCAGCATAGAGAATTTCAAAAATGGCTATCTTTCGATAGACCAAAGAATTTCTCTCTCTAAGAAGAATTATCCGACAACTCCTAAAGAGAGAGCGTATTAGAAGAATTCCATATGCTTCGACAGTGGGGTCTATTATGTATGCAATAATATGAACGAGATCAGACATGACATACTTCCTAGGAGTAGTAAGTAGATACCAATCTGACTCTGAAAAGAATCACTAAAAGGTGGTTAAAATCATCCTTAAGTATTTAAGAAATATTAAGGACCAATGGTTAGTTTATAGTGAGTCAGATCTGAAGCTTGTGAGGTTTATAGACTCCAGCTTTCAATCTGACCATGATGATAGTAAAAGTGTGTCGGATATATTTTTATTCTAAATGGTGGAGCCATCTGCTAAAAAAGTTTCAAGCAGCATATAGTGGTCGACTCTGTTTGCGAAGCAGAGTACATGGCAGCATCAGAGTAGCAAAAGAAGCCATGTGGCTGAGGAAGTTCATCACCGAGCTCAGAGTAGCATCTTCTATTGATGGTTCAATCCTGCTCTACTGCGATAGCGCTGGTGCCATAGCTCAAGCAAAGGAATCGAAAGCACATCAGTAGATAAAGCACATTCTATGCTGCTTTCATTTGGTCTGTGAGATCATAGATCATGGTGATGTCGACCATCAGAAGATCGACAGAAAGAAGAACCTAGCCAATCCGTTCACTAAAGTCTTGGCAATCAAGGAGTTCGACAACCATAAGTCGAAGATGGATATTAGATACTGTGTCAAGTGGCTTTAGGATAAGTGGGAGTTATTGAAAATTATATCTCAAAGTTAATCATTAGCCTATTGATGGTTGAGATATTATAATTAATTTATTAATTAATACAAAAATATTTTGGCATCTTTTTTCATCATAAATTTACATCTTCTAATGAACTCCATTATTGTGATGAAGTTCTTAGGACTATTTAGTTTCGATAAAGAGAGAATTTATCGATTAATTCTTAAATTTATTCACGATCAAATGATAGGCTATTAATTAGGATGACAGCATCTATCGAGCATAGGTCGCTATAAGCCAGATAGGTTGGTTGTCCTCTTAATCAAGAAGTATGGAGACACTGGTATGGCATACAGGTGAGATGCATGGGTATATCATCATTGAATGTGATCAATTCTAGAGTATTTTGCTATCGAGAATGTCTCTGATAGGATATAGGTATAAGTATCTCTTAGACCTGAGATCACTTTAGTAACTTACAAGCAACTTACTATGCTTTGGTATCGAACTAACTAAATTTTTAATTCAACAATGAAAGACTTCTAGGCACAGTCAAGTACTTGCCAAGTCGAAGTATGATCAAGATGGAATTGACCACTCCAAAAGTTGGAGAAGAATGTATCACTGTATTTCAGTATAGCAAAATCTTAGCCAAGGTAATCTATCGGATAGATTTGATATTTTAAAATACAATGTGGACAACCTGATCAGAATTGATGATTGAATGCTGAGGTATCTTACGAGCATTATGGTCAAGGGGATGAATTATATGGAAACTATATTCGCATGGATTCTAAGGATGGTGTTCTACACCTTTCGACCTATCCGACCGTCAGATATCATTGCTAGATGGTCACTTCGATTGATACAAAAATTAATTCATGTACTATCGACTTAGGTTCGGATCTATGAGATCACACATATTAGAGTTCATAGTTCGATCGGATAGTTGATCAGCGATTTAGAATCGTTTTAGGATTAAAGAATCAATACGATTGGTGTTTAACCTAGTGCAAGTATTGTAGGAGGATTGATTAGCAATTTGATTGCTAATTAATTTAATTTGATTAAGTCAAAAGAGTGAGATTAAGTTTAATTAAATATAATTTAATTAGATTTAGTTTGGGCTTAATTGGATCAAGTCTAATTGGCTTATTGGATAAGTCAAGTGCAAGGAAGAACTAGTCCTAGTCTAACTAGGACTCAGATCAACCTAATTTTCTAATTTAATTAAAAAATTAAATTAAAATTAAATCTAATTTAGTCTAATTTAATTAAATTTTTAAATAGATTAGGATTTTATTTAATTGAGTTGGTTTATTCTTATTTTTATTTGGTTAAAAGATCTTGTTTGACCAAGTCAAAATAGGAGTCTTAGTGTGACTAGGACTCCCTATTCCTTGCGCCACCTAATCCTCATGCCCCACTCTTTTCTCTTTGTATTTTTACGTGAATAATCTTTATGCCCAAGGTTTCTCATGCCTCCCATCTCTCTTCCTTTTTCTCATATGAAAGTTTGGAAGACCAAGTCAAAAGGAAAATTAGTTTTGCTTAAGGATTCTATGAGATAGAATCCTTATCAACCAAAACTCTTTCCATAAGTGTGCCGACCCATCCTTCCTTATTTTCTTTAATTTTCATGATAAAAGAGGACATTTTTTTGTGTGCCCCCTTTACTGATCCACGGCAAAAAAAAAAAGATGGGGGCGCCCAAGAGTTGGGCACCCCAACAACTTTTCTTATTTGGTCCTTCCTAGTCTAGGTTTTTTATCTAACTTAGACTCTGCATATCTTTTTATTTAAAAAAAATTTTTAGATAAAATTTTCATAGATTGTAGAAATTTAAGATGCCTCTTTGGTGTAGAAAAATTAGAAAAAAATTCATCTGATCCATAGAGATATTGAAAACATAAATCATGATGTCTAGAAAAAGAACAAAGAAGAAGAAGAGGATCTTCTTCTAGGGTTTTTGTTCTAGATCTCTTCCTTCCTTTTTGTGAGCTTTTGAGAGGTGTCTCAGCATTATAAATCTTTTTTTTTCTTCTGATATTTGGAGTATTCAAGTTTTGAAGAAGAAAGCACCGGATCAACCATCAAAGAGAGATCAGCACAATGCTAGCATACTATGCTAATTTCCTACATCAGAATCTCAGATCATGTTCGTGGGCTCATGTAGATGACTCCTAGAGGTTGGACGTGTGTGTGGCTCATGACTTCATTCTCAAGCCTAGATCAGCAAGTTAAAATATCTAACTTGCTCAGGTAATAGATCTGATCTATTAACTTCATACCTATATTGGATGTAGTGTAGATCTAGGTTGATTTGATCAATCTTTTCTTTCTTATTTGATTTTAATTTTTAATTTAATATCATGTCTTGATCATGTAATAGATCTAAGATCTAGGTATTTATATATTTATTTAAATAAATATTTAATTTATTTAAGTTTTTCGCTATATGATCTTAAAAAAGTTTCAAGATCTATCCGTGAAACCCTAGATCTGATTCCTTCAATATAAACATAATCAAAATAAAAAATTATCTTATTATCAAATAATAAAATTTATTGGCTTTATAAGGTATACAATTCTTTCAAGCATAACTAGACCAATTCGCTTTTTCTTACTTGTGAACCAAAAACAACCCCAGCTGAGAAGGAAACTTGGAAGGATTTGGTAAATCTTATGACTGTTAGCTTGACATCAAAACTCTAGAAATTAGTGCTTAGATGTTTGTTTAAATTGAAATTTATACAAATGATGGACTTGTCTTGAAAAATTGGATGACACACACGCACACGCACACACAGATATATATATATATATTAGACCTAGATGGTATCAGAGCCATGACTCTGATGATGGTATAGCACTTATTTTAGTGGTATGATACCAAAAATGGTATCAGAACCATTTTTTAAAGAGAAGAAGAAAAATGATACCAAAAATGGTATAGCTATTACTATGAAAAGAAAGGAGAAGTCATGGTAGCTATATGATACCAAAAATTGTATCAGAGCCTGGCCTTCTCCTCTTTTTCTTTTCACCCCTGGAAGGGAGTATTTAGAGGAATAGTTTTTGCATAGATCATCTAATGCTTAGAGCCATGACTTCCAGAGTAATAGAAGAATCTAGATTAGTCTCTAAACAGTTTACTTTATGCCTATTTTTGAACTAGTTCATGCATTCTGAATCTTTGAGTCTATGAACAGTCTACTTCATGCCTAATTTTGAACTAGTTCGTGCATTTCGATATTTGAGTAGCCTATTTTATACTTAGTTTTTAACTAGTTCGTGCATCTTGACTCTTTTGAGCTAAGTATTAAGTAACTCCAAGGAAGGAGAAATCGAAACCCTAGAGACAGTAAGTCCTAGAGACTCATTTAGGCCTGAAGAGTCGCTTGTTGGGCAGGGCAGTTAGTCTAATTAGAAATAAGAAATGCTTTTAGTGGTGGCATAGCACTTTGATAGTTAGATTTAGGATTTGAGGGACTAGTTTTTAATTAAGTATAAGAAACACTTAAGATTAGGATTTGAGGGACTAGTTTATAATTAAGTGTAAGATTGTACTTTCTACAAACAAATAGAATCAGAATTTGAGGGACTAGTTTTTAATTAAGCATGGAGTTTCTATTCAAGAACTCTTCTCCTTTCTCCAACTCAGGATAGCTATACCAAAAATGGTACCAGAGCCATGACTTCTCCTCTTTTTCTTTTCGCCTCCAGAAGGGAGTATCTAGAGTAGGAGTAGTTTCTATATAGATCATCTTATGCTTAGAGCCATGACTTCCAAAGTAATGGAAGAATCTAGATTAGTCTCTGAACAATTTACTTTATGCCTAGTTTTGAGCTAGTTTGTGCATTCTGAATCTTTGAGTCTGTGAACACTCTACTTCATGCCTAATTTTGAACTAGTTCGTGCATTTCAATCTTTGAGTAGCCTACTTTATGCTTAGTTTTTAATCAATTCGTACATCCTGACTCTTTTGAGCTAAGTGTTAAGTAACTCCAAGAAAGGAGAAATCGAAACCCTAGAGGCAGTAAGTCCCAGAGACCCATTTGGGCCTGAAGAGTCGCTTGTTGGACAGGACAGTTAGTCTAATTAGAAATAAGAAACTCTTTTAGTGGTGGCATAGCACTTTGATAGTTAGATTCGGGGTTTGAGGGACTAATTTTTAATTAAGTATAAGTAACACTTAAGATTAGGATTTGAGGGACTAGTTTACAATTAAGTGTAAGATTGTACTTTCTACGAACAAATAGAATCAGAATTTGAGAGACTAGTTTTCAATTAAGCATGGAGTTTCTATTCAAGAACTCTTCTCCTTTCTCCAACTCAAGATAGCCATACCAAAAATGGTACCAGAGCCATGACTTCTCTTTTTCTTTTCGCCTTCAAAAGGGAGTATTTAGAGTAGGAGTAGTTTCTGCATAGATCATCTTATACTTAGAGCCATGACTTCCAAAGTAATGAAAGAATCTAGATTAGTCTCTGAACAGTTTACTTTATGCCTAGTTTTGAACTAGTTCGTGCATTCTAAATCTTTGAGTCTATGAACAGTCTACTTCATGCCTAGTTTTGAACTAGTTCGTGCATTCTGATCTTTGAGTAGCCTACTTTATGCTTAGTTTTTAATCAGTTCGTGCATCCTGACTCTTTTGAGCTAAGTGTTAAGTAACTCCAAGGAAGAAAAAATCGAAATCCTAGAGGCAGTAAGTCCCAGAGACTCGTTTAGGCCAGAAGAGTCGCTTGTTGGGCAGGGCAGTTGGTCTAATTGGGAATAAGGAACACTTTTAGTGATGGCATAGCACTTTGATAGTTAGATTCAGGATTTGAGGGACTAGTTTTTAATTAAGTATAAGTAACGCTTAAGATTAGGATTTGAGGGACTAGTTTTCAAGACAGGCTTGATACCCATAAAATTTGTCAAAACCAAAGATAAACTAGCCACTGCTAGTGGTCTAGTCTATAACACTAACATCTTTATGAAGACTTTCTTCATACTTGTCATCCTAAGAACATCCTTTCTAAATTTGATCAAACTTTTCTATGAACATAAGATCGAAGCCATATTCCTAGACCTGGTCTTCTTCCAATCCATCAAAATACTCCAAGATGGCTCTATCAAACTAATCCAAATGGAGCACTATAAAAAAAAAAATTCAGATTACTGAAAAGGATAAATACCAGACTGCCTTTTCAGTACTCTTTGGCCAATTCAAATAAAATGAGATGACATTTAGAAATACTTTCTCTGAGTTTTAGAGGATCATCAATGATATTTACACCTTAGTATTTCCAGAGCAACACTTCAAACATCTTCAAACCATCTCTTATGAGCTACTAGAAATGGTGCCCTTTCTATATCAAAAATACAAATCAGGTTTCTAAAGCTCACTAGGCCTATCCTAAAGAATCTAGAATTCATGCTCAGATTTTTTGATAAAATTCTAGAAAAAACTCAACTCTAAATATCCTTAGAAAGCCTAAATCAAATCTATAAGTATCCCAAAATTATTACCAAGCCACTCTATGGTAGATTTAAAAGAAACCCTCCTCTGAGAAAAGAAAGCCAAATCCAACCAATAAGAATAATAGGAACTCATTTTTGGGACTGCCAACTAAAGTAGGATGGAGAGGAAAAGGGTTTAATATCAGGGGTTCTATTTCTGAATTTTGAAAGGTCTTTTATAAAGTGTTTGATATCTCCGATGGTTTGGTCTTTAGCATTTATTTTGACAGTATTCATATGGTGTTTTTTGTTATTGATTAAAAGGAAGTTCCTCGAACCAATGAGTTGGTTTGTAAAGCCAGAAACCAAGGTTATTATTGTGGCCTGGCTAGAGGCAGTTGCAATCATGATCACTTTGAATTGGCTTGTGAAGCCAGCAATCAAGGTTACTACTGTGGCCTGGTCCCCGGTAATTGCAACCATGAGTATTTGTTGCAATATACCAAGAATGATATATTCAGATTGTCCATTTATATTCCATCTATAAATGGCTTGGGTCGAGTACTGGTTTTACTGCATGGGTTTTTCTTCAAGGTCCATGTCAGGAATGGTTGGTTTGGGCCAATAGGATTTTTGAGGATTCGGACTGGTCCATTTATCTTTTGGGTCAATACTTGGTATTGGGCTACTTGGTTTGAATTCTTCCATTTATGGGTCAAATTTCTCTATTTGTTTTGAGTTGCTAGACTCATTAGGGCAGTTACTCATCTGGTCTAGGATAGCTACTGATCTTCTACTTTCTAGGATTTTAGGTGTATCCAGATCAGAACAGATTTGGATTTCATAGGCTTTGAGTATTTCTGGACTGTCTATAGTCTTTTATTCTACTTTTATAAATTGGTCATCCATAGTCGTAAGATCTTGGTTTGCTAAATTATTTTATTTTGTTGTAGGCCTTTGGTTGGGAGGCTCATTCCAATTGGAATGGGTTATTTTGGGAATTGCATACTCTGAGTCTACCTCTGTTGGGTTTGTTTCAATAGATTTTCTAATTGAAGTAGCAGGATTTTTAAGTTTGTTAGTTTCAATTAAGCTATTACCTTCTGGAGTGGTGGTAATTACCTTGAGATAGATTTTGTTTGGATTAGGTTTTGAATCTTATTCCAGGTTCAAACTGGATCCAAAGGCTTGGGATACTTGCCTAGAATTCTTGGCTTGTTTACGAAATTCTAGGTCAGTGGCTTGAGACATTTAGCTAGAACTCTTGATTTATCCATGAGGACTTTGATCAGTTTTTCTTGGTAGAGTAAACTCTACTTTTGTTTTGAAAGGTGCTTTTCAAAATTTTTTAATTTCTTTCTTGAGTGCCTTTATTTGATAGTTAGGTGGTAAGTGCTCAAGGATTTTGGGATAATGGTTATCATACCATTCGAAGTGAGAGATGTTTCTTTCTTCAAAGATCATTTGTTTATACCAGATTTTTTTAATAAAATTTTATTTTTCTCCATCATAAGTTTTGAAGAACCATTGTCTATTCTTGGCATTTTGTTCTCCATTAAAGTCTCTCTTTAATTGTTCTTTGTCAATTTGGAATTCAGGTATTTCAATCTCAGGTCTTAGAAAGTCATGAATTACCTTTTTGATTGTTATTTCTAGTTTTTCTGATTGGCTATGTTTGATGTCTATGTAGGCTATTATTTCATAATTGTTTGTGCTACGAGTTTTTGGTTTGAGAGATAGATTTTGGAATGTAGCTTTTGAGAGTTTTCTGAGAATTGGGACCTTTCTTAAGTTTTCTATATTTGGAGATAAGAATATGGAATTTCTTCTTGAATTTAATACTTGAAGGTTCATATGGAATTTTTTCATCATATGCAAACATGTTTGAAGGATTTATGTTTGAAGGCTCATATGAATCTTCTTCTATGTTTAGGGGATCATAATGATCCTCATTCCCTTCGATGTCCAAAAGATCAAAAAGATTCAAAATTTCTTCTATATCTGAAGGATCAAAAGGATCTGGGATTTCTTCTGTCTCTGAAGGATCAGAGGGATCCAGAATTTCTTCTGTGTTTGAGGGATCATAAAGATCCATGTTTTCTTCTATGTTTGAAGGATCATAAAGATCCGTATTTTCTTTTATATTTGAAGGATCATAAAGACCCATGTTTTTCTCTATGTCGAAAATATCCAAGATTTCTTCTGTATTTGAAAGATCATCATAAGAGTCATAGTAATATGCTTCTCCTCCATTTTTGGAGAAAGGAGAAGTCGTGGTAGCTATATGATACCAAAAATGGCACATATAATAGTAATATGCTTCTCCTCCAAAAATGGTATAGCACTTATATATATATATATTAGACCTAGATCGTTGTGTGTAGTAGTTTAAGCTCATGGAACCAAATAGATTCTTTAATGTTTACCAAGATTTTCAAAGAGACAAAACAAGGATGTAAGACAAAAGTTTATGATTTAAGAAACCATGCTCATCTCAAGGGCACAAATAAGCGAAAAAGCATGATGAAATACAATTGTTGTTATACCATAACATGGTCTCATCAATCCTTAACCCCATACTATTTTCCCCTTGTAACCATCCTTTTCATTTAAAAAGGAAAAGGAAGAAGAAAAAATAATAGTAGTAGTAGTAGTAGAAGAAGAAGAAGAAGAAATACCAACCCATACATACATGCAAAGATAACAAATGGATATCTAAGGTTGGTGGATGTTAGGTACCTACAGGGGAGATAATCTCAGGTACACAATCTATATTGCCAACAGTCTTCAAGTTAAAAACACATAACACTTTTAGGATATGTCCCGTACCATCCAAACCTAACATAAGGATCATCCAAGACACTCAACTCTCCATGGTACTAGTCATTCAGATCGATGGGCCATCACCAATGGAGGAGGTCATTGAAATGGTATATCCCTAATATTAGGTAGGATGGTACAGTACGTATCCTAAGAAATGCTGAGAGCAAAAAGCTTGATGTCATTGTGACATGCTTTGGGTTTTCATCTTCTGGTTATTACAAGGAACCTTTCCAAGACCATGCTTTTATAAGCACTTTGGATATCTATGGATGATTTTAGATAGATTCGTATTTGTCAAGCAAATTTTTAAGATATAATGGATTAAATGGTTGTGTGCCACAATGGAATGTTATTGAGATGCTTGACCGTCTCAATAAATGCAAATTAAATCCTTGCCATGAACTTCATGGGTCTCATATTTTTCATGACGTATATCCATTACTTATAATTTCAAACATTACAACCTGTTAAATTTAACAAATACAGAGAATACAAATTATAAGTAGGTTGAGATTGACTTAAATCTTTCATGGGAAGTACTTTACTCAATTTTGTCATGTTTCTAGGGTTTGAACTTTGAATCCTAGGAAGATGATTAACTTTTCTAGCCTAAAAATTGTTATAACAAGATTTATATTTAAATTTGATCTCCATTTGTTATATGACAGGAAAATCTTTTCACTGAGACACCATAGTAGATGAGCTAAATGGAAAGCCCTCTAAATATGGAGAGTAAGCACCATGAACTGAATGCAAGCTTATTTCTACTATAATAATATTAGGAGATAATGCAAAAGAAATTGTGTAAGAAATGCATGATAGTTTGTAGATCATATGTTTGATAAACATACGTAAGTAATGCCCAAGATTATCGAGGATGAGAACCATCAAGCAAAAATAAGCGAGGCCACCTATACCACTGTATCAACTAGTTCTACCTCCTCAATCGCAGTGCACCTAGCCTCATCTACTTTCTCTACCAATTCTACCACCTCGTCCTCAGTCAACTCTACCTCCTCTACCTCCACCTAAAATAGATACTTCCTCCCCTCATCCAACCATTATATCTCCTACCCCATCTACTTTATCCTTTAATAAGTCCAAAGACCTTAGCTAAGTTGAGTGGAATAGATAGAGGCAAGCTCAATTTGATTCAAAATACTTGAACATGAAACTCAACTCGAGAGTGATGACTCAATATAAAATTAAAAAAGTAATATTTGAGATCGACTCAAATATTAACCGAGCTAGCCATACTTGAGCTCGAATTCGAATCTCGATTATAATTAAAAATATGATTAAAATAAAATATAATATAATATTATATTTTAAAATATCATATTAATAATATATTATAAATAAAATATAATATTATTAAAAATATATATACTCGAGCTCAATAATAATTGAGTCGAGTCAAGCTCAAGTTGCTCGGATCATTTGCACCTCTAATCGAGAATATGATTAGGCAAGACGTCCCATCCGAGCAATTCTTAGCTGAGATCGTAAGATTCATCGAGTCAAGTTTCCCCCGATTCCAAATGTGCCAAGTTTAGGCTTTATGAGGGAAAAGTAGTCCAAATGACCACGTTAATGCTTACTTTACAAATGCTTATTTTTCCATTCAACAATAAGACTACTCTAGAATTCCTTAGGAAGCAAGGCCCTCTCATGGTTCTATAGCCTGCATGCTTGTAAGTTGCAATCTCCATCACTGATCATAGCAGATTTTAAGAAGCATTACAGTCACCAGATCTTGCACCAACCATCCATGGATGAACTGGTCAATGAGATGATGAGTGATAACTATGTTTTTATCACTCTTGCTAATAGATGGAATGACCTAGCATCCAAATCCGAACTGAAACTTGAGGAGCATGACCAGGTTTGGATGTTCATTCAACCTCACGATCATTCAACCCCAAGATCGTTCAACCTCTTGCAAAGAATCCATAATTCTCCTCACACTATTTAGATGCAGTCCAAGCACAACTCGAATCCTGTTGGTGGTTACATCATAAGCGTAGTTTTAGTCGGAATCTTAAACCGAGCGCTTATTGACAATTACAAGAGGGATAGTCAAATCACAATTTTGATTGGGCCCCTTCTCCACCACTGTTTAAATTTTATTTTATTTTATTTTTTTTTTGGATGATCCACCGTTTAATAAATCAAGCATCAGCCATCTTGTGTCATGCTCCCGACTAGATAGAAATCATGAGTTAAAGACATAGTGTTTCTTCCTTTTTTTTTCCCTCCGAAGAGGGAAATGGACGTGCCAGAAAGCTTGTTGGCATCTTTTTTTTCTCCTCGAATGGTAGGGAGAAGGATCATAACATTCTATAGCTAAGTTATGTGCGAGAATGTTGCCGATGTTGGATTAGCTGAAAATAGGATAATCAAAGGATGATAGCAGGAAGAGAGTGGATCCAAGTGCCTTAACTTTGATGGACTTTTACTACCATTGCATCACCCATTTAGAAGAATGATAAGGTGTGGTCGGGACTGTGATCAAAGTACTCTAATACTGGTGATAACTTAGCATCTAACTGGAAAAGCAACAGCGAAGAAATTAAAAATAAGATAAATATAAAGATAAATTAACTAATTTCATTGATCGACAAAGAAATCCTCTATCTACTTATTTATATTAGAAGATAAGTAATACAATAGTTGCTCCTAGTATAGAAGTCCATATCCGGCCTTTACTTTTGATAGTTCTAGTAACCGATAATCATGCTTGATTAATCACAAGTCTCATAATTGCATTTCTTCACACTACTTATGAAAGTTTAGATTGCTCATCTTCGGCCTATAGGATCTTTCCTAGTGCTAAGATACCTTTAAGCTTGTTCAATCAGTTTTGTTGTATAATGTCTACCATTTCAATCTTGGTTATCATTAGTGTTCAATTGCAGTCCCATCCTACTCATCATACTCTAACACTGCCTTGCGATAGGATATGCACTTGCCTCTCAAGCACCATCAAGTGTTAGGATGTAGTGTAGATGCATGGCAACCTCTAAGTACTTATAGGGCTTATAAGATATTATTCCACAAGCATGCAAGACATTCGATATGATAATGCATAAAATTCAATTACGCAATGGAAAAAGATCGGAGCAACTAAATCTTAAACTTTGATAACAAACAAGTCCAAAAATTAACAAGAAACTCACTACACCAATTTACGGAAACAACAATAGTTTTTTACCAAAATATATTAAAAATGCCACTAATTTACACTTTGTCTGGCATTTTGTAATTTTTCATTGGAGTTGATGATCTAATATATAGTTGATGTATGTAGTGAATATATATGAATTTGTTATAGTCACATATAATAAATTTGGGCTTGCTAATAAGTAACTGCAAGTCTTTAAGTTAGGTAAGTGGCTAACAAAAGATCATTGTGAGGATCCTTGTGAGCATGTATTTAGCCTTACATTAGTTATTCACTAAAAAAATCTTAAATTCTTATACAGGATCAAGAAATCTAAATAATATCTTCTAGCTAGTCTTTTTAGATAAGATCCTAGATCATCACAAATGGTATTAGAGCTGACATAGTCTATAATTTACGGAGACTAGAAAATACTCTAGCATGAGTTAATTGGGGCTGACCATAGATCAACCATGTGTTTATATATGGACAAATAGATTTGAAACCTCAGTCCGGTGAGGACATCAGAGCTTAAATGCAGGGCGCATGTGAGAATAAGTGTTGGCATATATTTAGTCTCACATCGATTATTTACTTAGAAGATCTTGGATACTTATACAGGATTAAGAAACCCAAATAATATCTTTCAGCTAACTATTTTAGTTAAGATCTTGAATTGTTACAAATGGTATTAGAGCAGATCCAGGTAGTACGAGTTCATTGGGATGACCATGGGCCAATCATGGTGTTTATGAACCGATGCATAGGTTTGGACCTTTAACCTAGCAAGGATATTAAAGCTTAGATGAAGTATATGAGGATCCGTGTGGGCATGTATTTAATCCCATATTAGTTATTTACTAGAAAAATTTTGGATACTTATACAAGATCAAGAAATTCAAATAATAACTTTCGGTTAATCTTTTTAGATAAGGTCCAGAATCGTTACAAATGGAATCAAAATCGATCCAGCTTATAACTTATGTGGACCAAAAAATACTATAGCATGGATTCATTAGGACTGACCATGGACCAATCATGATGTTTATGAATGGGCGCATAGATTTGGACCTTCAGTCTCGTAAGGATGCTAGGGTTTAAATGGAGAGAGTATATGAAGATCCGTGCAAGCATGTATTTAGTCCCACATCCATTATTCACTAGAAAGATTTTGGATACTTGTATAAGACTAAGAAATTCAAAAATATCTTTCGACTAGCCTTTCTGGATAAGGTGTTAGGTTGTTATAATCACGATCGTCTTTATGCGAACTATAGCTTCCCAATATTCTTTATATTTAAAAAAATGATTGAGAAGTTTTTGATCCACTCGATCTCCACATCATGCTCACCCCCACCTAATCCTTGTTGAACATCCCATTCCAAATGTTTTTTGCTAGAATTATTGAGTCCAAATATTTTCTGGAAACTGGCAAATCCTAGATATCTTCAATAGGAGCAAAACAAATGAGAGTTTGTGAAGAACTCCAACAATCTAAGGGGTTTAAGTTTGTGAAGAACTTCCAATAATCATAGGAGTTTGAGTTTGTGAAGGATTCCCAAGCAAACACGAAAGGTCCCTTCTCAAGCGTAATGTCTCATTTGTGAAGGACTTCCTGATATTGCTTGGAAACTAGCAAATCACAAAGATTTTTTAAGAAAATTATTTTTTGTGACAAGATTATTACTTGAGAAGTCCCTATTTGACTCTGAGTTTGTTTCCTATTTATGTGAGAATCCCTTTTTGTGATGCCTCTTTTTCATATAAAAAAAACAAAGCCAACATGAGTTTGAGTTTGAGTTTGTGAAAGACTCCCAATAGTCCTAGGAGTTTAATTTATTTATGTATTATTATATATGAATTTTTATTTATAGGAAGAAAATATGGTTGTGATAAAAAGTTTCAAGATACCTCATTTTGATGTAGCACTAAGAACTCTTACAAGTAAGGACCTTGTTGACCCCCTAAGTGATTTTGATGATGATCAAATATTAAAGTATATGATTACTGATAAATTTTATTTTAAGTATTCCAAAGTTTAGAAGAAAAAGAGCTCTTTGACCAAAACAAGAAAGAAATAAAGTGCAATTCAAATCAAGCTCAAAATATCTTATTTTGTGTCAAGTTTTATATGAAAATGGTCTAGGAGCAATTTCGAGATGTCTCCAAAAATTTTTGAGACGTCTCCTGCACGGTGGAATAGAGCTCTGGCATAGTTTCGAGAGGACTCGACTTGAGCTCAAGTTATCTCCATCTTAGAAGATAGAAATATCATTTCTGCATATTAAGATCGAGATGACTCAAAGAATTCTTTAGAGATCTCAGAGTCGCAGCGAGACGTCTCCATCAGAACCGAGAGGACCGATCTCAGGAGGCAAATTTTTTTAGAAAGCTAATTTTTGAGCACATGAGAACGAAACATCTCCTGGTCAAACCAAAAGAACTCGAAGTTGAACGAGACTTCTCAAGACAATCCAAGAGGTCTCAAAACACGATGATAACCTTCAACGGATAGTTTCAGAACTTGTTTTTTTCATCTCCAACAGCTAGTTCTCACCTCCAACGATCAGATTTAGTTTTTTTTTTTTTGAACTCTAATCATTTCAAGCATGGTGAAAATGGTCCAGATATAAAAGAGAAGAAGTAATACTTTTAGTACAAGAAAAAAAAAGAGAGAGAAAGTTAGAACGCCCAATTTTCATGAGCAAATCTCTTCTATCAAAGTTTTCTTAAGCATTAAAGTAACCTCAAGAGCAATAACTCCTAGCAATTAAGGAGGCAATCATCAAACTGCATCAACAACATCTTAGCTCATTTAAGAAGCATCTTGTGCTGTACATTTCTATTTTCTTCTTCTTCATGTACTAGGTTTCAGTAGGGACTGAAACTAAGAGTTTGGATTTCTACATTCTATTTGTTGGATTGTATTGCCTTGATTGAGACTTGTACAGGTTGTGGTTGCTGAACCTAAGAAAAAATCAACTAGATTTGGGATAGTGAATCTGAAAAAACTATTTGGCTGTAATCTTGAGGGATTATAGTAAAATTTTCAAGGATGTTGCTTGAAAAGTAGACATAGGTGTTGGAAGTGCACCGAACTACTATAAAAGCTTTTGTTTATGTGTGTACTTGCATTTACTTTTCTTTGCTCTCATAACTTACTTTCTCTATACTTAAGTAGTTAATCTCTGCACATAATTACTTTAAATTTTTAAAATCCAATTCATCCTCTTCCCTCTTGGGTTGTCTAGCCGGACAATAATTGGTATTAGAGTCTTGATTCTCTGCTAATTATTGATCAATCAACTAAAAAAAAAAGATCATAATAATCCAACTAGAAGGATCTCTTATCGAAGGACAGTCCACTAATAGACCACCTCTTTTCAATGGATCTAACTATACCTACTAGAAAGCTTGCATGCTCATTTTCATACAAAACCTTGATTATGACATATGGAACGTCATTGTTAATGGGCCGCACACACTAACAATCATTATAGATAGCTTGTCTTCTCCTAAGCCAGAGAAAAATTTAGGATGAATCGGATAAAAAACTTGTCCAACTAAATGCCAAGGTAATGAATGTCCTTTATTGTGCCCATGATGCTAATGAGTTTAACCAAATTTTTACTTATAATTTTGTAAAAAAAATTTGAAATAGACTTGAGATTATGGATGAAGAAATAAATCAGATAAAAGAAACTAAGAATAACATACTAGTTCATCAATATGAACTATTTAAAATGGATCCAACTGAATCTATCACCAACATGTATACCAAATTCACTGATATTATAAATGGTCTAAAAAATTTATACTAATAGTGAATTGGTGAGAAAGATTAATAGATCATTGCCTAGATCGTGGGAAGCCAAAGTGACAGCTATCCAAGAGGCAAAAGATCTTAACATATTGCCGCTTAAAGGGCTCATTGGATCCCTCATGATGCATGAGCTAGCAATGGGACGACATAGTAAAGAAGAGAGCAAAAAGAAGATGACCATTATCTTGAAATCCATGACTGCAAAAGAGGAGGATAGTTTATCCACCAATGATGAAAGTGATGAAAATATGGCCCTGATGATCAAAAAGTTCAAAAAATTTATGGAAAGATGAAGACAAGGGTTCAAGAAAAGAAGCTTGATTAGAGGAGAACCTAGCAGGAAGAAGGAGAAAGAGAAAGAAAAGGATCAACCCATATGCTATAAATGCCAAAAATTGAGACACTTTAGGGCTGACTATTCTCAATTGAAGAAAGCATCCAAAAGAATAAAGAAGGCTATGATAGCGACTTGGAACGATAGCGATGAGTCAAGTTCAGAAGAAGAAAACCAAAATGAAGCAAACTTATGCTTCATGACACAAGATGAAGAGGTATCTTCTATATCTACTTTAGATTTTTCTTTTGATGAACTTCAAGATACATTTTATAAATTAATGAAAGATTTTAAGAAGATAAATATAAAAAATAGAAACCTAAAAGAAATGAATCAAATGCTTGCAAAAGAAAAAAAAGAAGCACTTAGTGAACATAACAAATTAAAAAAAGAAAATAAAATCTTAAAGAATGAATTAGACAAACTAAAATCATTAGTTGTTAAATTTATCTGTAGCTTAGAAAAATTATAGATGATATTAAATAATCAAAAAAAAGTTTATAATAAAGCTGACCTAGGATATAAGCCTAAAGACAAAACAAAATCCTTAAAGAACCTCTTTACCACACCCTCATCCATTAGCACTTCACAAATTACTTGTTTTAGTTGTGGCAAAATAGGACACAAGGTATTTGCATGCAATACAAAAAAATTTAGTAAAAAATCATTTAAAAGAATTTAGATTTCAAAAGAAACCATGGCTACTAATCCAAAAGGATCCAAGAAGACTTGGATACCTAAAACTATCACCTAAATTTTTATGCAGGAATGCCTTGCAGCCAATGGATCTAAACATGAATGATACTTGGATAGCAGCTGTTCAAGGCATATGATGGATGATAAGGGGCAATTCTTCATCTTTCAAAAGAAGGAAGGAGGAGTAGTCATCTTTGATGACAACGATAAAGATAAAATTATCAGTATTGATAAAATTCAGATTACTCCATCTACCTTCATAGATAATATTTTGTTAGTTAATAACTTAAAATATAATTTACTTAGCATTAGTCAGCTATGTGATAAAGATTATAAAGTTTCATTTAAATCATCCATGTGCATAGTATCTAATTCCTTAGATGATAGCTTAAAATTTATTGGATTTAGATGTGGCAATATCTACATGGTGGATCTTAATGAAATCATCATAAAGAGTAGTCAATGCCTAGTTGCAATAAATGCTAATATCAATGAAACTAGTTGGCTTTGGCATCATAGATTAGGACATACAAGCATGCATACTCTATCAAAATTACTTAACAAAGATTTAGTTAAAGGTTTATCCAAACTTAATTTTAAGTTTAATTATGTCTGTGATGCTTCCGAATTTGAAAAATAAACTAGGAGGAGTTTCAAATCTAAAAATATGATTTCAACTTCTAGGCCTCTTTAATTGATCCACATGGATTTATTTGGACCTACTAAGACTACAAGCCTAGGAGGAAAGAAATATGATCTTGTTATTGTTGATGAATACTCTCGTTTCACATGGATTTTATTTTTGACATATAAAGATGAAGTATTTTCTATAATTTTAAAGTTTTATAAAAAAATCTTGAATGAAAAAAACTCAACTATTATTTGTGTCCGTATAGTGATCGCAGCACTGAATTTGAAAATAAATCCTTTGAAGAGTTTTGTAATGAATATGATATTGAATATAATTTTTCTGCACCTAGAACTCCTCAACAAAATATAGTAGTTAAAAGAAAGAATAGAACCTTAGTTGATATGGCCCGTACCATATTGTGTGAAGAAAATCTATCTAAATATTTTTGAGCTGAAGCCATTAATGCAGCATGTTACATGCTAAATAGAGTTTCAATTCATCCTATTTTAAAGAAAACCTCCTATGAGCTTTGGAAAGAAAAAAATCTAATATTAACTATTTTCATATCTTTGGTTACAAATATTTCACTCATCATAATGGCAAAGACAATCTAGGTAAATTTGATGCTAAGGTAGATGAAGGTATCTTTCTAGAGTATTCTACATCTAGCAAAACATATAGGATCTTCAACAAATATTTTCTAGTTGTTGAAGAATCCATTCATGTTGTTTTTAATGAAGCTATTAATTTATCTTCAAAAAAAAAGATATTCTTGATAATGATGTAGGAATTCTAGAAAATGAGATGAAGGAGCTCAACTTGAAAAACAATGCCATTCATGATAAAGAAAAATTCACAACAACTATAGAACATGAAAAGAATGGTGAGTAAGAAACTACTAAAGAGCATGTATATCTACCCAAGGAGTAGAGAGATGCACACAACCATCCAAGAGAACTAATCTTAAGTAATCCTTCATAAGGGATAAGAACTAGATCATCATTTAAGGATACTTTTGATTATCTTGCTTTTGTTTCATAAATTGAACATAAAAACATAGAAGAAACTAAAAAAGACTCAAATTAGATATTAGCTATGCAAGAAAAACTTAACCAATTTGAAAGAAATAATGTTTGGATTCTTGTAAACAGACCCCTTGATCATCCCATAATTGGTACAAAATGAGTATTTAGGAACAAACTAGATGAACATAAAAATGTAATAAGAAATAAAGCTAGATTGATTGCAAAGAGATATAATTAAAAAGAAGAAATTGACTTTAATAAAATATATACTCCTATAGCAAGATTTGAAGCTATAAGATTATTACTTGCTTTTACTTGCTACATAAACTTTCAATTATTTCAAATGGATATAAAGAGTGCCTTTTTGAATGGTTATATCACTGAGAAAGTATTTGTAGAATAACCTCCTAGATTTAAAAATTATTTGCTTCCTAATCATGTGTACAAATTAAATAAAATACTTTATGGACTTAAACAAGCATCTAGAGCTTGGTATGAGAGGCTAAATAAATTTTTATTATAAAATAATTTTACTAGAGGTAGTGTGGACACTATATTATCTTTGAAAAAAAAAAAATAATGATCTTCTTATAGTTTAAATTTATGTAGATGATATCATATTCAGAGCTACTAATGAGGATCTTTGTCAAGATTTTGCTAAGTTAATGCAGGATGAATTTAAAATAAGTATGATGGGGGAGCTGACCTTCTTTCTAGGATTTTAAATTAAACAATCAAAAGAAGATATTTTCATCAACCAAACTAAGTACATCAAGAAAATACTAAAAAAGTTTGGTATGGAGAATGAAAAGAAGATCGGTATACCAATGAGCCCCTCATGCAAACTGGACAAAGATAGAAATGATAAAATTATAAATAAAAAGCTCTACAGAGATATGATAGGATCTTTATTTTATTTAACTACAAGTAGGTCTAATATCTTATTTAGTCTTTGCATGTGTGCTAGATTCTAATCATATCCTAAGGAATCACACTTATTAGCTGTTAAGAAAATTTTTAGGTATCTAGTTAATACATACAACCTAGGATTGTAGTACTCAAAACAATCTTCTATTGAATTAATAGAATACTCTGATGCTGATTATGGAGGATGTAGAATAGATTAAAAAAAGCATTAGTGGCACTTACCAATTTTTCAAGTTGAACTTAATTTTATGGTATAGCAAGAAGCAAAACTCTGTAGCATTGTCAATGATCGAGGTCGAATATGTTGCTGTAGGAATTTGCTGCATACAAATACTTTAAATTAAGCAATAACTCAAAAATTTTAGAATTAAATAAAATAATATTTTTATTAGGTGCGATAATACTAGTGCCATAAATTTAATTAAAAATTCTATTCAACACTCATCAAAAACTAAGCATATTGAAATTAGACATCATTTCATTAGAGATCATGTTCAAAATAAAAATATTATACTTGAATTTGTCTTAGCTGAAAATCAACTTGCTGATAGTTTTACAAAATCTCTAAATGAAGATAGATTTTCAAAAATTAGAGGTGAACTTGGAATTTGTGATCCACTCTAAATTTGTTTTATCTTGTATTTATTGAATAAGTATTGTGTCTCCTCTTGCCATCCTTAGCACCCTTAATTCTACCTATTGAAATCAAGAAAATTCTATTAGAAATTTCACCCTATATAAAATTCTGGTTCTGCTCTCAAGACGTCTCGATTTATACTCAAGACATCTCGATTGTAATATGAGACATCTCGACTGGAACTCGAGGCTTCTCGATTTTTTGAGATTTCTCATCTTTATGTCAAAACTTCTCGAATTTCATGGGTCCCTCTTTTTTAGCAGAACTTCATAAAGCCCTCCATTTCATTTTCTTTTTCATTCACCGAGAGCTCTCGCTCCAAACCCTCTCGAACTCCCTCCAACCTATTCCAATCCCCCAAATCATTGTTCCATTCCTCTTTTTGTCAGATTTTGAGATTCTAATGGCTCCAAAAAGAAAATCCACCACCATCCAGAGACTGTCTATCATTCTGTCAGCTGAAAATAGGGCAAAGAGGCAGTGGGACAGCTCCTAGGTTTCACCAGTAGCTTTTTCATCTTGCTCTCGCCTGTTCGTTACCCCTAGAAGTGTTCCTACTGAACAAATGGTGGACTTTGGATTCTTGGATCAAGAGAACTTTCGTATTAGAACATGGTTATGGCAACAAGATTGGAAAAAGCTCTATTTGCTTGAGGTAAAAGTCTACCCAGACCTTATCAGAGAATTTTTTGATAATCTCAAGTTTGAGGGAGAGTCTGGAGTCAAATCATTGGTGAAAGGGATTCACATTGCTTTAGATGAAAGGAGATTAGGACATCTGTTAGAAGTACTAAGGTCTGAAATTTGTTACTTGAATTTAACTAAAAAAATTGAAGCATTGAAGTGTATTTTAGAAAGGAATGATGTAAATGAAAATGATCAATTAGTTTCAAACCATCTTTCTATAGAAATGAGGTTGCTGCATAGTATAGTCGGTCACATAATTTTTTTTAAAGTTAGAAGACATGACTAGATAGGGAAGAGAGAGCTTGCAGTTATGTATTATTTGGTAACAGGAACTCCTATTAACTCTTTCTTCCTAATGCTTCAATAAATTAAGAATACAGCAAACAAAAACAAGGCATGTCTCTCCTATGGAATGATCTTCATCCTAATTTTTAAGAACTTTCATATAAATTTAGAAGGTGAAGATTTCAAAAGACTTGCTCACACTAACTATTTGAATGAAGGGATACTGCATAGAATGAATTTTTTAAAAAAAAGAGATAGGTGGGTCAGATCGGATGAGGATATGATTGCTAGAAATGAACCTAAGGAACAAAGAACTTCACCTCCTCCATCCTCTCTTTCTACTGCTAGTCCGTCTTTCCCAGCACCTGGATCTCCCCACACACCTCAAGTTCAACAAAGCCAAATTCTTATCCTATCTTCTAACTTTGATGTGGATAGATTGGTAGAATGAATTATAGAGTAGGATGTGAAGAAGGTATCTATAAAGATGATTGAACTGCTCCTTGTATTGAAACATTAAATTCTAATAAGCATTGAAGAGCAATGAATTCTTACAGAAGGACAGATTGAGATGCTTAGTCAGCAGATCAGTAGCTTATCTTAGAGACTAGAAATTCTGAAAAAGAGCAGCATGGGTGAAACTTCTAATGACTAAGACTACCAAGATTGTCGGGAGAGTAGAAGAAAGCATTGTCACTTAGTGTACCGGTGTGGAAGTGATCATCGTCTCTCTTCGACAGATTATGGATCATCTTGAAAATATTAGATCTCGGACTCCTTCCTCTCGACCCCCTTTCTCTTCTTGACCTGCCCCTCATATTTCATCTACTAGACCTCATTCGGCTTTCGAACATACTATAGAATTTCTTTCTTATGAAGATTAGGTCTAGTTTTTTCCTCTTTCTATGTATTGAATTTTGATTCATTTTGAGTATATTGATTAAATATCTCTTTTTGTAAATCAATATATACTTTTGCTTATGTAATCCTTCCTTTATAAGTGTGCTTTTTCTTTTACAATAAATATTTCATTATCTTTCGTACTCATTTAATGTGATTTTGATGCTGACAAAAAGGAAAAGGATATGTGTATGTCAATCTTAATTAAAAAAATATATATAGGCAAAATGTGATCACTTAACTCTCATACAGGTAAAATCATATTAAATAATTTTATATAAATCAAAAGAGCACACTTTAAGGAGGAACACTGATAAAATATTGAAAACTTGAGCACTTTAGAAATTAAATATTTTATATTAAAAAATTATCTCTTGTATTTAAATATACATGCTATTTATTGCTTACATTTTTTATGGAGTGCTTAATATTTTGTCATCATTAAAAATGGAGAGATTGTTGACTCCCTAAGTGATTTTAATGATGACCAAATATTAAAGCAAATGATTACTAATAAAATTTATTTTAAGTATTCCAAAGTTCAAAAAAAAAAAAACTCTTTGATCAAAATAAGAAAGAAATAAAGTGCAATTCAAGTCAAGCTCAAAATATCTTATTTTGTATCAAGTTTCTCATGAAAATGGTCTTGGAGCAATTTCAAGACGTCTCCAAAAATTTTTGAGATGTCTTCTGACAATTGGCATGGTAGAATAGGGCTCTGACATAGTTTCAAGAGGACTTGAGTTGAGCTCAAGTCATCTCTATCTCAAAAGAAAGAAACATTGTTTCTGCATACTGAGATCGAGATGACTCGAAGAATTCTTAAGAGATCTTAGAGTCACAGCGAAACGTCTCCATCAGAATCGAGAGGACTCGATCTTAGGTGGCAATTTTTTTTAAAAAGCTAAATTTTGGGCACCTGAGAACGAGACGTCTCCTGGTCATACTGAAATGATTTGAAGTTGAACGAGACATCTAGAGACAATCCGAGAGGTCTCAAAACACGGTGATAGCCTTCAATGGATAGTTCTAGAACTTGCTTTTTTCATCTCCAATGACTAGTTCTTGCCTTCAACGATCAAATTTGATTTTTTTTTGGATTCTAATCATTTCAAGCATGGTAGAAATGGTCCAGATATAAAAGTGAAATAATACTTTTAGTACAAGAAGAGAAAAAGAGAGAAAGCAAGAACGCCTAGTTTTCACGAGAAAATCTCTTCCATCAAAGTTCTTTCAAGCATTAAAACAACCTCAAGAACAATAACTCGAGGCAATCATCGAACTACATCGATAACATCTCAGCTCATTTAAGGAGCATCTTATGTTGTACATTTCTATTTTCTTCTTCTTCATGTACTAGGTTTTAGCAAGGGCTGAAACTAAGGATTTAAAATTTTACATTCCATTTGTTAGATTGTATTACTTTGACTGAGGGTTATAAAGATTGTGGTTGGTGAATCTAAGAAAAAATTAACTAAATTTAGGATAGTAAATTCAAAAAAACTATCCAGCTATAATCTTAAGAGACTATAGTGAAATTCTCAATAGTATTGCTTGGAGAGTGGACATAGGTGCTGAAAGTACATCGAACCACTATAAAAGCTTTTGTTTATATGTGTGCTTGCATTTACTTTTCTTTGCTCTCATAACTCACTTTCTCTGCACTTAAGTAGTTAATCTCTACATATAATTGCTTTAAATTTTTAAAATCCAATTCATCTCTCTCTTGGGTTATCTAGCTAGGCAACAGATCCAATAAAGTTGTCGAAAAGCTTAGGGCTCAACTTTAGGAGATGCATGTGTTGAGATGGTAAAAGTGGATAATGAGCCTTTGATAAGGCCTGATAGGTGTTATAGAAGAATTGGAGATGTCATTGGGGCAAACATTGCATGACCTTCGACTTTTATAATAAACTTATTAACATAATATACTTTATAAATTAAGTTATTATTTTTATATAGAAGTTTATATAATCATGATCTAAATACTTGATTTACTTTTGTTTTGCAGTTGGTACCTATTTAGGCATTGGATGAATTGCTTTAGAATTTAGTTTTCCTTTTTCATATTTATGTACATAGTTCTTAATGAATTGTAAGAAGTATTTTGGGTTTGTCTATTTTGTGGAGTGTTCATATATACTTTTGCTTTAAGAATAATTTTATATTTTCAATTTGGTTTTGCCCAGGTGTTATTAATGTTTCCAAAAAGTACCAATAAGATAATTATTGTTTTATATGGATGGTTTTATTAAGAGCACTTTTAACTGCATAATTATGGTTGCAGGATGTATTATTTGATAATATATTGATGAATATTTGATATATATTTCTAAAAAGGTTCTGTATAGGTTGAATAATATAATAGTATTCAATCGTTTCAACTAACTATCACTAGCATATGAAATGCTGTAAAAAGGTATTGAAAAATTAAAAACTATAAAGATATCACAGGCATATAAAAGCATCGATAAATCTACTATTATAATTTAGATTTTTTTCTAGGACTTTTCAATGCAACAAATTAATCTTCAATGGCATTTTGTACCGCTATTATTTACTTCATTCCTTTTTATCTTATCATTATCATTATGTAGCATTTTCTAGTGGTGCTAAATAATTTAACAGCATTTTAGAATTACTGTTAAATATTTAAAAAATTCAGCATAACAAGTATGTTAGCATCATTCATAAAATGCCACTGATTAACAATATTTCACCAGCACTTGTGAATGCCACTAGTTTACATTACCGACATTTGTCGTTGTTACTTACATTCTCTTTTATCTTTTTCTTTGTATGACATTTATTTGTATAACTAATGGAATTTATAACAATGCTAAAATACTAAGAGATACTAAAAA
This sequence comes from Cocos nucifera, assembly GCA_006176705.1. Lineage (NCBI taxonomy): Eukaryota > Viridiplantae > Streptophyta > Magnoliopsida > Arecales > Arecaceae > Cocos > Cocos nucifera. Next base: position 962,889 of record QRFJ01000322.1, read on the forward strand.
AATGCTGCTATAAAGAGTCTTTTAGTAGCATCAATAAAAGTGCTACTGATGAATCACGATTATTGGCAATATTGAGTCGATATTTAGTACAAGTGCCATGAAAGGTATTGGCAGCATCATCTTCTACTTCTAACAACACTTCTTTATGCTAATAAAGACCTATTTTCTTGTAGTGACTGCAAGAAATTTTTCATAATTATAAGCATCTAACTTCAACAACTCTCTAAATGTCTATAGTAAGAAAGTAAAGATTACTTCTACTAATGAATAACTTAACTAGATTACTCAAACATAAAATTAATAAAAAAATTTACTAATATTAAGAAAATAAGCAAAACCCTTATATTTTAATAAGATAATTTTAAAATCAAGGGTTCTTTGGTTTGCTCAAGTATTCATATTCACAAGAATAATATAAAATCCAATATTTCAACTCAACAATGTATAAGACTACAAAGTAACCATTGGTAGGGTCTAAAATATAGCTAGGTTGAAAGTCAAAGATTTGCATATATCAAAGCTGGTCAGAAGTCATATTTATGTCCAATCCTAAACAAAATATGCATAATATTTGGTAATAAAAGTAACACTTTCCATTTACAAATTTATTTTCCATTCAAAACATAATTTCATAAAATACATAAATTATAGTTGTACATTAATTAGTCAATTTATAATCAATTTCATTTTACTATCTATTTAGAAAAAATTACATAAAAAATAATAAAAGGTAAATCATTGCTTACCTTGCAAGCACACTTAGTAAACAAAACTATCTAATTCTAAATAAATTCCTTTGGAAACTAACATTCCTAGAATTATATTTTAATCAAAACATGCTCATGATAAACTTAAAAAATAAAATTATAAATATTTTATTAGCTAGGATGTAGGCAAAACATACTCTAATATACTCCTAAGCCTGCATGAAGCTGATCGCCGACATAAAAGTCAATTCTATATTTTATTTATTCAAAATATTACCTTAAAGAATTATACTAAATTAAATTTCTAATTACCTTATTATCACATTTAGTTTCATATTGCTGTTGTATGGAAATAAGTCTCTAGAGTAGATTATATAGAAAATTTAATAATCTAAATTTTAGTGATAGAATTAAGTTAATTACATAAATTTTAATTTACATAAATTAGTTATAGATTAAAATATATAATATAATAATAAAAATTTTCAAAATACATAGATATCCAAAAAATTATTTTGCAGATATTTAAAGCAATATTTTTTATTTTGCAACAATTAAGTTCCTAGAATATAAAATAGAAATTTAATTAGTAGAATTTTATCTTATTGTTGTTTATTACCTAGAAATCAATTTAAAGAATTTGCTAGTTTCTTAAAAATTAAAATATAAAATTTTTGATGTACACAAAACTAATATATAAAAATTAGAGAGCAAAATATGGTATTTACATAAATTTAATTGATAAAGTTCAAAAAAAAAAAGTTTTTCTGGAAATTAAGTTCTTGAAATGTAATATATAAAGTTTAATTTTGAAACTTATTTAATATCTAAAAGTTTAAAAACTAGAAAATAATTCTCAAAAATTATTAGTAGAAATTAAAATAGATTCTTTTTTGCTGAATTTAGTTGTTGTAGAAATTATTTTTTATAGGCTTCTTCTTCTCTAGAGAGCAAGGAAAGAAAAAAGATTATTGCTGAAGCTTACAAGACATGAATGGAAGGAATAAAGAGAATAGAAATTTTGTTGCTGTATTCTTCACAACATCATGAAGAGGGATATCTTGCATGTGTTCAATCTCTCGAGAAATAAATACAATTGGAGAATGGAGAGGAGTGCTAACATTAGTTTCTCATAGTGATTTAGGAGGGTTACCAAATTTGATATAGATCACTTTGACTACTATAGATTATGCTAGACAAGGTCTAGGAGCAAGATCTATTATATCATGAAGTCAAGTTGCATGCCAAACTGTTGGAGGCCATAACTTGGTCATTCGATATCCAATTTTAATAATCTTTTTAAAAAATATAGATAGTATTTTTGAGACGTCACTAGCGATCAGGCCAAAATTCTTTCATCTAGGCTCCAATATAGGTTGATCAACCTAAAATTTTTTCTTTCAAACAAGACTTTAATTAAACATAACTTCCAATTCGAGAAAAATCTAGTGGAATGACAGAATACAAAGTTGATGTAGAAGTTGAGATCTACGTCCTGCAGAGTTTTAGCTTTTTTTTGGATTATTTCTACTAGACATCTATTTTAGGTGAAAGAATTTTATTGAAACTAGAAAAAAAGAATCTGACCCAATTTATGTATAGACTGACCTCGTTATCATAAATAGAAGATATGTATCTCATTTTTAATCCATAAAAAAATATAAAGAAAAAGAAAATGGACTTGAGCCCTATTTTTTTTAAAAAAATTTCTTCTTCTATCTTTTTCTTTATAAGGTTTGAGCTGAGTGGGTTAAAAAAAAATATTTCTTCTCCCTAGTCACATAGAAAAGAGATAGTGGTTGAAGGAGAGGAAAGTGGGATTTAAAGATAGCATAGACAATTGAAGATGAGCATGGGTTTCTTATGAAGAGAGGGCATGGCTTAAAAAGAGTAGCACTCGCATCTAAATCGAATAGAGCTCGAGCATAGGCACTCGATGTCACACCTTGAATCCAACACTTGGGTCAACCATATAACAACACTATACATTTCCTAGATAAAAGCCTTAAAAAATATTCAAGATCTTAAAATCCATTATAATCTTAATATCCATAAATACTAATGATCTCAATTCATCATAAAATATTTTTTATTAAAAAAATATCATAAATTATATAAATTAAAAAACTCAATCATCCAACCAATATTGATGATAATCTATCTATTTAATTCTTGCAACTGTGATCTCAACCATAGCTAAGTACAAGTATCCTATACTCTGAAAAATAAAAGGAAAGAAAAAATGTGAACTTTACAGCTCAATAACAATTTCCATACACCAACACTAATATAATAATATATATATAATTAACAATGGTTGTCACTCATATAAATTTTATGCCATAAGATATCATAATCATAAAATATGCATAGTAAATACATTTTTTGTGTAATGAATCACATCAAATAATTATCCTAAATTATTATATATCTGATCCTATAATATTTAGGTGTTCGGGTCTAGATTATCATAACTATGTTTTTGATCCATGATGGTGCATCAACATAGTAGCTAGTCCAGTAGACTACTACAACCATATTTTTGGCATGTAGCAGGACATTAATATAATGACTAGTCTAGAAGACTATAAGTGCTCAACTCTGACTACCACAATCATATTTCTAGTCTGTGATGAGCACTAATACAATGACTAATTTAGAGGACCATAATTGCTTAACCCTAATTACTATAATCACATTTTGAGCCTATGTTAGAGCACCAATAAAGTGGCTGGTCTAGCGGACTATAAGTGCTCAATCCTAAATTACCACAACCATGTTTCTGAGCCATGTAACGTGGGTCATCAATATAGTAGCTAGTCGAGTAGACTACCATAACGACTTTTCCGACCTACAATAAAGCATCAATAATATAGCTAGCCCATGGTACTACAACCTACCATTTAGTCACACAATTTAAATTTAAGCTCGTCAAAGAATTATAATTAAAAATTCGATGCATACAAGCACTAAGTCTATCCAAATTACGATCAACAATATAAGATACATAACTTCATACAGAGCATTATATATACTTAACAAATAAGTATATACTATGCATCTATCAAAACTACATAGAGCAAAATCATTGATATATAAAAATAATTTTTTATATAAATAGATGATCAATATCAATCAAATCCATATATAGTGTCTACCAGTCCATACCTAACATGTCCATTCATATAAATTCAATACATCCAAACTCCTGTTCAATATAAAAGAGAAATAAATTATTTCTAGTTTCTTAATTTCGAAGCTCTAATATCTGAATTACTCTTATATATAATTTTACCTAATTTAAGACTAACTAATAAATAAAAAATTAAAATTTTATCTTGATAGAAGAGTGTAAAACCCTCGATCAACACTTCTTATCTAGTCAATCATGCCCCCCATATAAAACCAATGTTGATCATAAAATAAGATTATCACATGGAGGATGAGACTAACTAGATAGTGGCATCTAGCAATCCTAATCAATAAGAATGGTGTAGTTTAATAAATAGATGGTAAAAGTCTCGAATTATAGCTCAATGAAAATCTGCAACGATGGAATCCAGTGGTGCTTAGCAAGGTCGAGTTGGAGGCCAATAAGCTGTGCGGCCACTAAAGTGGTGAAGATCCTTTTCAAAAAGATTAATCTGGATTTAGCACCAAGAAGCATGGAATCATCCATTAGGATCCATAGAATCAATAGAATCAAGTAGAGAAACAAAGAAAAAAAAGAAAGAGAAAGGTTAAGAAGAGAGAGAGAAGGACACGATGGGTGGTCACTTGTATCTTTATTCTTCCCAAACCCAGGTATGAGTCCCACAGCAGATGACCCCCTACACATCATCCAGTAGTGAAGAAGTGATGCCCTTAGCAATAACCACGATCAACGGTGGTTGGCGAAGCAAGAAAAAAATAGCAACAAAAATAGGGGACATTTTGTTCACGGTCTCCGACTTGCCATCTCTAAACAAGGTGGTGGTGATGACTTTGAACCCAGAAAAAGAGGAGGAACGCAGCTTAGATCCCTTGCCAAAATTGGCTAAGCCAACATGGGCAATTCCGATGTTCTTTTTCTAGCCAAAAGTCGAAAAAAAAAAAAAAAAATGCTGCAAAAAGCTCAAAACAGGTGGTGATTGCTTGGGATTTTCGTGGGGTCCAAAGGAGGAGAAGATTAGCCTTTATAAACGAGATTTTAGTGTTTTTAGCTCAAATTTGACATGCTCAAGGATCCTTGGTTTCGTTGAAGTTGGGAGGAAAGAAAACTCCGATCGAAAGTCTCCTTCTCTTGCACATGCTATCCCATGGGTTTGGGCCTTTCCAAGCCGGCCCATGGGCTAAAACCTGGGTTTTCACACTTGATGTTACATGTGTGGAGGTACAGCACTAATATTCTTCAAACTAATGAAGCAACCAATGAAGCTGTGCCCTAACCTCAGCCAGCAAAAATCACCTTCTTGTTCTCTCACACGTGACAATCATTGACAGGTAAAGATAACGACCTTCTCGTTTTCTTATTTCGTACAAGCAAATATAGTGAAGAATAGCACCAAGAAAATTACATGTCGGTGGTTGTTTTATTAAATTTAGACCTCACCCACTGCTACGCCAACCACCCAAAATCCCGCAATTTGCCGCAGATGAGAAGGGTCCGAAAGAAATGGAGGGTTCAGCTTGAAAGGATTAAACCCCTCCCTTTTTAGCATCCCCCAACGTTCCATCTCTTTTAAGTGGACGAGAGGAAAACTCGCGCCCAGAAACACATCCCCGGATGGTAGTGGTGAGCTAACGGTCGCTGGCATCCATGAGCTCTATCCACACAGCAAAGAATTTCTTTTTCAACTACTAATCCTCTTGCATTGAAGAGAGAAGAAGATTTCATGTAGCAGAAGAGAGACAGGATTCGAGATTCCGAGGGTAGTCAGCCGTGGACGCTGCCCTCGCCGTGTGTTCTCATTCTTGTTTTATATGTGTCTCTGGTTTTTTTCTAGAAGTAATCCAATGGATGATTTCATAGAAGAAATGGGCGACTCGACACCAGGGTATCTCCCCACCCATTTCGTCTTATTTCGGCGAAAGTTTAATTTTTGGAAATTTTTTAGCTCTAGTTTTGATTTTGGGTGGTAGTTTTCTTTGATTCATCTGCAAATGGTTCATGTAATTTTCAATCTTGGAGCTCTTGGCTTTTATTGAAGAAAAGCTATTGGTTTCGAACAATCTTGGTAATTTCATGGTTTTGTGATTTTTCTTCTTTTTTTCCTAAATAACATTGCTAAGCATGGATACATTCCTTTCTTTTTCCTCGGACTGTTGGTTTTGTTTTCATAAACCATAATTTTCATTCAAAATGTTTTTTTCCTTCTCATGTATTGTACTTCGCTTGTGTTCATCCTTAAAATGTTCTCATTATTTGCAGTAGCATAGTTTTCGGTTTCGAAAATCTTGGCTTTAGCCATATGTTCTTACTTGGTGCATTTTTAATATATATTTCTTTGTAATCTTTTCAGTACCTATTTTTCACATATTCATAGATTTCTTCTTGTTAGTCCAACATTTATTTTTATTTCTTTTCTCAGAGAAAATGCCGAAATATCCAGTGAGTGCAGTGGAAAACCCCCTCAAATAGGAGCATTTTTTTCAGGCCGTGAAAAAGATACAACCAGTTTGTTATCTGTCTCCATTTCTGCTCAAGGTAAATAGTCAACCTATCTCTCATTCTTTTTTTTTTTATTTAATTTTGTCGTTGTTCATGTCTGAATTCTCCGTTTGACTTCGTAGATTTCCAGTCACTAGACATTGGGAAGGATACTCGAGAAGCGACAGAGATATCGTCTCCGAGAGGAGTCCTTGATGATGGCTTAAGGTGTTCGGGTTCAGAGACAAGTTCTTCAAAGACCAGCACATCCTGCTCCGAAACTCAATTGGTACCGAACAATTCTTCCCTATGGAAAGGATTCTTTCGTTTCTGGAAGCAGAAATCAATGAGGAGATTATCCAGTTTTCCTCCACTTGGAGTTCCAAGGTTATCAAGGAGGAAGAGCAATAGGGAGACTCATGTCCCCTTATCAGACTCCACTACTGATCACAGTAATTGCTATATCAAACCTACTTGGAAGAACTTCACAATCTCAGAGCTCCAAAAAGCCACCAATAACTTTAGCCCAGGTCTGTTTATCTTGTTTTGAACTTGTATATAAATCCACTAAGCATGATTTTAAACATTTTTTTTTATCCTTTCTAATAGATTGCTAGTGCTGCTTAAATTATTCTATGAAGTCATCCATATGGTGAATCTTTAGCAGTTATTAGTATTCCCTTTTTAATCTATGTTCTTCACTGATTTGGAGAAGAACAATCCTGTCGCATCTCAGTTTGACTTTCTGTTTATAATTTTGGCCTTTGAGATGGGCAAAGTTTCTTGTATCAAACACTGTCATCTTCACTGTTCATTAGATTCTATATCTATGGAAATTTTGAAGGGTTGTTTCATAATTTCATAAGCTCAGTTTGTGACCAAAAGATAGCCACCCCATCAGTTTGCTTTCTAAAATATGTTCCATGGCAATATGCCAACATCCTCACTTGCCTAAAGTTGCCTTTATAGAAATTCTGGAACAACTCTTTGAGAGCTGAAATCAAATTCCCACAGAATTTGCTTTTATATGTGCATTCAGCACTCATCGGTTTTGCTTCATTAGTTTATATCCACAATGATAAAAATCAAACTATAGATGATGACATTTTAATGGATAAAAATCCACAATGATAATGACATGGTACTTCTTTTGTTTATATCCTGACATGTATTTTTTTTCCTGGTTTTTGTTTGCATTTTCTTTATTTGAAACAGGATATAATTTGCAATTGCTAATTCAGTAACTCTGTCGTAGATGTGATTCAAATGGTCCAAAAATTTTTATATTGGAATAAAAGTTTTGTCGTTCATTTTTTCTGGGATCCAAATTGGACTGCTGTATGGGTCAACAACACATTTCATAAAGATCTGCTGCCATTATTCTTCCACATTCTCTGTACTGTAAAAAATGGTATAATCAAATAACCAACAAGATCTTATTTGCATGTTTTTTCATATTCCAATGCTAATTTGCAAAGGTTTATCAAGGGTACTTTTTCAAGAATCACATTCCTTTCTTTGCATGTTGTGCCATAATAGTATCAAGTTATTTTTATATGTTTTCATATCTAGTTTGATGTAAAAAAAATTCTTCATTCCATTTTTCTATTGTAGAGAACATCATAGGGAAAGGTGGCTATGCTGAGGTTTACAAAGGAAGCCTAGAAGATGGGCAGCTTGTAGCAATTAAGAAACTTACCCAAGGAACAGCAGATGAAAGAACAAACAATTTCTTATCTGAATTGGGAATCATAGTCCATGTAGATCATCCAAATACTGCCAAACTGATTGGAGTTGGGGCTGAAGGAGGCATGTATCTAGTTTTGCAGCTGTCCTCTCATGGGAGTTTGGAAAATCTTCTCCATGGTAATTATGTCAATTTAAAATCTTTTCAAATCTTTTTAGCTTTCTTGTGGATCTTAATCTTATTAAAGTCTTTGTCAGGGTCAAAGGAAAAACTAAGTTGGGATGTAAGATACAAGATTGCCATAGGGGCAGCAACAGGTCTTGAGTATCTTCATGAAAGGTGTCAGAGGCGCATCATTCATCGAGATATCAAGGCTGCCAATGTGCTGCTTACTGATGACTTTGAACCACAGGTATCCTTCATCCAGATGAAGTTTGTTCAGGCATCATGTACTAGATTTACTGCTAATATCCAAATAATTGGGCTGGATTCTGTTGTAACATTCTGTGCAGCATATTATGAAAATTTCGGAAAGATTAAATAATTTAAAATGCATTATTTTTTATTGAACAAGGATTATTTGGGAACTATTATATTGAAGGCACTGATTTTCCCTTGTAGATATATGGTCACATGAAAAGTGAAATTTTTCAATGCAGCATAGGGAGACCTAAAATGCTTTGTCAATAGGTAGATGAAAAAGAGAATTTTCAGAATGTGTATATGATGGGAAGCTAAGGGACTTCAATTAATAGCAAGAAGATTTAATTTGCCTTAGAACGTGCAGTGGAGAGTACAGAAAGGCAGAATTCAGGTACAAGAGTCTTAACATCAGGATGCTTTTTTTTTTTCTTCTTCTGACGATACATCAGGGTGCAGGTTGTGAGAAATTTTTTTTTTTTTTGGGGTGGGGGAGGAGCTGTCTTCCTAGTTTGAAAATTTTGACCCTCGATAAGAATGGGGGGCAAAAAAAGTAAACTCTGACCCAATTGTGATAGACTAATGAGATCAAACCTTCTGCAATCAAGGAAACTTACAACAATATATAGAACAACCAGGATAATTACAAATATTTTATCAACATAAGTAAAGGTTTACTGCTTCCTTTGTTTTACCATGTGCAGCTATGATGGATTCATACATTTAGTGTGGTCTGTGTGGTTTTCATCACTAAAAATCCTATTCAACCAATTGATTGGGTTCTATGTGCTTTGTTGATAAAATTCACAACTTCATATAACTCTTCAAAAGATTGTTCATCAAATAACTACTTTCAGCAAAAATAATATAGAAACCCTTGTTCTCAAGAAACATGACAGAATTAGTTGTTTCATTCTGATCAGATATGTGACTTTGGCCTTGCTATGTGGCTGCCTGACAAGTTGACTCACCACACAGTATCAAATCTTGAAGGCACGTTTGGGTCTGTGGATAATAAACTTCAGCTTTTACCACCATTATTGTTATCTTTGATCCATTGTGAAGTTGATCATTTTCTTCCTGCCATTTTTCCTTCTTATTGAGCAGTTATCTTGCCCCTGAGTATTGCACTCATGGGACCATCGACGAGAAAACCGATGTATATGCTTTCGGGGTTCTATTGCTAGAGCTTATCGTGGGACGCAGAGCAGTAAATCAATCTCAACAAAGTTTAGTGATGTGGGTATGTGCTATTTATTTATTTATTTATTTGGTAACCTCTTAGTTGCATAACACATTATCTGCAATGATAGAGTTTTCCACTATATTGTCAGGCAAAGCCATTACTCGAAAAGGATGATATTAAGGAGCTTGTTGATCCTTCTCTAAATGATTCTTATGACATAAAGCAAGTGAGATGTGTAGCACAAACAGCTTATATGTGCATTCAGCACTCATCGGTTTTGCGACCTCGGATGACTAAGGCATGCTCATAATTCTGGATCCCGATTCATCTTAATTTGCATGATGTAATTCTGGACCGCAAATCATCAGCTTTTTTTTGTGCCGGTGCAGGTTTTAGATCTACTAAAAGGTAAAGAAATGCACTCTGAGTCTATGAAAGTGCTTCACAAGTCACTTATCAGGAGGACATATTCAGTGGAACTCTTCGATGCAGAAGAGTACAATGCAACAAGGTATCTGAATGATCTTACTCAACATAAGAAGCCAGCTCTGGATTTCTAAACCATTAGAGATCCATCTGTAGGTGGTTCTATGGAATGTCAGTTTTGGGGAAACTCAGAATCTTCAGTGTTTCAAATGTGTGATTTACATTACTCATTAACTCAGTAGCATTTGTAAATAGGACCTCAAGGTGAATGTCACAAATGCCGGCCTTAAAGGATAAAAGAGAGTTACATGATTAAGATTATGTGAGATATCTTTTGGTCAAGGTATCCTTGTTTCTATATCATTAGTCTTAATATCTATCATGTGCAATGCATAACAGAGAAGTTTGGCTTGCTATGATTTCTATTTTTCATAGAGTCACACGAATTGAAACTCAAAATGGGAAGTTCGTCTGCTACACTCACTCTATTTTGTTGAGTATGTCGTCCACCAGAGTTGAGATTCATCAAATCTCATGAAATATTTCTAACAAAGATATGATGAAGGCGGCTTCGGAGTCCGACATGCATACCGAACTCCAAATCTTTACCCTTATATGTAGAGAGTTGTGAGAAATCTTTCTATCAAAATATCATGCCTCAGTAAGAATTAAGCTTCTGATGGAACAATCAACGTGTGCCATACTGCGAACTGGTATGCAATCTCATACCATACCGATGCTCGCTACGACCTTCCATCTCATACCATACCATGTATCGATAGTATAATAGGACGATACCAGTACAATGTTTGGTGGTATCTAGACAGCGAATCTTGGGAACAACTATTTTGTATAAATTTTTTAAGAAATAATACTGAAATATAGCATCACATAAGGTCCTTTAGAAAAAGATCCCATGAGAAGAATAACTTTTGGAACTCTTGTAACTCTTTTAACACCAATTGAAACCCTCACATTTCCTTTACGTTCTTCTCCATGATCTCCCTTTGTTTGAACCCTCGACATCTAGCTTGTGAATGCATAGGCCCTGGGCTTCCTTATTTTGATACCTTTCGCTGCTTGACAGATCATTCTTTGTTTTGTTATCCTATGACCATAGTAACAGCCTTGTAGTAATTATTACGAGAAAAGATACTAAAATATCCTTGCTCAAGATTCTTAGAAGGATGTTTTTAGAACACTTCTAGGTCCTTATCGGTTGTAATTATAATCCTCACCCTCTGCTTTCTTCTTCATGATCTCCCTCTGTTTCAGCATCTTACTTCTGAAGGCTTAGCCCCTTGGCTGCCTTAGCTTCAGTCATTTCCTTTTTTTTTCTTTTTCTTTTTTTTTTTTTTTGTGACAAAGTACTCTTTGTTTGAATATCCTATGACCACAGCAACAATATTTGTGGATTAGAGTGACCATTCTCATATCCTGCGAGGAAGGAAAGAAAAACCTCCAAAAAAAATTTTTAAAATTTTTATTTTATAATAAATTTTCTATTTCTACTTATGCTAGAATTTTTATTTTTGTTATCATTTAGTTTCTTTGATCCTATTGCTGCATTTTTTATTTTTTATTTTTTTACTTCTTAATTTATCTTCTCCTATGTTTTCCATGCTTTCATTCAAACCAAAAAAATAAAATAAATAATAAAATCTGTTGGGGATAAACCCCGCTCCCGTCGAAGTCTAGCTCGATGCTCAGCCTAATGCAATCAGTAGTCGCAGAAGAGCTTCAGCAGACGGACTTCAGCCGAACCCCCAGCGGCCGAGCTTCTTCTAATTCGTTCGGCCGACCGAACTACTTAACTGCCGAGCTCCTTCGGACTCCTAGCATCAGGATCGAACCCCTTCAGCCGGTCGAGCTACTTAGCAGTCGAGCTCCTTGGACTTCAAGCGATCAGGCTTTAACGAAATCCCCTAGTGCCCGAACTCCTCAAGCGGCCATCCCTTCAGCCGGCCGAGCTCCTCCGAACTCCTCTACGGCCGAGCTCCTCCCGAGCTTCCCCTTCGGCCGAACTTTCCTACAAGTCCAAACTCCTCTGGATGAACTGTCGCCATCAGTCTGCAACAGGCGACAAGACCGGACGACATGGCCGCCACTACTGGCGACACCACTCTCTCCGTAACTAGCCTCATATGGCCCATGACCTACCAATGGCTGTCACTATCCGTCTGACGATACCTTCCTCTTCGTACCGAACTCCATACGGCCTCAATGGCTCTCTGCCAGGCGGTATGGCCATCACCATCAACTAAGCTCCGCCTATAAAGGACCCTCCAGATACGCTAACTCGAATCTCTTGGATCTCTAAGCTCTCCTCTTCTCCTCCAAGCTCCGAAACTCATTCCGAGCACTCCATTCCTATTGGCCAGAGCTGACTTGATCATCGGAGGGTCCTGCCGGAGCCACCCCCCCACCGACTCCGAATGAAATTTTATTTTATAGGTCCCCGGTGGCAACCTCATCGGCCTCCACTCCAACAGACTCCGACGACGATCAGTTTCTACGTCAACAGATTGGCGCTAGAGGGAGGGTCTGAACCTCCGAGGTTCTCTTATTCTTAAAAGAGTGCTCGACGATGATTTCTCTCTCCGGAGATCTCTTCTTCCTCACTAGAGCTCTTTTTCGAAGAGAAAATGCCTCCAGGAGAGCTTCGACTCGGCGATCGGCGATCGGCGTCCTACGCGCCAGGTCCATCTGCTCCCGTTGCAGCCCAGGCTCCATCCGAAGCCACCGCAGATGTAGAGCAGTTCAACCTGCTGGTCGGGTTCGCGGCTCCGTCAAGATGATGCAAACCGTGCAATAACCTCTAGCGGAGACTTTGTCAGCAAACCCGCCATGAGGACGCGAGGAACCGGCCTTAAGGAAGAGTATTTGGGCATACCAATCATCCTTAGAAAGGAGAAATGGAGAGAAGAAGATCTCCCGTAGAAGGTTTCACCAGGAGGTCAGAATGAAGTTTGGTGGAAGAAAAGCCGAACTCCCCCAAAAGCTCATCATCGGAATGAAGTTCGGCTCAAATGAGGCCGAACTCCCCCCTCGAGTATGTCGTCAACGAAACCTCCTACAAAGAATTCATCGGGGGCGGAGTGGAGTTCAGGCAAGGAAAGCCAAGCTCCTCCTCGAGCTCGTCATCAAGGAAGTCCGGACAAAGAAGCAGAAAGTTCTCTAGTTCGACACGAGGAAAGCCGAGCTCCCCCTCGAGCTCGTCGTCAAAAAAGTTCAGACAAAAGAAGCATGAAGTCCTCCCGTGGAAGCTTTCGCAGGAAAGCGGAACGAAGTTCGGCGTAAGTGAGGCCGAACTCCACATCGAACCTCATCATCGGAATAAAGTTCGACTCAAGTGAGGCCGAACTCCTGCTCGGGTATGTCACCAAGGAAGCCCCCTACAAAGAATTCACAGGAGGTGGAATGAAGTTTGGGCAAGCTAAGCCGGGCTCCACCTCAAGCTCGTCGTCAAGAAAGTCGGGACAAAAGAAGCATGAAGTCCTCCTGCGGAAGCTTTCGCGGAAAAGTGGATCGAAGTTTGGTGCAAGCGAGGGCGGAACGAAGTCCTCCCGTGGAATAAAGTTCGATGCGAGTGAGGCCGAACTCCCCCCTCAAACCTCATCATCGGAATGAAGTTCGGTGCAAGTGAGGCCAAACTCCCGCTCGAGTATGTCACCAAGGAAGCCCCCTACAAAGATTTCACAGGAGATGAGATGAAGTTTGGTCGCGCTCACGACCACCCCAGGGCAAGCGAGGACTCCCTCTCGAGTATGACTACAAAAAAGCCCCGATAAAGGGGCATGAAGTTCTCCCGCAAGTTTCACAAAGGGATGGAATGAAGTTCGGCTGCGCTTACGACCTCCACAGCGTAAGCAAGGCCCGAACTTTTCGAGCCCACCACCAAGAAATTTCCGATTGAAGGGCACGAAGAAGTCCCTCTCCCGAAAGGCTCCGCGACTGCGCCCCCCTCAACGCTCCTCGAACTCAAATTCTCACGGAAGTTAAGAACCAACGGCCAAGACCAGAAGGGTTACGGTCTCCCCCAAACAAGTACGATCAAAATAAGTACTGTCTCTACCATCGTGACCATGGCCATGACATCGAGGAATGCATCCAACTTCGAGACAAAATTGAGGAGCTCGTCGGAAAGGGGTGGTTGAGTAAATTCCTTCGGCACCAGCCTGAAGCAGGAAAAGATCGGCCAAGGGCACTGCCATAGCCAGAGATGGCAAGGAGCTCGACACTGCCATAGCCAGAGACCGCAAGGAGGTCGGCCACCTTACGGTCTCATCCACATTGCCCCTGGGAGGAGCTTGGTGTATCAGCGATTCGTCGTCTTCCGGCGATAAGAGCTTGCACCAAATTAAGAAGGCCAACATGAGAAGGTCGTCCACCCTGGGACTTATTATCGAAGAAACGCGGAAAAACAACGCTACCATGACCTTGAAATACAGAATTTGGGGATGCGCTGCTAATAACTTTCTTTCAATAAATTTTTTTTCTTTCGATAATATTAATTCTGGATGCGAAAACTATGCGATGATAGAAAAAAAGCAGTCAATAATTACCGCATTAGGAACAGGAGGAGAATCTCATCCTAACGTGAGCAACAATCTCGACTAGAGATAAGATCTCTCTCAAGCGAAGGCCTCGTTCACAAAGGATGAGATGGAGGGAGAGGCCCTAACAGCGGCCCTTATGTGCCCCCACAGTCCGTTGGGAACAGGAGGAGAACCTCATCCTAACGCGAGCAACAACCTCGGCCAGAGATAAGATCTCTCTCTAGCGACCGTTGACAACCTCGGCTAGAGATCTCCCGAGCGACCGTTTAACACCTCGGCTAGAGATAAGATCTCTCCCGAGTGACCGTGGCCAACCTCGACTAGAGATAAGATCTCTCCCGAGCGACCGTTGCCAACCTCGGCTAAAGATAGATCTCTCCCGAGCGACCGAGTCAACCTCAATTAGGAACAGGAGGAGAACCTCGTCCTAACACAAGCAACAACCACGGCTAGAGATCTCTTTCGAAAACCTCGAGAGATAAGATCTCTCCCGAGCGACCGTGGACAGACTCGGCTAGAGATAAGATAAGGCGATCATAGACAACCTCGGCTAGAGATAAGATTCTCTTCCGAGCGACCGTTGCCAACCTCGGCTAGAGATAAGATCTCTCCGAGCGATCGAGTCAACCTCGGTTGGGAATAGGAGGAGAACCTTATCCTAATGCGAGCAACAACCTCGGCCAGAGATAAGATCTCTTCCGAGCGAAGGCGTCGTTCATAAAGGACGAGATGGAGGGAGAAGCCCTGACAGTGGCCCTTATGTGCCCTCACAGTCCGTTAGGAATAGGAGGAGAATCTCGTCCTAACGCGAGCATCAACCTCGCGATCGAGAACAACCTCGGCTAGAGATAAGATCTCTTCCGAGCAACCGTGGACAACCTCGGCTAGAGATAAGATCTCTCCCGAGCGATCGAGTCAACCTCGACTAGAGATAAGATCTCTCCCGAGCGACCGTGGACAACCTCGGCTAGAGATAAGATCTCTTCTGAGCGATCGAGTCAACCTCGGCTAGAGATAAGATCTCTTCCGAGCAATCGTGGATAATCTCGGCTAGAGATAAGATCTCTCTTCAAGCGATCGAGTCAACCTCAGCTAGAGAAAAGATCTCTTCCGAGCGATCGTTGACAACCTCGGCTAGAGATAAGATCTCTTTCGAGCGACCGTTGACAATCTCGGCTAGAGATAAGATATCTTTCGAGCAATCGAGTCAACCTCGACTAGAGATAAGATCTCTCCCGAGCGATCGTGGACAACCTCGGTTAGAGATAAGATCTCTTCCGAGCGACCGTTGGGCAATCTCGGCTAGAGATAAGATCTCTCTCCCGAGCGACCATGGACAACCTTGGCTAGAGATAAGTAGATCTCTCCCAAGTGACCGTTGGCAATCTTGGCTAGAAATAAGATCTCTCCTGAGCGACCGTGGATAACCTCGGTCAGAGATAAGATCTCTTTCGAGTGACCGAGTCAACCGAAGGCCTCGTTCACAAAGGACGAGATGGGAGGAGAGGCCCTGACAGCGGCCCTTATATGCCCTCACAACCCATTAGGAACAGGAGGAGAACCTCATCCTAACATGAGCAAAGTCGAAGGCCTCGTTCATGAAGGACGAGATGGGAGGAGAGATGCGGACGATGGTCTGAATGTGCCCCCACAGTCCATTAGGAACAGGAGGAGAACCTCATCCTGACACGAGCAACGTCGAAGTTAGGAACAAAAGGAGAACCTCATCCTAACGCGAGCATCCGCATCGACCCCGGCCATAGGTGACGGGGCCAACCTCGGCTGGAGAGCTTCAACTTCGATTTTGGCTAGAGATGGGATCTCTCCTGAGCAACCGTGTCAACCTCGGCTGGAAAGCTTCAACTTTGACCTCGATTAGAGATGGGATCTCTCCCAAGCAACCATGTCAACCTCGGTTGGTGAGCTTCAACTTTGACCTCGGCTAGAGATAAGATCTCTCCCGAGCGACCGTGTCAACCTCGGCTGGAGAGCTTCAACTTCCACCTCGGCCAGAGATAAGATCGGAGACAACCTCACCCTGGGATCAGATCTCTCCCAAGCGCCCGCATCGACCTCGGCTGTAGGAGATAATGTCGCCCCCGAGGAGCGCAACCTCCGACTTCGATCGCAGCGGACGAAGCCTCCCTCAACCTCAGCTGGAGATGGGATCTTCTCTGGGCTTCAACTTCGATATCAACTTTAGCTGGAGATGAGATCTCCCCTGAGCTTCGACCTAGACCAGCATGGAGCTCAGAGGAAGACTTCGGCAGTCGCCTTTCCTGCACTCCCTTCCTTCGATTTTCGAACTCGGGAGTGGGGGGACTAGTATTGGAGATAAACTCTGCTCCCGCCGAAGTCTAGCTCGATGCTCAGCCTAATGCAACCAGTAGCCGCAAAAGAGCTTCAGCAGACGGGCTTCAGCCGAACCCCCAGCGGCCGAGCTTCTTCTAACCCATTCAGCCAGCCGAACTACTTAGCTGTCGAGCTCCTTCGGACTCCCAGCGTCAGGACCGAACTCCTTCAGCCGGCCGAGCTACTTAGCGGTCGAGCTCCTTGGACTCCAAGCGGCCAGGCTTTAACGGAATCCCCCAGCACCCGAACTCTTCAAGCAGCCATCCTTTCAGTCGACCAAGCTTCTCCGAACTCCTCTACGATCGAGCTCCTCCCGAGCTTCCCCTTCGGTCGAACTCTCCTACAAGTCCAAATTCCTCTGGATGAACTGTCGCCATCAGTTTGCAACAGGTGACAAGATCAAACGACATGGCCGCCACTACTGACGACATCACTCTCTCCGTACCCAGCTCCATGCGGCCCATGACCTGCCAATGGCTGTCACTATCCGTCTGACGATGCCTTCCTCTTCGTATCGAACTTCATGCGGCTCCAACGGCTCTCCGCCAGGCGGTATGACCGTCACCATCAACTAAGCTCCGCCTATAAAGGACCCTCCAGATACGCTAACTTGAATTTCTCGGATCTCTAAGCTCTCCTCTTCTCCTCCAAGCTCCGAAACTCATTCCGAGCACTCCATTCCTGTTGATCATAGCTGACTTGATCGTCGGAGGGTCCTACCGGAGCCATCCCCCATCGGCTCCGGACGGAATTTTATTTTGCAGGTCCCCGGCAGCGACCTCATCGGCTTCCACTCCAGTGGACTCCGGCGACGACTAGTTTCTGCGTCAACAAAATCTAATACTAATTATCATTATTTTTGTCAAAGATGCATTGCACATAATAGTTTGCTAAATAAAACCTTTAATTTTTATTTCTATATTGCATATTGTTTAGGCTTCAAGCTTAGCGTAGATTAAACTAAGGCTTGCTCTTGCCCCATCCTTAAATTCTTGCAGGATTTATTCTTTAGGCTCAAACTTGAACCCAAATTTACAAAATTTGGGTCAAGTTCAATAAACCTCAGGTTAGCTAGAACCCATCTCCATCCCTATAAGGGACTGAAATCTAAATTGAGTTTGAGAAGAAGTTCCCATGAGGCCACCTACTCAGATAACACTCTTCCTCATTGATGAACCTCCAATATCATTTTCCTAGAAGAGGCTAACTTAATTACTATAAGCTTTTGATGCCCTCCTTGACCGTTGGATTACATATAGTCCTCCAGTTAAATATGTAGAAGCCATCAGACATAGATGTTTCAACCTTTCATAGAAATCCTTTCTTACAATTAGAAATTAAGGGAGTCATGATTGCCAAGCCATTCTTACAAATTTTGTTTTCCTTCTTCTTTCAATCTAATGCTCTTACATACTTTCAACTCAGTTTTTTCTCTCTTTTATCAAAGAAGGTATTTCTTGATATCAACCACTTGAAGATAAGGTTACACTTAATAAGGCATAACAATCAAGTTTAGAATTCTTGTCGCCTCGCTTCCTTGAACCAATTCTCCATAAAATTTTAAGTTGATAGGAAAATTAAGGATCAATAAAATAATATGTATCAGGTTTAGCAACTCCTCTCACATGCAGTCCGAACAACGCACGCAGGAACATAATGATAAAAAGGAATCAAGACAACAAATATATAAGTCAAAATAATAATTGAAATAATCAGGTAAATAATTGATATAAAGAGGATTCGATCTTCTAATCTTCAGCATATTTAGTATTGATAGGACGTTGATTAATTAACTGATCCCAAAGATTTAATCTAATAATAAATGTATTTAATCTAAATATGCATCTCTTGATGCAAGAGAAGATTTTAACAATCCTAGTTTAGATCGTGAAAAAATTAGGCTTTTGTTATGGTACTCAATGGATATTTTTATCTTGTTATTATTGCCCTCTCTAGCCATCCAATTTAATATGGGCTACTAATAAATAGTTGTAGTTAGTATAGCCATTATGATAAATATTTCAAACTTTGCATTCACTTTAATATTGTAATGAATGGCAAGTTTGATAAAAATTTAATATTTCAGTCACCGTCAAGAGGGGAGAAGAAGGGGCAATTCCTTATCACTAAGAGCCCAGAAGGATGAGGGGGCACTCGATTGTTGCTACTTTAAATAGGAAAGAGGCTAAGGAGGAGGAGGCCATCGCAAATGAGAAAGAAGCTAAAGAGGAAGAGGAGGAGATGAGATGGGGGACACCGATGATGGTGACAACGATAATAGCATGATGAAGGCGGAGGAGATAGCTTGGCCATGCACTATTTAAAAATAATAAAAAAAAATTAAAAAAAAATTATCAATCAATGATTAATCTTCTGCGAACAAAATTTTCTCAATATCCTCATGAAATGAATAGTCAAGATATCATCTATGTTTTAATAAAATAATATTGAAAAGAATAATAGCAAAATCAAAAAAAAATTATACCCAAGTTTTATCCATATATTTAAACAAATAAACTTTGATTGTCTCAAGTACATTAATCCAGTGCAAGTGAAAGGCAAGTTTGGTAAGTAATTAGTAGGAGCCCCACGCAGTGCAAGTGAAAGGCAAGTTTGGTAAGTAATTAGTAGGAGCCCCACGCTGCAGATATCTTGTCAGCTTTTACATGAAAAAGGTGTTGGGTGAAGCCATGACCAAGGAAGAAAGAGAATGATATGAAATGGATAAAAAACCATGGCCCTCTCACCAGGAAGGGTAGCCATGAAGTAGCACTTATGCTTCAAAGTAGCTACCCTTCCATTGGCCAACTCTCTTTTCCAAATCTCCCTTTAGTCTTTTTTTTTCTAGGCTTCAATTAGTTGGCTTTGCCTGTTACCAAAAGTTGAGTTGGTTTTGCCGGTCCAAATGCCTCCATCTTCACTCTTGTTATTCACATGCTATAAAAGGAAAAGAGAACAAAATGTACTGTTGAACTTATGACGTGGACTGTCGATTGCTCTAAGCTTGAATTAAGCTTGTCTTGAATACAATTGGATCCAGCTTAAATTTGATTTATGGGCTCGAAATTAGTTTCGGAGCAAGTGTAAAGATGACCTAGCTTGATCAGACTCGAATTTCATAAGGCTAGAAATTGGTCGAGTATATTCTAATTTATATTTATTAGCATAAATCAAATGATGGATCTTATTCAACAATTGATCTTTGGTTAATATTAATTTCATATAATGAACAATTGAATCAAGCTTGAACCATGCTTGAATAGAGTTTAAATCAACCTTGATCAAGCTCCATTCAAGTTTGATTCAAGCTTGATAAGTTTCAATTGACTTTTACATGATGAAAAGTTATCAAGCTCGTTGAAATAGGCTCGGCTTAAAATTAAGCTAAAATTTGACTTGATCAAAAAATTAAAAAAAATTAATCTTATCTTTTTTTTCAAAAAAATATGATTAGAAAAATTAGGTACCTCTTGATTTTCAAACTAAAAATTAATTTCAAACTAAGCCTGATGAGACTAAGATCAGTCGAGTTCAACATGATTATAAGATTGCAAACAGAGGAATCTCGACCTCAACCCAACTTAGTTTCATGTTCAAGTCTAGATTTTGCATCCAAATTGAATCTATGTCGTGTTAAGCCGAATTGGATTGATTTTAAAATCAACAAGTTAACCAAACTTAATTTGAAATATTTGAGTTCCGGTCTAGACATATTGGATCTATAATTTGGATCAAGCATTTCACTCTATAGTTAAAAAATAATAGTTAAAATTAAATATAAAAAAAATGAACAAAATAAAAAAAACAAACTTAAATATAAATTTTCATTTAAAATTTTTTTAATCTCATCCGAGAAAATGATCATTCTCGGGTACAAGCGTACAAAACAAATTTTGAAAAATATATATTAATATACTCAATAATATTATAAATAAGAATCCATGAAAAATTAATAAATATTTAGATATAATTAAATGAAATAGATAAGAGGATGCACTACTAAGTTGAATAAAGATGAACTTGTTTAAATGAGAGATCACCTAATAAATTGGAAAAAAATATATAGAGCCAAGAAAAATAGATTTATATGATTTGGATTTTCAGGATGGATCCAATTTTGATTCTGACTCAATCCACGGGTCTTCAAATATGAATCGATTCGCACCTAATCAGGTCACGGCCGCCCAAATCGCATGCCAACTCAGACTCATTTACCTGCTAATCTGACACAGCAAACTGGATTTCTAATGGGCCCGCCATGAATGCACTATTCAGTGCTTGACACGTCGTCAACATGGATTTTGTGAGGAAAGAGCCGTTAGGTGCGGTGGGCCCACGACTTTCTACTGTGAAGTCGTGCACAAACATACCGGAAGGTGAGGAAACCGCAGAGCGCGAAGAACAAAATGTTCCCATTGAAAACTAGAAAGCAAAATAATAAGGAAAAGGGAGAGAATCCAGTCTCCCCCAAAAGAAAAAAAAGAACAAATAAAAGAAGAAGGGGACTTTGGATGCCCAGGTCCCCCGAGCCAAACCTATATAATTCCTGCCAATTTCTAGTGAAATCCGAAGATATGGAACACCATACATGAGAAGGTGGCAATAGAAAAGTTTCTATGCATCGTTCAAGGATTTGTTATCTTTCTTTAGTCTTTTCTCGTAGTAGAAAGATGTCACATATTTTGATGCTCTCCATTTTCGAACCTCCTTTAATGCGAGAAGGAATCAGTCAAGGGAGTCAAAAGGGCTGGGCGCCACTACCAGCGTGTTGACATTTTATGCATAAAAACCCATTAGCGTGTGCGAATAAATGGCAAGGATACGTAAGTTTCTCATGTGCAACTAAGAATATGAAGGCCCTCAAAGCTTGGGTTCGCAGGCAAAATGAAAATTGACGAGAAATTTTGTATTTTTGTGGAGCTTAATATGGAATTAACATTGCAAAGCTTTGTAATTGCAGTTCTGAATTTTATCAGACAATCACTAGACCTTTGCCGCATGCACGTTTTCTAATCAATTATTCGTTTGGAAGTGAGAGGATGGAATTTATTGGAGAAACGTACAGATAGTATATCCTATGTGCTTATGAGAACTATTAAAATATAAGTTATCCTCGTGACAAAAACTTTCATGGCACCCACCACCTGGCGAGTTGATTAGCATTTTTCCTTTAGGCATGATTGATTTCTATATTTGAATAGCTAGCTTAGCATGTACGACTTGCAAGCAATGTCCAAAGGAGCAATGTTAAACTAAGAGATAGGAAAATATGGCTACATACATATTGCGTCCCACGATACACAATCTTTCATGTCTTAAAAGATAACTTACCCACCCCACCAAATCGCTGTAGTTGTCTTCATCCCTGTAAAATGCAAATACCAAACCCAAAAGGTGCATAGAAAAATATTGCAGCGTACGAATCAACAGCCAATTTCGTCGATTATTGTACACTTTTGCTGCCGCTCGTCCCACCCTCGCTACGGTAAAAAATTTGCCAAGCTCAATGCAGCACGAAACTTTCGTGCATGATATGTTTTAGAAGGAGAAATAAGTGGTTTTGTGGCGTATCTTTTGCACTAACGAAGAATTAATCTTCCTTCACACAAATGCACCTTTGAATCATACAATAATAACTTTGAGATCCATGTAGATAGATGAATGGAACAGTATAAAGAGCATGGAGATCTTATCTAAGATTGACATTATAAAAGAAGACCAGTCAATCTTTCCCACAAAAAATGTAATCCAAATATGGGATTATAAGAGTACATCTCGCAGAGAAGGGATCGCGTATCCCAGCTAAGATAACTCTTCCGGTCCGCATTATACAACAATAGTCGGCTCGCCTTCTCTCCCAAGCCAAAATAATGAGAAAGCGAGCCCGAGCCCCACAACCCCAGAGAACAGAGATTAGAGAGAGAAAGCGTCCCAGGTACTGCAACACCATCCCCAAGCTAAAACCATTAAAATTACCCCAGGCTTCTTCTCCAAGACTCCTACCCTTCCTCGCCCTTTCCTCTTTTACTGCTCCATACCATTAAAGCCCTCACGCCCTTCACCACGCCTGAAGCAACTGCCAGTCCTCCCTCCCTCATCCCATCCTTCCCTCCCTCCTCAAAAAGGCACCATCCAACCCAAAAAAAAAAAAACACTCAGAAGATATAACGTCCTCATTGCTATCTAAAACCACTCGCACTCTTTTGTGAAGCGACGGGAATCATGAGAACGAAATCGCTCGTCCTCGTTGTGATGTCGTTGTTATGTTCTTTCGATACGAGTTTGGCGATATTGGAGCCGGTGGACTACCTCGCCCTCCAGTCCATCCGCAAGTCGCTCTCCGACCTCCCCGGCTCCACCTTCTTCGCCGGGTGGGACTTCACCGGCGAACCCTGCTCCTTCCCCGGCGTCTTCTGCTCCGGCGGCCGCGTCGTCGCCCTCGCCCTCGGCGATCCCCGCGCCGGCTCCCCTGGACTCGCCGGCCGCCTCTCCCCTGCCCTTGGTCGCCTCTCCGCCCTCACCGAGCTCTCCCTCGTCCCCGGCCGCGTCGTCGGCCCCATCCCCACTTCCCTCTCCCTCTGCCGCTCCCTCCACTTCCTCGCCCTCAGCCGCAACTTCTTCTCCGGCGCCGTCCCCCCTTCCCTCGCCTCCCTCCGCCGCCTCCGTACCCTCGACCTCAGCTTCAACATCCTCTCCGGCCCCATCCCTCCGGCCATCGCCGCAATCCCCGCGCTCTCCAACCTCATCATCTGCCACAACCGCCTCTCCGGCCGAATCCCTCCCTTCCCCTCCTCTCTCCCCCCTCCTCCGCCTCGATCTCAAGTGGAACTCCCTCTCCGGCGTCGTCCCCGCCCTTCCGCCGTCTCTCCGCTACCTCTCCCTCGCCTCCAACCGCCTCTCCGGCCCGGTCGACCGCGTCCTCCCCCCGCTCACCCGGCTCAACTACCTCGACCTCAGCATGAACCAGCTCTCCGGCCAGATCCCCGGCCAGATATTCTCCTTCCCCGTCTTCTCCCTCCAGCTCCAGCGGAACGAGTTCTCCGGCCCGGTCCGGCCGGTCGGCTCGCTGCCGGCCGGGTCGACGGTGGACCTGAGCTACAACCAGCTGACGGGGCCCGTGCCGGAGGCGCTGGCGGCGGCGGGGAGGTTGTATCTTAACAGTAACCGGTTTTCCGGGGCGGTGCCGGCGAGGTTCGTGGAGAGGGTGGTGGCTGGGGCGATAAAGTTGCTCTATCTGCAGCATAATTATCTGACGGCATTTGGGATCAGCCCGGCGGCGACGATTCCGGCGAGCACGTCGCTTTGTTTGCAGTACAATTGCATGGTGCCGCCGGTGGAGACGCCGTGTCCGGTGAAGGCCGGCCGGCAGAAGACGCGGCCGGCGGTGCAATGCGGCTGGAGGAAGGGGTGAGCCCGAATCCGAAAGTGACCGGAAGAATTCGGAAAGCAGGGTGGAAATGGAATTGTAATTTTTTTTGCTCATTTTGCTTTCGAAAATATGATAGAGAAATAATTTCTTTTTTTATTTGGAAAAAAAAAAAAAAAAAGGAATTCAGAGAAAGGGGCTGCGAAAATGAAAATAAAATAGTTACTCTATTTTCTGCATAAAAATGAACCGAAAATAAAGGTCATAATAGTTTCAGATATTGTTTTAACTGGTCTTAAAGAATTATTAAACTAGTTACCTCCTATATGATAAATTATAAGTTCTAAATTAAGTTTAAGGATTTGCACCATAGAAGTGTAGGCATTAGAGGTGGATTTTTCTTTTATTTCAAGTATGGAGAAATGTACTTAAAATACAGAAGTTTGTCATACTTGTGCATTAGAAATTAGAAATTAGAGCCAAAGTTTCTATTTGACATCCACTAGGGCGGTCATGCAGTTGCAATACCTGATGCTGGGCTGGTGCTTTTCTAATATCAGCAACTCATATGCATGTTGGAGTAGACCATTGGGAGGATTTAGCTTTTGTTCCCATGCGTCCTGTTCTTATTCTCTACGAGCATCAAAAGCAGCCAACATGTTGCTAAAGGCATCACGAACTTGTAACGGGAGACCATGGTTCTATTCATTTCAGGGAATCACGTGACACATCCATTATGTTCGTAATTATTTTCAACGTACTTTTAAGCATGCATTGCATTATGAGAAATAAATTAGACATCGATACGTCGGATACTGTTTACAATGCATCTTAACAACTTAGCTGGCATCCATGAACAAGTATTATATGGTGTACGTGACGGTCATATGATTCTTGTTAAACTTAATACGGTTTGGCCATAACAATCCGACCGAGTGTGGAAATATGGCCGGAAGAACAAGCTTAACCAAGAATAATGTTAGTTTTATTTTAAAAGGAATTTGGCCTGTGACATATATGAAGCATGTAGAATCATGGGGCCAACTTCCAAAATCGCGCGAGATTGTGATAATGTAGTTGATTATGAGAGTCATTACTTATTTTATGCTTATTGTGATGTATATAAATAAGTGGATGTACTTTATAAGGAGAATCTTTGAACACATTAATGAATTCAATTTATTTTTGGTTATCTTTACTATATCTTTTATTTTCTCCTGCTCATGATTTTCTAGTAAGACTCTATCTTGAGAGCTGCAGTAGCGGTTGATTACTTCAATCATAACTCCCGTTACACTCTATCTAACTATATTCATCTTCTTTTGAAGGTCAAACCATTTTGATCTATGCTACTCTAGTCATCTTCCTTTCCGACTAGTCCAATGTCAATCTCACGCTTGCATATATAACATGGCCTTACCGCTAACTTGTGATACTAGTTAGATGTAAGAATAACCATATGGATAAAATGCAATATCAATAAGATGCACAACTAGTTAATATCTTAACATTATTCTATCATAAATCAGAGCCTCATCCTAGGATCCAAGTATATAATATCTATCTTTTTTCTCGTTATATAGAATTTGAATGGTTTTGAGTATGGTAATGCATGATGGACCTCATAAGCTTTCGCATACAATTCATTTTTTATGACTTTTTGTGAAGAGTTTCAAAGTTTCTATCTTTTAATTGGCACCATACCTCTCCAACAAGAGAGAGAGAGAATTTGTGTACTAGACGGACTCCTTTTAGATTCTGATTCAAGTGGCCTTTAGGTATGACATGTAAGTCCCATGCCATTAGCTTCTTCGTTTTCTTCACTATAGTTGGTGTTCTATCACAAAACCTTTGCGCAACCGGATCGAAAATCACAACCAAAGTGTAATGCAACTTGTCAAATATCTCTTGGATTGCATTGCACATGTTAAGTACCAACTTTTATAAAGCATAAAAACCTTATTTTATGTGCATTTCCTTTGATTGAGATAGATCAAGAGAATGCATTAAAAGTATTAAAAAGTGGAACTCCTATATTCCCCTAAAAAATGCATCACTGCCTTAACATAATCGTCCGGGCTTATCGATTTATAAAATCAAATTTAGTCATCAGGGTTACTCCAAATTTGTCAAATAGTCATCTGGGATGTACAAGGATAAAAGAAGCTAGGAGGCATATGTGTGCTTGGTATATGAGAATGTGGAGCATGTAGAGGACTCTAGTTCAAGTCCCAGAAATTCTCATGTACTTCAATTGGAGTCTGCCCAAGAACCCTAGGTCGACACTTGGGATCAGGCCCTCTCGTTAGTTGTTAGAAAGCAAATTAAACGGCATTTCGGACTGACCCATCCCTATAGTTTGGCTGAAAAGGTCTTCAGCGAGCCCTACACACAATAAAGTGGTCTCCTGTAGGTTGGTAGCAGGGCCCAACTTTTAACTTTTGCTTGCTTTCTGGCTGTCGCATAAATCGAATGCGTGGTGTGACATGGAAACTTTTGATGATGGGAACGGAACCTTGCTTTCTTTTATAAAACATCAAAAAGCAAGCATTATTTTCAACGGGAGTTTTACAACAATAATCTTAATTATATATAAATATACATATAATCTTATATACATATATACATAAAAGTTAATCATACATCATCCATTACTAAAATGAACGGTATCAATTATACTAATATGATAAAATATATGATATGGTATACAAATTAAAAACCCATCTTATGAATCGTAATTTACACAATTTAAAATATGGAGGAGTTTAAATTTGCTATATCTTAATGATTAGAATGATACTATATTCTATTAAAACTGTCCATGTTAGCAGCTCCTTGATGATCAGGGTAGAGGTCATCAAAATGCACAAGTCTTGGTTGCTAGTTATTTTTGTAATGCAAACTATAATTAATAATTTAGTTCTTAAATTTAGATAGTTTATTGTTGGTTTTGTATCATCAGTCCTTTTTTAAAGAAATTAACGTAAAGTATGTAGTCCAGTGCTCTCTTTAAATATTTATATTTTATATTTTATACAATAATTTTTTTAAAAAAAATATTAGATGTTACCCACAGTTTCATGGATAGATTCTGGTTAGAGGGAAAAGAGTGCGGCAGGAACATACGGTCAGAGAGTCTAACGATCAAGACCCATAAAAAGAAAAATAAAGTGGATTGTTTTAGTTTCTAGAAATCCCCACAAAAACAATCTGGGATGAGCTCTTTTCCTCTCACTGCTTTGTCCTTTCCCTTGACCTCCAAGCCCCAGGCAGTTGTAGGCCATTGGTTGGTGGTGCCAAAATTTGGTAATGATGATGGCTTTTGGGGGGTGGGAAGAGGGCAGGTCAAGAGGACGGCAGGGAGAGAAATCGAAGGGTGGGATGTGGGAAGAAGGAAAGCCATCGAAGGAAGCAATTGGAGTCCAATTCCATTATCAAATGAGATCATTACCTTTCTTTGGGATTAGATATTGGAATCAACAAGGTTTTTAGGTCGATGGCATCTCCCTTCTACTCAACATCTGATGTTGTTTGATTGATGAATGACCTAACCCGATAAATTTGGCTCAAAACCTAGCCTTAAGGTAGGGAGAAATTGTACCCTACATCAAGTGCACCTATGGATGCACCACATGTCGCATTTTTTATGCAAGATCACAAGCCAAATATCATGCAACTGCCACATATTTATAAAAAAATCTTCTCATAAACATATAAAACATCTTATCACAGCATCATAAGCAAACAATAGAATAAATTCAAATAATTAATATTCAAACTTTAATTTAAATAAATATATAAAATTAAATATCTTATAAAATAATAGTTTAAAGTTTGCATCAACTTTAGTAAAATAAAAAAGTCAAAATTATATCTATATTCATTTTCCTATAATGAATCTATGAGGCAAATGAGTTCTATAAGTTTATAAAAATAATAAAAAATATAAATAATAAGCTAAATAGCTCAGTAAACAACAGATACTTCATATAGATAAATTAAGTAGTAATATGTCTTGAAATAAGTATGTAACATACATCAATTAAAAATCAAATCAAAATATATAGCACTAATTAAAATAATATACATATTAATGCAGCCTTTTCAAAATTCATAATTTATTCATAAATTAATATTTTTCAAAATATCGCATTTATCTCAACAACTATAAACTATGACTACGTTTATATCTTATGGTTGGGTCAGAATATGAGCTCAGTATAAGTGCCACTACACAACCTTTAATGGCAGCATATCAAAGTGCTAACCTACAACCTCCTCTAGAATGGCATTGAAATAGAAGTACATAATCTCTACTTATAGTATGTCAAAGTGCCAACATATAATTTCCACTGGTAAGATATCAAAAAACTAGTATATAACGTTACTGACAGGGTCTTGAAATACTAATATATAACCTTTACTAGTAGGATATCAAAATATTTTTTTTTCAAAAATATATTTCATATTCAAGATTGAAGAATTCATAAAAGCATGTAACATCAAAATTAATCGGATATAATCCATATCAAATTCATTATATTCAATCATGGATCATTTAATATTCTAAAAAAAGACATATTCCATAATCAAATATATGGTGCAACCAATTCATAAATCATGAATAATTCAATATAAAAAAATATTTTATAATTTACTAATAAATCTAGAAAAAGATTTATATTATTTAACTTGCAAGTGAAACTAACTAACAGATTCAGTTAATTTCGACAATCTCTCTTAGAGCCAATATTCAAAAATCATATTTTCATTAAAATTTCATCATGATTATTTCAAAAATAAAATTCCAATGTTTCAATAGCCTCATGGAGTTGGTCAAGTGGTAATGCCCAACATCCCAATCGAACTAACCAAGATAATTTTATCTGGTCATAATTAAACTAGAGCATAGATGGTTTAACAGAGAACAAGAATGATCAAATCTATCCATGCTCAATAAGAGTTAAGATGGGAATCGGTACACTATCTAGCAATCATGGTTTAAGACTCTTTCATCAAGGTCGTTCAAGCTCATTAAGGAGGCTCCGCTGCTAGATTTAACAAATTCTAGAAAGATGGTGGAGAGAAAAACAATCTAGATAGACAAACTAGAGAAAGAAAATAGAGAGAGAAGGTAGAGAGAAAGAAAGATACTTCTTTTCTTCTTCCTATTCTTTCTTTCCTTTCTTCTATTTCTTTCATTCTTTTCTTCTCTTTTTTTCTCCTTCCCTTGTTTTTTTTTTTTTTTTTTTTGGGGGGGGGGGGGGGGGGGGGGGGGGGGGGGCGGGGAACAGTGGGTAAAGCCATCGCATAGCAAGCCCGCAACCGATGGTCAGTGCTAATGATTGATGTTGCCAAAAAAATCAAAGAAAAATAAGGCAATCAAATTAGAGCAAATCCAGCAATAGCCAGCTGAAATCAAGGATTCAAGGGCTAAGAAAGAGGTGAGGAGGGTAAGTCAAAGAATTCCAACCCATCTTACCTATAAGGCTATAAATGGGTCGGGTAAAATTATAACCTGACTTGATCCAATATGTATAGACATGATCTGACCCACTTTAAAGAATCCATGTTTAAAATTGGATCCATACTATTTTCTGGATCTAATCTAAATTTACTGAACTATGATCCGATTCGACTCAACCCATTTGATTTTTGGATCAAATTTGCATCTTCTACTCTATAACTAGATCCAACCTAAACATGTTATCCCATTAGGATCTGTTGGTATGGTCATCCCCTGCAGGACACGTGGCACCATCAAGGAAGTCGCCATCTCAGATAATGGGCAATCAGTTAGATTGATGTCGGATCGATAAAATACCAATCTAGAAGTCGGGATATTAGTCAAAACTAAATTGACTAATCAAGTCTAAATCGATAATAAACTGACCTCATCTTGATTGCACATTGCCAGACCAGCATTTTGTCGTCCTGAAGGATAGCGGCCCTCAAGCTTCGCAGGAGATCGAGTTTGCACTGACTTCATCAACTGATCAGCAACTTGCCAAAATGATCTATCTAGTATACGAGATCGATAAAATATCGATGTGATCCGGTATAGTAAACCCAACTCATATTAAGATTGATAAATTACCGACCTCATCATACAACCCAGATCGATGATTTACAACCTCGACACATTCTGACAGCTGATCGAATACCAACTGCACTCCAATTAGATTGCGATCCTCTTCCAACTAATCGCCAGTGAGGCCAACG
Source organism: Cocos nucifera (assembly GCA_006176705.1). Lineage (NCBI taxonomy): Eukaryota > Viridiplantae > Streptophyta > Magnoliopsida > Arecales > Arecaceae > Cocos > Cocos nucifera. The sequence continues at coordinate 993,443 of QRFJ01000322.1, forward strand.
GCTAACAGCTATAATCTAGCTAGTCATAACAAACTAATGGCTTAACAAATTTTTTTTAAGGTCTAAATAAATCTCTCTATAAATAGGAAGGCAGGATATTCCTCCAAGATAAGCACAAGTTCACAGAGCCAAAATTCTGCTGAAATTGACTTCCGACTTCTCTATTGAAGGAAGAACAAACCTTTCTCTATCCAAACTCTCCCATTCTACTTTTCATTCTTTCATTTCTACTATCTGTTGACAAGACTTTAGCTAACTTAATCATCGAAGGATACCCCATCGATTTTTGGACTTTATCTTGTAGGTTGGCTCATGATCTTCATCGAACCAACTCAATCAGCTCTCCAGCATGAATTTCTTCGACCATCTAAAGTCCTACTGCACTAGATTGATGCTAGAGGAAGAAAATTTGCCCAAGATTTGATGAAAAATGGTCAAGAAGGTGTAGAATCCGACTCAGTCTTCTCCAAGAGCCCCTTCAAAGATGGTCCAGTCTCATCCTCCAGCTATGATCGATCCACAGCAGTTTAATTTTTTGGTACAGTAAGTCTAAATCCTCATCAATGTCGTACAGCAGCTCCAGTAAACAACGAAGCAATGATAAAAATCTATCCTTTGAGAAGCTGCATCATGCACTAGCCATCCTCCAACTCTCCAAGAACTCCATCGGAAGCATCTTCTTGACCAAGAAGACCACTTCTATGAAGTAGAATCAACTTTCTGTAGCAGAAGACCGCTGCAAGAGGTGGATCTTGAGCAAAAATTTTAAGATCTTGAGAAGAAGCTGAAGGTGCAGCTCAAGAAGCCTTCCCAGAGTAAGGACTTCCACCTCACTTTCTCCTTTTCTATCAAAATCTTGAATAAATCGATCCCATCCCAATTCAAGATGCCTACTTTATAGCCATTTGATGATTCCACTGATCCTCAAGATCATCTTGAAGGGTACAAAGATATTATAAGGCTTCAAGATGCGTCTGATGCCCTTCTCTACATGGCCTTCTCCATCATCCTCAAGAAATCTACATAGATATGGTTTTCTGGACTCCATCCTGGATCTATTTCATCTTTTGATCAGTTAAGCAGACTCTTTATGATCTATTTCGGAAGCAACCATCTTCACCTAAAGCACTCGGATGGTCTCTTCTCCATGGTGCAACAAGAGGGCAAGTTCCTTCAAGAATATATGGTCAATTTCAACGTGGCCATTCTAAAAGTTAAAGATTTTAATGAGTGCATCGCTATGTCTGCCTTAAAGAGAGGGCTCAGGAGTTATCGTCTGACCTTCTCCCTCAATAAGAACTTTTTGGAGAATTATGAAACAATGCTGCACCGAATCTAGAAGTATGCCCATGATGAGGAGGAGAAAAAGTTGAATAAAAAAGAGAAGAAGGATAAAGAGGGAAAGAAGCGATCTCGCAAGGAAGAATGCGGGAATTAGGGAAACAACAGTGAACCACCTCAAAAAAATCCAAGGTTCCAAAGTTCTCCCAAAAATTTGACAGCTATGCTTCTTTGTCTGCCCTCAGAATGCAAATTCTGATGGAGATAAAGAATCAAGGATATCTCCGCCACCCTATTCCCATGAAATCTCCTACAGATAAAAGAAATAAGAGCAAATGCTGTCACTTCCATCGGGATCATGGGCATGACACCGAGAAATGCCATCAACTCAGAGATGAGATTGAGACTTTGATCTATCGAAGATATCTCGATAAATATGTTCGAGATCGGACAAACTAGCCCCTAGAGCCACGCCCAAGGCCTGAAGATGCTGCTGAACATAATCAGCCAACTGCAGGAGTTATTAATATGATTTCATAGGACGGTCAGCTCCAAAGAGCATCTAGGAGCCCTTCGCCCAAAAGGTAGTGTGTTGAAAATATTTTTTTTTTTTTTTGAAAGTGATGTCTAAGAGATTCAAACACCCCATAATAATGCTATCATCATTTTCATGATAATAGCAAACTATGATGTAAAAAAAATTCTGATCGATAATAAAAATTCTGTAGATGTGTTGTTCTATGATGCCCTCTCAAAAATGAAATTGCTCAATAGCCTAAGATAGGTTGGCAGCCCTCTGATTAGCTTTTCAAGTGATTCAGTGGTAGTCAAAGGAGAAATTACACTATCAGTCATTATTGGAAAAGAGCCCTATCAATCAATAGTGCAACTTATATTTTTAGTTGTCAAGATAACACCCTCAAGGCAATAGTCTCAACTTACCATCTTCTTATTCGATTTTCAACCAGATTGGGCATCAACGACATGCGGGAAGACCAAATAATGGCCAGGTAGTGTTTTTTGATAGCTTCTAAAATAAAAGCATTGATCAAAATTCCACCTGCCAATATTCCCGACCAAGGTCTTGATGATGAGATCGAAAAATTCCAAGGTGAATCAGCAGAATCATTTATTATTATACTACTAGATGGAGATCCTGAAAGAACCATCCAGGTTGGAGCTCGGTTAAATACTAATCTAAAAAAAAAATTGATCTCTTTTCTTCAAAAAAATACTAATGTGTTTGCATGGTCAACCTCAGACATGCCTGAAATTTTAGCCGATGTCATGATGCACAAATTGAATATTGATTCGAAATATAAGCCCATGAAGCAAAAGAAGAGAACCTTTGCTCCAGAAAGGCGAAGGGCTATAGATGAGGAGGTCGGCAAATTCCTAAAGATAGGATTTTTCAGAGAAGCACAGTATCCAAACTGGATAGCCAATATTGTCATGGTTAAGAAGGCAAGTGAAAAATGAAGAATATGCATTGATTTTATCGATCTCAATAAGACTTATCCAAAGGATAGCTTTTTTCTATCAAAAATTGATCAATTGATCGATGCGACATCAAGACACAAGATGCTAAGCTTCATGGATGCCTTCTCAGACTACAATCAAATCATGATGGCCCCTGAAGATGAGGAGAATATGGCATTCATTACCGACAAAGGTTTGTACTGTTATAAAATGATTCCTTTCAGTTTAAAAAATGCAGGTGCCACCTACAAGCATCTAGTGAATAAAGTCTTCAAGCACCAAATTGATCGCAATATGGAAGTCTACGTTGATGATATGCTGGTCAAAAGCATAAAGACAGATCGACATATTACTGACCTTGAAGAAGCCTTCGAAGAACTCCGCAAACACCAAATGAAACTCAATCCTAATAAATACGCTTTCGGAGTTACAATCGAAAAATTTCTTGGTTTTCTCATAATCTAGAGAGGAATAGAAGTCAATCTCGAGAAGATCTAAGCTTTACTCAAGATGAAGCCTCCTAACTTCATAAAAGAAGTACAACGACTCACTGAATGAGTGATATCACTCAACATATTTATATCTAGGTTAGCTAAAAAGTGCCTCATGTTCTTCAAAATCTTGAAATAAATCAAAGATTTTGAATGGATAGAAGAATGTCAGTTTGCCTTCGATAAGCTCAAAACATATCTTGGCACAGTACCGCTGTTATCAAAGCCCATTGAAGGTGAGGATTTATTCATATATCTATCCATTTTGCCTAACATTGTTAGCTTGGTTTTAGTCTGAGATGATGCAGGGACACACAAACCTATCTATTATACCAGCAAAATATTATGAGATGCGGAGTCTCGATACTCTAGAATTGAAAAAATAATTTACTCCCTAGTCACCACTGCCAAACGGCTCCAGCCATATTTTCAGGCTCATTCCATCATTGGCCTAACGTACCAACCATTGAGATCGGTCCTTCAATAATCTGACACTTCTGACCAGTTGGCCAAATGGGCCATTGAACTCAATGAATTTGATATCCATTACTGGCCCAGGCTTTTTATGAAAGCTCAGGTGTTGGCTAATTTTGTGATAGAATGTTCAATACTTGAAGAAGAAAATATCCCAGAAATTTTAGAAGAAACCACTAAAGAACCTTATTGGCTTTTATATATGGATGGGGCCTCCAATGCCCAAGAAAGCAGAGTTGGATTGATTTTAGCCAGTCTCAAGGAAGCAATCACTGAACATGCACTGAGGTTCAATTTCAAAACCTTCAATAATGGAGCTGAATACGAAGACCTCATCGTAGGACTCAAAATCATCAAGGAGCTCAATATTAAGAGGCTCAAGATGTTTACAGATTCACAGCTTATCGTTGGATAGGTTCGAGATCATTACGAAGCCAAAGATTCCATTACATTCTAATATTTACATCATACAATTCAATTATCCAAAAATTTCTCCGACCTTAAAATTATTCAAATACCAAGATCAGAGAATGCCCAAGTTGATGCGCTTTCACACCTAGCGACATCGAAATATTCCGACCTCAATCAAAAGGCATTCATTAAAATTCTTGAAAGACTTAGCATAGAGGTCCAAATGATCGATCAACTAGATCATGAATCGAGCTAGATAGATCTAATAATGAATTACCTAAGCAAAGGAATACTGCCTAGTGATCTTGTAAATGCCAGAAAAATCAAAAGGCAAGCTTTCTGGTATGTCATCCTAAATGAATGACTTTACAAGAGATCATTTTCTCTCCCATTACTCCGGTGTCTAAGACCCTCAGAAACTGATTATGTCCTTCGAGAAGTTCATGAGAAAATTTATGAAAATCATCTGGGGGGCAGGTTCTTGGCATACAAGATAATCTATCAGGACTATTATTGGCCAACCATACAAAAGGATGCGACTGATCTCATCAATAAATATGATCAATGTTGAAGGCATGCTAATATTCAGCACCAGCCAATTGTGGAACTCATTTCAATAATAATTTCTTAACCTTTCGCTGTTTGGGGAATGGATATCCTGGGGCCCTTCTCCATGGCAACAGGATAGAGAAAATTTTTTGTGGTTGCTATCAACCATTTACCAAATGGGTAGAAGCGAAACTCCTGACATAAATTACCAAGATGAAAATATCAGACTTTGTCTGAAAGTCAATCATCTACCATTTTGGCCTTCCCCGAGTAATAATTATCAATAACGGGAAGTAGTTCGATAATATGAAGTTTAAAGAATTCTATTTCGAGCTGCACATTAATCATAGACTCACTTCAGGAGGACATCCATAATCTAATGGAGAGATAGAAGTTATGAACTAAATAATTCTCGAAGATCTGAAAACCAGGTTCACCGAAGCAAAAGGTCTTTGAGCTGATGAACTATACAATATTCTTTGAGCCTATAGAACCACTTTCAGATGACCAATCGAAGAAACATCCTTCAAACTCACATTTGGAGCGAAGGCAGTAATACCTGTGGAAATCAATAGAGTAGAGAATTTTCATGAAGAGAGTAATGCAGATTAGTTGAGAACCGACCTAGACCTACTAGAAGAAATCAGAGAAATTTTTCAAATTTGAATAGCAACTTACAAACAAAAAATGGCTAGATACTACAATACCAGGGTAAAGCAAAAAAATTTTCAAAGAGGTGATCTTATCCTTCGTCAAACAGAAGTTTCAAAAACTTTAAAATAAGAAAAGTTCTCCTCAAACTAAGAAGGTCCATATCGAGTTACTGAGGTAATTCGATCGAAAACCTACAGAATTGAGAATCTAGATGGTTCAAGCATTCCTAGAACATGCAATACAAAAAATCTCAAAGTGTACTACTAATAAATTTCGAATAAAAATCTTGAAAATTTTATCTCATTAGAGATTTCTCTGAAATATTAAAATTTTTTCGATCACCTCGATAAGAAATTGATCTCTGGATCGATAGAGCCCCAATGGGCATAGGAGATAAGATCTTCACTTTTCTCAAAGATCGGTCTCCTGATCGGTAGAGCCCCGACGGGCATAGAAGATAAGATGTTCGCTTTTCTCAAAAATCGATCTCCGAATTGACAGAGCCTTGATGGGCATAGGACATAAAATCTCTGCTTTTCTCAAAGAATGATCTCCGAATCGATGTTATCATAGATTTTTGATTATGACCGATCTTTGGATCGATGTTATTATGAATTTTTGATTATTATCGATCTTCGAATCGATGTTATCATGGATTTTTGATTATTACCAATCTCCAAATCAATGTTATGATAGATTTTTGATTATTATCGATCTTTGGATCGATGTTATCATGGATTTCTGATTATTATCGATCTTCATATCGATGTTATCATGAATTTTTGATTATTATCGATATCTAGATTGATGTTATTATGAATTTTTGATTATTACCAATCTCCATATCGATGTTATAATGGATCTCTATTTATTATTGATCTTCGAATCGATGTTATTATAGATTTCTATTTATTACTGATCATCGGATCAATGTTATCATGGGTCTATTCACTACTGACCTCCGAATTGATGTAATCATGAATTTTTAATTATTAGCGATCTCTAGATCGATGTTATTATGTATTTTTGATTATTATTGATCTCTGAATCGATGTTGTATTAGACTTATCCATTACTGATTTACACTACACTAAATTTCTATTACTAATCTCGGAGTTAGTATAATATTAGACTTCTGTCTAATACCGATCTCAATATGAAATGTCTATTCTATGCCACCACATCAAGATTTTATCGAGATGTAATCAGTTATTATTAGAATTCTAAGTAAAGAAAATATTACAATTAATTACAACAGATTGGACAAAGCCAATGTCAAGCACAGTGATTGAAAAAGAAAATCTCATTTCATTAAGCAATTTTTTACAAAAACCTAGATTGGACTGATATAAAGAGAAAAAATATAAGAATTAAATGAAGAAGAGACAAAATCATGAGGCATCTGCCTGAGGAGCTTTGACAGGAATAGCGACTACTGGATCATCCTCTAATGAGATAACTCCAGTAGACAGTAGAATAGAGGTCGGAATCTCCATCGAAATAGAAGTTGGGATGTTGGTGATGGCTGAAGGCTCCACCTTAGGAACGATCAGGACGGCAGGCACCTCCGGACCCTTGTAGTTGTTGAAGCTGCTGTCAAAGGCCTCCCCTGAAGCCTCAATAACTTCTTCGACAAAATCCTTGGAGGACTTGTACTCCTCCAGAGCATGGTTGGCAATACCCTTCCAATATTCCAGGTCTCTTTGGTAGGTCAAGAGCGCCTTGTCCCAGGCGGCCAGCATTTCATCTTGGAAAGTCACCTTCCCCTCCAACTTCTTCATTTTCATCTTTAGTTTCGAAATCCTAGAGATCTCTCGCTGCAGCTCTAGCAGCTTGTCTTCTCTTTTATTGACCTTCCTTTGAAGGTCCAGTAGAGATATATTTTTCTCTGCAATATCATTCAGCTTCTCCTGGAGCTGCTTCTTCAATCCTGTGGCAAGCTTTTCTTCTTTCATGGCTTTTTCTTCTACCGCATTTTGACAGTCCTTGGTGGACTGTAAAGCCTCCTTCAGCGACTTCTTATTTTTGCCAAGCTAATTAACATACTCAGCGAACAGTCTAAAGAAGGAGGCAGACTGACAAAGAAAAAGAAAAAAAAATATTAGCTCAGTGCAAAACCGACATTAAGATAACTAGGTTGGTAAAAAATCGACTATAAAAAAAAATTGTTTACATCAAGAAGATAGCTAAAATCTTGGTTCAGCAATTCATCAGGTCCTATGTCCCTTCTCCGAGCATGCAAATCATGTTGCAGCATCATGGCATAGAGAAGGTCCTTGTCGAGAGTCAGGATATCCCGCATGAAAGCCTGAGATATGTCGATCCGATCGATGGAAGTTGACGATGGATCAATAGGTGAGGTTTTTGGCCCTCTAGAGGGTTGAGATTGGCTGGCTGAGATCGATGTCGGTACAGTCGGTGGATTAGGCTTCAATACTGCAGTCATAGGAGTCGACCTCTGACGAGTGGTCATCTGTTTGAGCGATGGCCGGGCCACCTCGATTGATTTTCGATGTTCCCTGAACATCGAAAAAGATGTTGGCGAAGGGTGGGCACTGACGAGCTCCACATTGATTACTATCATCCCTACAGTACGTGGAGGTGTAGGTTGGGAAGATGCCGAGATGGAGTCAACGACTTCCTTCCCCTTCCCCTTTTTTGCCGATGGGGGATCGGAGGATTCCGGCTTCCTCTTCGTCTAGTCCGCCAACCTTCGGGGATCGAACCTCATGAGTACTGCAATAATCAAAAAAAAAAATATTATCAGACAAGAAACAAATATGGAAAAGATCGAGAAAAATTAGAGGATAGACTTATCATGGGGGGAGATAAGACTGATGCTGGAGTCGAACAGTGATTAATCCGTCACTAGTTGACTAAGCTTGAGCACCTTCATACCTAGTAGCTTGACGAAGGCCTCTTTATTCTCAGGCAGGATAGATTTATTGAAGTTCCAATTTAGCCGAGGTCTATCCTAGCGAGTGCTAAAATCCTAGAAAATATTGAAAGAAATAAAAAAAGAAATGATTCTTCCAGTCGTGAATTAAAGAAGGAAGAGAAGAACCGAATTTATAATTTGGTCGAGGTAAGAATACTACCAGCTTTTCTCAATAGGATATTTTTTCAAAAGAAAAAGAGCCTTAAAAAAAGTTCTAAGGCTACTGGCAGCAAAACTATAGCTTATGATGAAAACTAAAACAATCCTAATAGCATTGGGAGTCGCCAGAGTCGGCTAAAGGCCATAGTAATCCAATACATTGCAAATGAAAGAATGCAAGAAAAAGCGCAACCTAGATCGAAGGGACTCATCATAAAAGGCTACACAACCTTCAGGAGGCCGTATAACCCCATCAGAGGGGTTAGAGGCTGTGAGTTGAAAGCTGTCAGCGATGAGATATTTCTTTCTGAGCTTCTTTAAATCAATTTCTATCAAAATGGAGGGCTCAGTGCTAGGGCCGAAATAATCCAAGAATCCCCTTATAGGAGATTCTGAACCATCATTGCCAAAAACACTGGCCTCGATGGCATCCTGAGATAGATTACTCATCTTAATGGTGAGCAAGGGTTAGGTTGACTAGATATCATGGCCTCCCAGGATGGATACCCTCTCTCACCACCATCGAAAGAGATACTCTCTTGAGAAGACATGGAAAAAAGAAAAAGAAGGAGGGGGGCAAAGAAGATAAAAAGAGAGGTTCGAAGAAAAGAAAGCCAAGAGAACCAAATAGGGAAGTCCTAAAAAATGAAAAACCAGAAGGAGAAAGGAGAACCCTACCAAGAGAGATAAGGAGCCTCCTCTACTGTTCCAAAAACTCTCTCCAAAAATTTTGGCGATCACCAAGATCACCTTCTTCTTTGATAGACAGAATGCCTGGAAGCTTCCTTCGCAGCAAAATCTTTGCTTCAAGTGAAAGACAATAAAAATGAAAGAAGAATGGACAAGTATCCAATATATAGGAAGGAGCAACAGTCCAGATCAATCTGCCTGCCATTGGATTTCAGCCACCTATCAATCATCCAAGAAAATTATAGAAAAACTATTTTGATGCACTGGTCTAGATCGTGCCATGTAGGATTATTCCGTATGGTAGTTCGGTTGATCCTCGGATGAGCGCCACATGCCCTACGCCACCTGGGTTACAATCGCACAACCAATGATGGCTTCACTTTCTCCTACTCTTCCTTAAATGCCAGGATATGGTGATCCTGGTGAACGAGATGGCTTGTCTTTTTGAATTATTTAAAAAGCAAGTCTAGCAGCCACGTAGTACGATCCTTAACACATTGAATGATCTTTGAGATGACTTTCCACACCTATCATCAGAGGAGTTTCGCTCCACGTCTGAAAAGTGGGGGGTAACTATTGGTACGGTCATCCTCTATAAGATACGTGGCACCATCAAGAAAGTCACCATCTCAGATAATGGACAATCAACCAGATTAATATCAAGTCGGTAAAATACCAACCTAAAAGCTAGGATATTAGCTAGAACTAAATTAACCAATCAGGTCTAGATCGGTAATAAACCGACCTCATCTTGATTGCATATTGGCAGACCAACATTTTGTTGTCCTGAAGGATAGCAACCCTCAAGCTCCACAGGAGATCGGGTTTGCACTGACTTCGTCAACTGATCAATAGCTTGCCAAAATTACCTGCCTAGTATACGAGATTGATAAAATACCAACATGGTCCGGTACAATAAACCCAACTCATATTGAGGTCAATAAATCACCGACCTCATCATACAATCCAGATCGGTGATTTATCAATCTCGACATATTTCGACAGCTGACCGAATGTCAATTGCACTTTAATCAGATTGCGACCCTCCTCTAGCTAATCGCCAGCGAGGCTAATGGCCAATAGCTACAATCCAGCTGATCATAACAAACTAACGATCTAACAAATTTTTCTTAAGATCTAAGCAAATTCCTCTATAAATAGGAGGGTAGGATACCCCTCCAAAGTAAGCACAAGTTCACAGAGCTGAAACTCTACTAAAATTGACTCCCGACTTCTCCATTGAAGGAAGAACAAATCTTTTTCTATCCAAACTCTCCCATTTTACCTTTTATTCTTTTATTTTCACTATCTATTGATATGACTTCAGCTAACTTAGGCATCGGAGGATCCTAAATCGGAGGATACCCTATCGATTCTTAGACTTCATCTTGCAGGTTGGCTCACGATCTACGCTGAACCAGCTCAATCAACTCTCCAGTATGAATCTCTTCGACCATCTGAAGTCCTGCTACAATAGGATCCAAATTCATTTGAGCCTCTAAGTTATAATTTAACACTTACATGATCAATATCTTTAATACAAAAATATGTTTAAAATTATTTTTATATCCTAATTTATTTTAAAAGTAACATTATTTATTATTTATTTTACATAGTTAATAGTGGTTGGCTATGGAATAATTAAAATATACTTGGCTATATTTGATTCGGATCTGATCCGAATTCGAATTCTTCAGGTTGGGGCTAAGTTATACATGAATCTGACCCAACCCAAATTACCCATTGGATTAAAAATTTTGGTAGTGGACCCGACCTGACCCAATCTTCTATTGGATTGAATTTAGGTCCAACATTAGGACCCAATTAAGAAATCAAGTCGCATCGAGGTCACTCATGACCATATCTGACCCAATCCATTTGCATCCCTATTTACCTAGCTTTTCGGCAGTGATCGGCCAGTGATTCCAATGGACATATTGTAGGACATTTAGAAGAAGAAGAGGAAAAGGGAAAGGAAACTCTTGTGATGGTGTGGTGGCCAACGATGTTGAAGCTTGAAGGAAGATGCGAGGTTATTAATGTTGATCTAAATGATTGATTTTGATGATAACAAAATATTAAGTAAATATCATAATAATTATGTATTTTATGAATGAATGTATGATTTCTTAGATGCTCATAATGAAAAAATTATCCATGGAAGAAATTCTCTCAAAGATGCCAAGCCAAAGCACTTCAAAGAACAAATTTTTATAAGTTTAGTTAAGAGAAGTTGACCCTAGAAAATGAAGAGTCAACTCTAGCATGTTGAAGTAGAATGGCACATGCTCAAGTTGACTCTTTTGGAGCTCGAGTCGACTCTCTCAGTCGAGATAAAGGACTATATTTTTAGAATCTCAACTCAAGTTGACTCATAAAGAAGATGAGTCGACTCCTGGACAGGTCGAGTTAACTCATAAATAGATGAGTCGACTCTTTTAAGAAAATAGAATATAAGATTTTTTAGATCTAAGGGTGAGTCGACTCCTGAAAAGATGAGTCAACTTGTAGGTAGCTCGAATTGACTTCTAAAGACTATGAGTTGACTCCAGACATAGGGATAGTTCTAACAGTAGCTACCCATGAGTCGACTTCTGAAGACTATGAGTCGACTTCAGATATAGGGACAATTCTAACGACTAGTTATTCTGTCTTATTCTAAAGGCTATTTCTCTACTCCAATAGCTAGTTCAACCATTCCAATGGTCAAAACTTGTTCTCCAGCACTTTCAAGCCTATTAAAAGCTAGAGAATCATTCAAAAAGAAAGATAAGAGGATTGAAAAGATAAATACATCATTTATTGGAGAGATTACTGAATATCTTAAGAAAAAGAAAAGGTGAGAAATTTTGTGCAAAGAATTCAGCGAGCATTCAAGAGAGATCTTCACCTTCATTAGCTACATCTTCTCAAGTATCAAAGAAGAAAAGTTCAAGCTTCAAAAGAGCTATCTTTTAGCATCCTCTTCGGTACTAAAAGAGTTTTTATTTATATTTTTATTTATGTTGAAAATTCATATTTCTTATATTTTGGTTTTTTTTATAAGTTTTTTTGGATGAATGAAACTTGGATTAGACCTATCAAAGCTCAAATTAGACATTATAAGGTTTGGTTGGTGAGTCCAAAAAATTAATTGGATTGAATTGTTGGTCCAAAAAATAATTGTATAATATTTATTTGGTGAGTCTGAAAAAATAATTGGATTGAATTGCTAGTCCAAAAAATAATCATGTAAGATTTTGATTGATGATCCCAGAAAATCAATTGGATTTGATTGTGAGTCCGATAAAAATAATCACACTATAATCAGGATGATTATGATAGAATTTTTCAAGTAGAGCTTAAAAAATGGACGTAGGGATCGGGTGCACCAAACTACTGTAAATCTCTTGTCTTTATGTTGTACTTTGTTGACTTGCTTTTAATTCTTGCATTGCATCATTTATTTTTAATTTTTACTACTGCATGTTGTATGCACTATTTTATACTTGAGCTAATTTGGTTAAAAGTATATATTTGTTAGATTTACTTAAAATTTTTGAAAAACCTAATACATCCCTCCTCTTGGATTGCTAATCTTATGGATAATATTTGATATTAGAGTAGATGCTCTTATATCCTTATTGATCAACAGTCTTGAGCTAATGGCAAACTCAATTGGTCCATCTTTTTCCAAAGGCCAATCGATTTCTAAACCACCACTTTTCAATGGCATAAATTATATGTTTTGGAAAGCATGCATGAAAATTTTTATACAAGTATTAGATTATGACATGTGGGGAGTCATAACTAATGGACCTCATACATCCATAGTTTTAATCAATGGAGTGCCCTCTCCTAAACCAAAAAGGGATTGTAATGAATTTGATTAGAAGATGGCTCAGCTAAATACTAAAGTCATAAATATTTTTTATTATTCATTAAATTTTAATAAATTTAATAAAATTTTTGCTTATTTTTCTGCTAAGAAAATTTAGCCCATATTAGAAATTATTTATAAAGGAACAAGCCAAATTAAAGAGTCCAAATTAATTTGCTTATTCATAAGTATGAATTTTTAAAATGAAATAGCATAAGTCTATTTTTGTTATGTTTTTTCAGAATTATTGATATTATGAATACATTGAATGGTCTTAGTAAGACCTACACTAATAATGAGCTTGTTTACAAGATTCTTAGATGCTTGCTAAAGACTTAAAAAGTCAAGTAACAGTCATTGAAGAAGCGAAAGATCTTAGTAAGCTATCCATAGAAGAATTGATAGATTCACTTATCAGATATGAGTTGAACATACCCTAAAATGAGAAAAAAGAAGAATCAAAGAAGAAAAAAACTATCGCATTCAAATCAACTGCCAAATCTAAAGAAAGCGATGAGTTAAAGGATGAGGATGAAAAAGTAGAAGAAAATAAAAGTGGAGAAGAGGACTTGAGGCTACTCACTAGAAAATTCAATAAGTTTCTCAAAAAGAGATGGTTGAAGAAAAGGAAGATAGTGAACATGAAGAAAGACATGTCATATGTTAGAAGTGAAATAAGTCTGAGGCATTACAAGCCACGGGATTGCCTCCTACTCAAAAGAAATTTAAAAGAAACTACAAAGAATTCTATGATGGCTATTTAGGAAGATAGTGATATTTCAAGTTCAGATGAAGAAGAGGAAGAAGGCATTACAAATCTTTATCTAATGGCTCATAATGATGAGATAAACATTAAAAAATTTTCTAAATTTACTTTTAAGGAATTACTTGAAACCTTTCATGAACTTATGGATGATTTTAAAAAGATAAGATTAAAAAATAAAAAGCTTAAAAGATCATATCTATTTTATTCGAAGATAAGAATAAGCTTTTAATAGAAAAAAGATGATCTTATGAAAGAAAAAAAAAATTGGCTAAAAAAAAAGAAAAAAATTAAATCTAAAAAATCTCTAGTGGAAGAGAATGAAAAATTAATAAAAGAGATTGAAATCTAAAGATTATGGTTAATAAATTTACATTAAGTTATAAAAAGCTTTATTTAATTTTGAACAATCAAAAAACTATTTTCAACAAAGATAAAATCGACTTTAATCCTATGAAAAAATAGAAATTTGTCAAAAATATGTTTGCCAAAGCTTTTTATGAAAATCATTCTATTGTTTGCTTTAAATATAACAAAGTAGACATAAAATTTTTAAATATAATATTAATAGAATTGATCATACTTTTATTAAATAAATTTGGATTTCAAAAAAAATCATGTGCATTAATTCTTATGGATCCAAGAAAACTTGGATACCAAAATCTAAAAAATGATTATTTTGTTGGTGTGCCAAGCATCTAATGCTTTAAAAGAAGTAAATTCTTGAAAAATAGATACTTAAGATTCAAAATAAATGGATGGTGATAGTTGGTAAAAGCTAAATTTTTTGACATCATACCATCATTGATTGCTGAATTTATTTTGCTTAGTTGATTGATTTTGATGCTTCACATGCATGCATGATACTAGAATACATATTATGGTAATCATATTCTCTACTTTAAATATATTGTTCGTTACAAGCATATATTTTGTCTTAAAATCTATATGTTTTCTTGATTATTTATATCATATTATTTTGATTGTTAATTATATAACAAAATTGAATCATAATAAGCTTGGTTGCATAAGAAATTATTTATGTGTAATGTTATGAATTAAAGTTTGATATTATTTCTTAATGATTGCATGATCTAAGAACTTCAAAATAAAACATTTATTCATAAAAGATCATATGCAAGATGTTGTTGATTTGCATGATAAATCATTGCATTTCGATAGTTCTTAATTTGATCTTTAAGACTTTGTTAATCCCTTAATTGAACTTCATCTTTAGAGCTCTTATCTAGTTCTCCCTTGATTTAATCATATTTGAATTGATTGATTCTTGATTCTCTACTTGATTCATTTATTATGATTAAAATATTATTTTTAATCATTAATTTGATTTGCCTTTGGTCCCTATCCTATTTGAGAAAATTATCTTTGGATCAAAACTTCTTAAACTATTTTCTATATTGAGGAGTCGACTCTTGGACCTAGAGAGTCAACTTAAAATTTTTGGAGAAAAAAAATGTTCTGTTAGGAGCCAACTCATCATTTTGCTAGAGTCAACCCCATTTCAGGAGATAACTCATGTTTAATAGGAGTCAACCCCTATATCGGGGATGATTTTTTAATCTAAGGCATCCCAAAGCTCTATCATTTTATTCTCATTTTTTCTTGAGCCATAATCCCTCTCAAATCTCTCTCCCACCAAAATCAGATCCTCCCTCTTCATTTCATGCTATTTTCATGATCCTTTCTCTCCAATGGCACCTCGGAAGCAACTCGCCCAAAGAAAGAGAAAAATCCATCTAAAAATTTCAAGATCTAGAGCTTCTCCAAGTTGTTCTCCCATGCAAGAAAGAAGAACCAAACTACGGAATATCAAGGATGGCCTTCTCTAGGAGATTCAGTGCCTTCTCAGATTTTTAGGAGTTTGGTATAGACCTTCAACATGAGACTACCAAAGTATTGATGCACATTGATATCTATGACAATCGATCCCTTCAGAGGATAGGCTTTTAGATAGCAAACATTCGATAGTTGCATTAAGTTATAGTGCTGAGAGATGATGATGATGAGGCTCCTAGTATTAAGGTATAGTGCTTAGAAATGATGAGGAGGCTCCTACAGTAGAGGAGCATGAGCAGACAGAGGCCACTTCTCAAACCAGTCATCCAGAGGGTATAAATCAACTTTTTAATAGGCTGAATGAGGATGCATTCATTGAGAGAGTTTCTATCGGGATCGTCACTTCAGTTTACGCAAAACTTCAGAGATATACCTTAGAGGTATAGTAGGCAAGATGAGATCTAATGGAGGTATTATCATTGGTCAGAAAGAAGTCAGCAAGATTGATTGAAGCTCTTACTTCAGCGAGGGAGGATGTTTATGACGGGCCTAGTCATCTAGAGGCATCAGACCACCTTCTCCTTCTACCCAATCTGAATGACAACTATCCTGACCTATACATACTTAGAATATTAGGATTCCTTTCATCGAGCTTTAGTAATCCTAACAATCCATTTTTAACATCTATATAGGATATGCTTCATACATCTTGTATGTTTTCATATATATTTTCATCACATTCTGTAATCATGATTTGCGAATCAATGAAATATGATTTTTATGAAAATCCAATCTATTTGATGTTAGTTATACTTGTATTTATTTGAATAAATTATACTTTATTTGTAAAATAAAGAGAGAGAAATAAATGCTTGATTAAATTAAATAAATATGCATGTTTTGAAAGAAAAAGGAGGAGAATTAAGAAAATTAGAATTTCTGGCATTTACTATTTAAAATAGGGTGAGAAATCATTTTTAAAAGAAATTATTGATAAACGTATGTACTTTGCTTATCTTGATTTAATCATATAGATTTATTTGAGCGTTCTTGTGGTTTTGTTCATTTCATTTGTTTTAAGAAATATATTCGCACTTTGCAAGTTTTTGATCTAGTCATCATTTCTATTGTTTTACTCTGATTGATTGTTTTTGAGAAATAAATTTAAAAAATATTTTTCTTGAATCATTTGAATTTGGTATGAAGTAGAATTTTTTTAAGAAAGTTATCATTTCTCTTTAAAGCTAGATATTTAAAGAGAACTTTTATTTGAATTTTAGTATTAAACAGCTTACTATTTATCTTGTAATCTGTTGTTTTATCTTTGGCAAAATGGAGAATAATAATTTGTCTCAAATATGTTTTGCATATATATATATCTTTGGCATTATATATTTTGAGATAAAGTCTAAGATTAATACCTTTTTTATACAAAATTGGTTGATATTTCCTAAAAAAAGGGAAGAGATGATCTTTTTGAAGAATAATAGAAAATATCTTTCTGATTCATTTGGAATGGTTTATTGGTATCGGTTCTAACATGATTTATCAATCTTGATTTAATTCCTTATTTTTGAAATGTTTTATCTCTATTAGATCTTTAAAAGTCAAAGAATTTTCTAACCAAATTTGAGAAGTTACTTGATTTATTTGTGTTGTTCAAAAATGGAAACAATTTTTTAAAATCTAACTGAGCTTTAATCTGAATTTGATATAACCTTTTCAGAGTTGATTTATATTTTAAGTTGATTTTGATGATACTTTCTAAATTTTTTTCTTGGACTTTTTGATGTTGTTAAAAAGAAAAAGTATTATTAAGTATATGCTTATATACTTCAAGCTTAAATTAAATCTATAGAAAAAGTTATGCTTGAGATGCACATTTGCTTGCTTTCGATGATCATATGAAATGAGTATATATTAAATATAATTTTGAATATATGCCTTCTTGAATATCTATATTGAATTTTGGTATATTCTTGATAAATTTTATTAAAATATTCATGAAATATATTCTTATAAATACTTATTCACTTCATGATTTATATTTATATTGATAAATTAATTGAAACACTTATATTTTATTATGCATAAACTCAAAGTTTTGTCATTATCAAAAAGCAGGCAATTGCTGACTCAAATAATTAATTTTGATGATAATAAAATATTGAGTATAAAAGTACTAATCATATATCTTAAGGATGGATATAGGGTTTCTTAGATGCCCATAATGAATAAATTATTTTATAAAAAAAAAATCTTCTCAAAGATGCTAAACCAAAGCACTTCAAAAATAAATGTTTACAAGTTCAGCTAAGAGGAGTCGATCTTAGAGAATGAAGAGTCGATCCTAACATATTGGAGTAGAATGGCACATACTCAAGTCGACTCTTTCAATCAAGATAGAGGATTATATTTTTATAACTCCAATTCGAGCTGACTCATAAAGAAGATGAATTAACTCCTGCACAGGCCAAGTCGACTCATAAAGAAGGCGAGTTGACTCTCTCAAGAAGATAAAATATAGGATTTTTAGACTTGAGGATAAGTCGACTCCTGAAAAGGATGAGTCGACTCGTAGGCAACTTAACTCCTGAAGACTGTGAGTCAACTTCTAATACAAGGACAACTCTAATAGATAATTTTTTTGTCCTATTCTAATAGCTATTTCTGCACTCTAATAGCTAGTTCAATCCTTCTAATGATCAAAACTTATGCTCCAACCACTTTCAAGCCTATTAAAAGTTAGAAAATCATTTGAGAAGGAAGAGAAGAGGATTGAAAAGAGAGATATATTTTTTATTGGAGAGATTATTTAAAATTTTTTAGAAAGAGAAAAAGAGAAAAAATTTGTGCAAAGAATTTAGTGAGTATTCAAGAGAGATCTTCACCTTCATTAACTATATTTTCTAAAATGTCAATGAAGAGAAATTCAAGCTTTAAGAGCCATCTTTCAACATCTTCTTAAGCACTAAAAGAGTTTTAGTTTATGTTTTTATTTACACTGAAAATTAATTTCTCTTATATTTTGGTTTTCTTTACAAGTTTCTTTAAGATGAAAGAAACTTGGGTTAGGCCTGTTGAAGTGACATTGTAAGATTTGATTGATGAGCCTAGAAAACTAACTAGATGGGATTATTAGCATGGAAGATAATCATATAAGATTTTGGCTGGTGGCCTAAAAAATCAACTAGGTTGGCTTGTTAGCCTAAAAAACAATCATATAAGTTTTGGTTGGTAATCCCGAAAAATCAAATGAATTTGATTATGAGTCTGGCTAAAACAATCAAACTATAATCGGGATGATTATAGTATAATTTTTAAGTAAAGCTTGGAAAGTGAATATAGATGCGGAGTTTCATCAAGCTATTATAAATCTCTTATCTTTGTATTGTACTTTATTGACTTACTTTTAATTCTTACATTACATCATTTATTTTTAAATTCTGAGACTACGCATTGCATACACCATACCTATATTTGGGCTAATTTGGTTAAAAATATATATTTATTAGATTTGCTTAAAATTTTAAAAAAATTTAATTCACACCCTTCTCTTTTAAATTGCTAACCTTCTGGGAAACAATTAAATAGCATGAAAGGAGGCACCAGGAATCCTTCTCGGCATTCGATTCCTTCCAGCAAAATGAAGAGAAAAGAAGACTTTAAGCGGGAGTCCTCTTCCTATCATATTCTTTCCTTTTTTTTCTTCTAATGTTGGGCTGTTTTCTCATGTCTGAGCTAGTCAAATAGATCAGACCCAATTGCTTTTTAGCTTAATTGGGCTGAGTTGTCACACCATACATTCATCTCGGATTGATGCCCTCTTATCTTATCTAGGATTGTTCCTGTGGTGCATCGATGACGTAGTGCATATAGTGTAGTGTAGGATATAATTACTCCAAAGCAAGTTGCGCATTAATTTTGGCTCAATGAGCAAGGCTCGAGTTCACTGAATTCTATCTTAGAATTGTTCGAACCAGCCCTCTCTCCATGTATGAGTATAAAACATAAATTTGGCATGTACGATGAACATGACAGAAAGGAGACAGAGCTCCATGAACTTGAAGTATAGAAGCCAAGGAGGGGAAGTAGGGGGAAAATTCCATTGCTCGCCGGATCCACAATCGAATCCCTATAGAGTGAGAAACACATAAAATAGTGTTTTAAAAAATAAAGCATGGGTTGACATCTAATTTCTGAAGTTTGTATTATAATAGAAATTATTTTTTTCTTTAATACCTTTTTCTGGTGGCCCATCTAGTTACCACAGCTCTTTTGTGAATTTTGATGCATTCCACTGATGCGTACTTTTATGTTTAGAGAGTGCTTTCTCTCACGCTTTTCTTTAATCAGTGTACGTTTTTGATCATCAAGTCACGCGCAACGCAACGCGAACAGATGTGGAGGGGAAGAGGGTTGAGGGCGGGAGCGAGGGCGTGTATAATTGGGCCTAACATTTGTTACATGGGCCACTTTCCAAAACTAAATGAACACCAGCTTAGAATGAATTACCAAATAGAGAAAAAAAAAAAAAAAATCAATGCTATATGTACCTATAATATAAAAAATTATATTTTATATCATATGCATCGTACTAATGTATACCGCAAAAATAAATCGAGATGAGTTGAGAAATAATTAGTATGGTTCTGGTACAAAATAGCCCCAAATACACACCTAACTAATTGAAAATATGAAAAACCTGGTAGCTGTTTCCATTAATCCTCATACCTTGAGGATAGGTATAATTTTATTTGGATCAAATCCACCGTTGAGATGGTGGACCAAGTCAACTCAAAGCAAAGCATTCATCTAGCGTTGTGCATGTTATGATTGTGGTTGGATAAATTATTAGGTAAAACCATTATACCATGTGTATCTTAAATCATTTAATTATTATTAAAAAAAGTTTATTATTATGCAAGTTTGATAGAAAATTTTAAATGAAAAAGGTTTGCATAAAAAAAGTTTACTTTTTTTTTTTTTAGAACGACATATTGACTTTTTATTGGTTGATCAGGATACATATGATAAAAATATTTTAACCAACAAATTTTCTAGTGGTTGGACTGATCTACCGTTAAATCGGTTGAACTAATAATTATTTCAAATAGGGATAAAAATAAACTAGATAATATCTATTCAAATCCATTTTAATATCCAAATCCATGTAGATATGGATAGAAATTTGAGCATTCCACTAATATGCATGTTTGTATTCATATCCATAAAAAAAAAAAAAAGATGAATATGGATAGATGACTATTCGATCTGTATCAAAATATCTAATTTTATTTATATTTTTATTAATTTTAAAAAATATATTATCATATTAATAGACTATTAATTTGATTTATCATCAACTTAATAATATTTTTTATTTTTAATCATAAAATTTAATTATTTGATTTATATTTATATTTATATTTATATCCAATTTATATCTATATTTATTTAAAATAAATATAAATATAATTTTTTAATTAATTAATATTTATATTTATTAAATAAAATAAATATAAATACGAATATATTAAGGTCGGAAGGGGAAAAAAAAAAAAATGCTAGCAGCGAAGAGACGGCGCTGCAAACGCCGATGAAAACTAAAACGTCCATCCGTCCGCTCCCTCGCGATCCATTTCGAATATCTGTACCCCCCATATCCTCTTCAAACCGCCACCATTCCTTCTTTTATTTATATATATATTCTAAAACCCTAGCATTCGTTCCCTGCTCCCTTTCCCTAAAACCCTAAACCTTGTGTCTCCTTATATAGCGATCGAGATGGCCCGGAAGAAGGTGTCTTTGGCGACGGCAATGGCGGCGGTGGAGAAGAAAGAGTTCTCGCATCCACCACCGCCTTCGTGCCGAGACCTCTTGCCGGACAAGATGGAGAACCTCAAGACCCTCAACCACCTCCTTGTCAAGGAGACGGTGGGGCGGCGGCAGCAAGTGCACCACCTCCAGTCCCGCCTCGACGGCCTCGCCGACGACCACGCCTTCCTCGCCGGCGTCGAGCACGACGTCAGCCGCCTCGTCCTCTCCTCCGTCCTCGCGGAGCGGGAGCTCGCGGCGGGGCGGGTGGAGGTGGACCTCCAGTCCCTGCAGGCGAGGGTGGACTCCATGGCGGAAGAGCGGAGAAGCGGCTGCAAGAGGTTGGAGATGGTGGTCGGAGAGAAGAATGAGGTCAACAAGGCTCTTGGTCGTGCCCTCTTGGAGAAAGATTCGACGTTGATACATCTTGACCGGAAAGAGAAGGAGGTGAAGGATCTGGAAGCCAAAGTCCGAGAGCTGGAGCTTGGCATCGCTGAGATCGGAGCAAATGTTGGGAAATTAAATTTGGAGCGCAATGAACTTGTGGAACAGGGGAAGAAGAGGGAAGAAGCCATCCATTCTCTTCTCCAGGAGAAGGCTTCCATGGAAGCCAGCCTCAACGAATACCGACAATTGGTGGATAGTAGTGAGAGAAGGATGGAAGAAGCGATCAAGATTAAGCAAGAAGAGGTGGAGTTGGCAAAGGCCGAGAGTGAGGTGATTGCTTTGAAGGTAACAGCTTTGGGAGCAGAGCGTCAGAGCCTCGTCGAGAACAACCGAAGATTGGAAGCTGAAGTTGATGGTTTGAAGGCTGCCATTTATTTGATGAAGAAGGAAGAGGAAGGGCTGCGGAATGAGATTGCCGAGATGGAAAAGGAGAATGCGAAGGTCACAGAGGAGCGGCGGTCTGAAATTGCCAAGAAGGAGGCTGTTGTCGCAAAGGTATCGACTTTGGAACCAGATCTCCGGAGCCTTTCTGAGAACAACCATAGGCTGGAAGCTGAGATTAATAGCTCTAGGTCTGCTGTCGAATTGCTGAGGAAGGAAAAGAAAGGACTGCAGTCTAAAGTTGCGGAGATGGAGAAGAGGAATGAAAAGGTTACAGAGGAGCTCGAGAGGCTTCAGGCAGAGTTGGGTGCTATGGAGAAGAAGGAAGGAATGCTCCTCAGCTATGAGGAACGAATGATGTCGTCTGAGAAGGAGTTGGATAGTTTGAGGACAAGGATGGAAGAGATTGAGAGGGAGAAGGATGCAATTGAGGGAGTGAGGGCTGCACAGGAGTCTGAAATCAATGATGTACAGAAAGAGTTGCACAAGCTCCAATCAACCATCTCCGAGCTGCAAGTTTCGTGCAGCAA
>QRFJ01000322.1:1023662-1109590 GCA_006176705.1 Cocos nucifera
TATCTAAAATAAAACTCAATTATTCTAGTCACTCCATGTGAAACCTAATCGAATAAAGTTCTTTGGGTGCATCTAATTTTTTCAAATCTTATCTTTCCCTTTTAAGTGTTTTCACTCTCTAAAATCCTCTATAAATTTAAATCATCAACATGTATTATGATAATGAAAAAGTATCTAAAATAGCCAATAATAAATCTGATTTGAATAGTAAAATCTGAAATTAAATGAACATAATTTTGCATGTTGATTGCTCTAAATGCCAAGATTTAAATTCATGCAACTCTATACCTTTCAAGACTAAAAATTTAACTATTCTTTCAAATTAAACTTAATTTGAATAATAAAATCTTAAATTTAAATAAATATAAATCTTGAAATCGATCAAAAAATATAATCCATAATTTTAAATTTATTTTTTTAATTATTATTTTTATATCGAATATATATATTCATGTTTTAATTTCATACAACTGAAATGATCAACTTTATTTATGTCGATCTTTGAATCTTTTCAGACTATATATGATAAATTTAAATATTTCAACATCTTTTAATATAGAATTCTAAATTTAATCTTAACCCCCCCTCTAAAAAAAAAAAGTTTTTCTAATGAATTAGGATCATCCAATTAATATAATCCATTTTATTTTTTAAATTTTCTAATATTTTTCATCTATATATAATAAATCAAAATATTTTACATATTTATACAATAATTCTTAAAATTTATCTAAAAAAAATATGTTAACATACAATACGCAGATCTAAAAGAGCAATCAGATAATCTTACATCTGATGCTATAATAGGCTTGATAATGATAGTCAAATAATTTTTTTTTGAATATCTGATCTGTTGGGGATAAATCCCGCTCCTGCCAAAGCCCGGCCCGACGCTCAGCCCAATGTAATCAGTAGCTGCTGAAGAGCTTCAGCGCCAGGCGCCAGGCCGAGCCCCTAAGACGGCCGAACTGCTTAGAGGCCGAACCCCCCTGCACCAAGGTCTCGGCCGAACTGCTTAGAGGCCGAACTCCCCTGCACCAAGGTCTCGGCCGAACTGCTTAGAGGGCGAACTCCCACCGCCAGCCGAACTTCCTAGCGGCCGAGCTCCTTGGACTTCAAGCGGCTGGACTTCTTCAGGAGACGGACTCCTCCCAGACGCCCGTTCGGCCATCTGAGCTCCCCCCAGGCGAGTCCATGCAGCCGAACTCCTTCGGACCGACCCCAGGCGAGTCCATGCAGCCGAACTCCTTCGGACCGAACCCAGGCGAGTCCATGCGGCCGAACTCCTTCGGACCGACCCCAGGCGAGCCCGTGCAGCCGGACTCCTCGGGAACTCTCCTTCGGATCCCACGGCCGAACTCCTTCGGACTCCCACGGCCGAACTCCTTCGGACCGACCCCAGGCGAGTCCATGCAGCCGAACTCCTTCGGACCGAACCCAGGCGAGTCCATGCGGCCGAACTCCTTCGGACCGACCCAGGCGAGCCCGTGCAGCCGGACTCCTTCGGATCCCACGGCCGAACTCCTTCGGATCCCACGGCCGAACTCCTTCGGACTTCCCACGGCCGAACTCCTTCGGACCGAACCGACTAAGCAACCGAAGCCCTTCAATTGGCCAGCCGAGCTTCTTCGGGCCTCTCAGCGGCCGAACTCTACAGATGGCCGACCCTTCAGCCAGACGAACTCCCCCAGCTTCCCCTTCGGCCGAACTCCGTTGCAAGTCCGAACTCCGTTGGATGAACCGTCGCCTGCAGCAAGACCGGACGGCGCCTTCCTTTCCGTACCGGACTCCATGTGGCCGACTGCTCGCCGGTATGGCTCCCACGACCTACCGGACGACGCCTTCCTTTCCGTACCGGACTCCATGTGGCCGACTGCTCGCCGGTATGGCTCCCACGGTCTACCGGACGACGCCTTCTTCTCCGTACCAAACTCCATGCTGCTTGACGACTCTCTGCCAGACGGCACAGCCGTCACCATCAACTAAGCTCCGCTATAAAAGGACCCCTCCCGACATACTAAGGCTAAGCTCTCTGAACTCTCGGCTCTCTAAGCTCTCCTCCACATCTCTAAGCTCCGGAACTCATTCCGAGCACTCCATTACTGTTGGTCGGAAACTAACTTGGCCGTCGGAGGGTCCTGCCGGAGCCACCACCCCACCGGTTCCGGACGGGACTTCGTTTTGCAGGTCCCCGACGGCTTCCAGCGGCCTCGATTGCGGCGACCTCCGGCGGCGACGGATTTCTGCACCAACAGATTGGCGCCGTCTGTGGGAACTTCGGATTGAACCTTCGAGGTTCCCTTGTTCTTAAAGGAGCGCTCGGCGACCATTTCCCTCCCCTGTTCCGGATCTCTCTCCTCCCTCTTCGGTATTCCTTTTCTGAAAGAAAAATGCCCCCCAGAAGAACCTCGACCCGGAGGTCGGCAGCCTCCGCGGCCCGATCCCGTGCGGGTCCGTCCGCTCCCACTCCGGCCTCGGCGACGCGGGCCCGCTCCGTACTCGCGGTAGATGCGGAGCGATTCGACCTGCTCGCCCAGCAGGTCCGCGATCTTACAGAGGCGGTGCAGGCAGTGCAAGCCACGCATTCGCGAGGTCCAGCGCCCACCCGACCGGCGCGGGGTTCCCCGGAGCCCGGGAATCCAGTCCAGGAGCGACCGATGTGGGCTACCCGACCTCCGGCCCTCGGGAGAGAAGGGCAGCCGGCAAAGAGCCCCTGCTCGGACCGCGGCTCAACTCAGGGAGAAGCTTCGCACCCCTTCCGCGAGAAGACCTTGGGGATTAAGGACCGCGAAGATTTCCTGGACCAAAGGCTCATGGAGATGGGACGGCGCATAGAAGAACTTCGTCATACTCCTTCCTCCCGTGGTAACGATATTTGCACTGATCCTCCCTTCTCACAGAAAATTATGCAGGAACAGGTACCACCGAACTTCAAGCTACCGCATTTTGAAAGCTACGATGGGAACCACTGACCCGGTCGACCATTATTTGGAGGCCTTCAGGACGACGATGTTACTCCATGGCGCGCCTGATGCCCATTTTGTGTCGGGCTTTCCCCTCTACCCTCAAAGGAGCGGCCAGGAATTGGTACTCGGCGCTTAAGCCGGGCACCATCCTGTCGTTTGAACCAAATGAGTCAACAATTCGCGGCCCACTTCGTCAGCAGCAAACGGCCGCGCAGAGGCTCGGATTCCCTGTTGGCCATCAGGCAAAAAGAGGGGGAACCCATCCGGGCTTACGTCACCCGGTTTCAACACACCGCCGCGCTGGAAGTCCGGAACCCTGGACCAATCAGTTGCTATGGCCGCCCTCAAGGGCGGCCTTCAGAAGAACGACCTGCTGTTTTCCCTGGAGAAGAAATATCCCAGGGACTTCGCTGACATGCTAGCTCGGGCCGAAAGCTATGCCCGGGCAGAAGAGGCTTTCGAGGCCAAGGATGGTGAAGCTCGCGACAAGCGACGAGTAGGCAGAGCGGAAGGCCTGCCGAGGAAAGAAAGCGCACCGAAGCCTGGCCGCGTTCCCGAACTCCCCCTGGTCGCGGGCGTGCCCGGACTCCACCTCAGGCTCGGGGGCGGGAAGCCACCGACGGAAAGGCGCGCCGAAGTCCTCCTCGGCACCGAAGTCCCACCCGACGCCGAGTTCCCCCCGGCGCCGAGGTTTCTCCCTCGCGACGAGGTCCCTCCCCGCGCCAAGGTTCTCCCCTCCGACGGCGTTTTCACAGCTACGCCCCCCTCAACGCCCCGAAGGCTCAAGTGCTGCTGGAGATCAAGGGACGACTTCCGGAGCCGGAGAGGATGCGTTCCCATCCCAGAAAACGCAACCCCAACAAGTTCTGCCTTTACCACCGTGACCACGGTCACGATACCGAGGAGTGCATCCAGCTCCAGGACGAAATCGAGGAGCTGGTCCGGCGGGGCAGGCTTGGCCGATTCCTGCGAAGACGATCTAAAGAGCAGGAAGATCGGCCGAGAATGTTGCCACCGATTGGAGAAGATCGGCAGGAGGACCGGCCGTCTCTTGGCGTCATTAACACCATCTCGGGAGGACCGCAGCAGGGAAAGACCGACGAACCCGAGGGATCGGCAAAGAGGCAGAGGACCTCGGAGCCCGTGACCTTCACCGAGGCAGACGCCCAGGGGATCAGATTTCCGCATAACGACGCGGTTGTAATCTCTTTAAACGTCGCCGATTATGATGTACGCCGCGTCTTGGTGGATAATGGAAGTTCGGCGGACATATTGTTTTACGATGCCTTCTTGAAAATGTCCCTACCTGACACCCGCTTAGGACCTGTAAATTCCCCCCTGGTGGGATTTGCTGGACACGCCGTTCCGGTCGAAGGCATGGTGACTTTGGCAGTGACGGCGGGCCGATCCCCAAAATCGGCCAAGGCGCGGATCGACTTTTTTGTCGTAAGGACCCCGTCCGCCTATAATGCAATCCTTGGGCGACCAGGCCTTAACGCGCTACGGGCGGTAGTATCAACCTACTACTTGAAGGTAAAATTCCCGACGAGCCATGGAGTCGGCGAAGTCAGAGGAGACCAAGCCTTGGCAAAGTACTGCTACTCAATCACCCTGCGCGAGGGAGACCGGCCCGACCCTTGCCTTGTTGACAGACTGGACGTCCGCGATGACCTCACTGAAGAACGGGGCAAACCTGCGGAAGACCTCGTCCCTGTGTCCTTACGCGATGGAGACCCGGGGCATGAGGTGCGGATCGGCTCCAACCTAGGCGGCCGAGGTCAAGGGACAGCTCGTCGCCTTCCTCAGAAGGAATGCGGACGTCTTCGCCTGGGCCCCGGCGGATGTACCGGGGATCGACGCCGATGTCATAGAACATCGGCTGGCCATCGACCCAAGGCACCGACCCGTCAGAGAAAAATTACGCCGCCAAGCCCCAGAAAGACAGAAGGCGGTAGCCGAAGAAGTGGATAAGCTCCTTGAAGCTGGACTCATCCGGGAGGTCAACTATCCCGACCTGGGTCTCGAACGTGGTCCTCGTCAAAAAAGCAAACAACAAATGGAGGATGTGCGTCGACTTCAAGAAGCTGAACAAAGCCTGCCCAAAGGACAGCTACCCCCTGCCGAGGATCGATCAACTGGTGGACGCAACCTCGGGCCACGAGCTCCTTACTTTTATGGACGCGTTTTCTGGTTATAACCAGATACGCATGGCGCCCGAGGATGAAGAAAAGACCACCTTTATTACTGACCGAGGTCTTTATTGTTACAGGGTCATGCCTTTCGGACTCAAGAATGCAGGAGCCACTTACCAGCGCTTGGTCAACAAGGTCTTCAAGGGGCAGATCGGCCGCAACATGGAGGTGTACGTGGACGACATGCTGGTCAAAAGCCGAGCCTCGACGGACCACCTCGCCGACCTTGAAGAGAACTTTCGGTGCACTTAGGAGGCACAAAATGAAGTTGAACCCGACCAAATGCGCCTTCGGCGTGACCTCCGGAAAATTTTTAGGATTCCTGGTGTCGAAGCGTGGAATCGAGGCAAACCCCGAGAAAATCCGAGCCATCCAGGAGATGACTGCCCCGAAGACAATTAAGGAGGTTCAGCGCCTGGCTGGGAAGGTGGCGTCCTTGAACCGCTTTGTCTCAAGGTCGGCCGAGCGGTGCCTGCCTTTCTTCCAGGTCCTCCGGCGATCGAAAGATTTTTGCTGGACAGCGGAGTGCAAACAGGCATTCGAAGAGCTTAAAAACTACCTCGGCGCGCCTCCACTGCTGGCAAAGCCCGAACCTGGAGAAGGGCTGCTCCTATACCTAGCTGTCTCTCCAATGGCCCTGGCAGCTGTCCTGGTCAGGGAAGATGCGAAGGCGCAACAACCAGTCTATTACGTGAGCCGAGCCTTGAGGGACGCGGAAACCAGGTACTCCAAATTAGAAAAACTAATTTACTGTCTTCTGATCGCAGCCAGGAAGCTCCGACCTTACTTTCAGGGGCATACCATCACGGTCCTCACGGACCAACCATTAAGAGCCGTCCTCCACCGCGCAGACGCTTCAGGAAGAATCGCCCAATGGGCGATCGAGCTCACGGAGTTCGACATCAATTACCGGCCCAGGCCATCGATCAAGGCTCAGATACTGGCGGACTTCGTGCTGGAATGCACCGCACCAGTTGAAGCCGAGCTTGAATCAAGCGAGATTATCATCGGTGGGAGACCAGGCCCCGACGAAGCCGAGCTGTGGCGGTCGAGCTTCCCTGAAGAAAGGGCCGACCTCCTTGAAGGCGCCTGGGTTCTGCATGTGGATGGCTCATCCAACTCTAGCGGGGCCGGCGCTGGGCTGGTCCTGGTTAGCCCCGAGGGGATCGTCACCGAGTACGCATTGCGCTTCGAGTTTCCCACAACCAACAATGGGGCCGAGTATGAAGCGCTGCGCTGATAGCCGGGCTGCAGATAGCCAGGGAATTGAAGGTGGGTCGGCTTCAAGTCTATAGCGATTCCCAGCTGGTGGTCGGTCAGGTCGGCGGCAGCTACGAGGCGCGGGAGGAAAGCATGGTGATGTACCTCGGGAAGGTGAAGAACTTAATACCAGCCTTCGACAGCTTCGACATTCGGCACATCCCAAGGACCGGGAATACAAGGGCCGACCTCCTCTCCAAGTTGGCCATCTCTGCCCCGGCCGAACTACCAAAAGAGGTGTTTCTGGAAACTCTGAAGCGCCCGACCACCGAAGAACCTCCGGCCGTCCTGCGGACGGACTTCGAGCCCAGCTGGATTGATCCGCTAATCGCCTACCTCGAAGAAGGGGTTCTCCCCCGCGATCGGAGAGAAGCTCGGAAGCTCAGGAGTCAAGCCTCCCGCTACGTCTTGTACGAGGGCAAGTTATATAAAAGGTCGTACTCCCTCCCGTTGCTGAGGTGCCTCCGACCCTCTGAAGCCTGCATCGCGCTACAGGATGTCCACGAAGGGCTCTGCGGAAGTCACGCGGGAGCCAGATCCCTATCGCAAAGACTACTTCGGCAAGGGTATTACTGGCCGACCCTACTTCATGATTCCATGGAATACGTGAAGAGGTGTGACCGCTGCCAGAAGAACGCCAGCGTGCAAAGGCAGCCGGCATCCGAACTCACTCCGCTCACTGCACCCTGGCCCTTCGCGCAGTGGGGGATGGACATCCTCGGCCCCTTCCCAACAGCGTCCGGACAACGGAAGTTCCTCCTGGTCGCGATCGACTACTTTACCAAGTGGGTCGAGGCGGAACCACTAGCGAAGATCACCGAGGCCAAGGTGCAGGACTTCGTCTGGAAGACGCTGATTTGCCGGTTCGGTCTGCCCCGAGCTCTCATAACCGATAATGGGCGACAGTTCGCTGGAGCCCGGTTTGCCGAGTTCTGCGAAGGACTAAACGTCTCCCACCACTTCACATCGGTGGCTCATCCGCAAGCCAATGGGGAAGCCGAAGTGACCAATCGGACCCTGCTGCAAGGCCTCAAGACGAGGCTCGACAGGGCAAAAGGGGCCTGGGTAGACGAACTCTACCACGTTCTCTGGGCATACCGAACAACACAGAGGGTACCGACCGGCGAGACACCCTTCGCCTTGGCCTTCGGCACCGAGGCAGTCATCCCGATCGAGCTCAAACTCCCGTCTGCTCGAATCGTGGGCTTCAACGAGCAACTCAACTCCCAGGACCTCAGAACCAACCTCGACCTGCTGGAAGAAAGAAGGGAGGTAGCCCGCATCCGAATGGCCGCCTACCAGCGGAAGGTGGCTCGGTATCACAATTCCAGAGTCAAAAGCAAGGCGTTCAGAGTTGGAGACTTAGTGCTTCCGACGAGCAGCAGTCTCCCAGCCCCAGAATCAAGGGAAGCTCGTCCCAAATTGGGAAGGTCCGTACGAAGTGGTAGAGGTCATCCGACCTGGTACCTATCGCCTAAAGGAGCTCGGAGGACTAGTGCTTCCCCGACCTTGGAACTCAGAAAACCTGAGAATGTACTACCAGTAGTTTCCCTCAATAAAACCTCGTTGCTCGACACTATCGTTTCAGGGTCACTGGGAAAAAAGCGAGCGGAAATGCCCCCACAGCCGGCTAGGAACAGGAGGAGAACCTCGTCCTGGCACGAGCAAAGTCAAAGGCCCCGTTCGCAAAGGACGGGATGGGGGGAGAAGCGAGGACGACGGTCCTCGTGTGCCCCCACAGCCGGCTAGGAACAGGAGGAGAACCTCGTCCTAGCGTGAGCAAAGTCGAAGGCCCCGTCCACAAAGGACGGGATGGGGGGAGAAGCGAGGACGACGGTCCTCATGTGCCCCCACAGCCGGCTAGGAACAGGAGGAGGACCTCGTCCTAGCGTGAGCAAAGTCGAAGGCCCCGTCCACAAAGGACGGGATGGGGGAGAAGCGAGGACGACGGTCCTCATGTGCCCCCACAGCCGGCTAGGAACAGGAGGAGAACCTCGTCCTAGCGTGAGCAAAGTCGAAGGCCCCGTCCACAAAGGACGGGATGGGGGGAGAAGCGAGGACGACGGTCCTCATGTGCCCCCACAGCCGGCTAGGAACAGGAGGAGGACCTCGTCCTAGCGTGAGCAAAGTCGAAGGCCCCGTCCACAAAGGACGGGATGGGGGGAGAAGCGAGGACGACGGTCCTCATGTGCCCCCACAGCCGGCTAGGAACAGGAGGAGGACCTCGTCCTAGCGTGAGCAAAGTCGAAGACCCCGTTCACGAAGGACGGGATGGGGGGAGAAGCTCGGACGACGGTCCGGATGTGCCCCCACAGCCCGTTAGGAACAAGAGGAGAACCTCGTCCTAACGTGAGCGAGGTTCAAGGCCTAGCCACAGAGTCTACGGCAAGCTTCACTACAGAAGACGAGGTCTCCTTCGGACCTCAGCTTCAACTTCGATGTCAGCATCAGCGGGAGACGGGATCTCCCCCAAGCGATCATAACCTTGACTGCGAAAGAGGAGGTCTCCCCCGAATCGACTGCGGTTGATGAAGGCGATGTCAGCTCCGACCCTGACCACGGGGGGCGACATTGACTCCGGCCTCAACGACGACTTCACCAACTTTGGCTGGAAATGAGTCCCACTTCAACTCCAAACATCGGCTGGGGATGAAACCCCCCCCGAGCTTCAGCTGCAACCAATGCGGAGCCTGGAAGAAGACTTCGGCAGTCGCCTGTTTTGGTACTCCCTTCCTTCAATTCTTGAACTCGGGAGTGGGGGGGCTATTGTTGGGGATAAATCCCGCTCCTGCCGAAGCCCGGCCCGACGCTCAGCCCAATGTAATCAGTAGCTGCTGAAGAGCTTCAGCGCCAGGCGCCAGGCCGAGCCCCTAAGACGGCCGAACTGCTTAGAGGCCGAACCCCCCTGCACCAAGGTCTCGGCCGAACTGCTTAGAGGCCGAACTCCCCTGCACCAAGGTCTCGGCCGAACTGCTTAGAGGGCGAACTCCCACCGCCAGCCGAACTTCCTAGCGGCCGAGCTCCTTGGACTTCAAGCGGCTGGACTTCTTCAGGAGACGGACTCCTCCCAGACGCCCGTTCGGCCATCTGAGCTCCCCCCAGGCGAGTCCATGCAGCCGAACTCCTTCGGACCGACCCCAGGCGAGTCCATGCAGCCGAACTCCTTCGGACCAAACCCAGGCGAGTCCATGCGGCCGAACTCCTTCGGACCGACCCCAGGCGAGCCCGTGCAGCCGGACTCCTTCGGATCCCACGGCCGAACTCCTTCGGATCCCACGGCCGAACTCCTTCGGACTTCCCACGGCCGAACTCCTTCGGACCGACCCCAGGCGAGTCCATGCAGCCGAACTCCTTCGGACCGAACCCAGGCGAGTCCATGCGGCCGAACTCCTTCGGACCGACCCCAGGCGAGCCCGTGCAGCCGGACTCCTTCGGATCCCACGGCCGAACTCCTTCGGATCCCACGGCCGAACTCCTTCGGACTTCCCACGGCCGAACTCCTTCGGACCGAACCGACTAAGCAACCGAAGCCCTTCAATTGGCCAGCCGAGCTTCTTCGGGCCTCTCAGCGGCCGAACTCTACAGATGGCCGACCCTTCAGCCAGACGAACTCCCCCAGCTTCCCCTTCGGCCGAACTCCGTTGCAAGTCCGAACTCCGTTGGATGAACCGTCGCCTGCAGCAAGACCGGACGGCGCCTTCCTTTCCGTACCGGACTCCATGTGGCCGACTGCCCGCCGGTATGGCTCCCACGACCTACCGGACGACGCCTTCCTTTCCGTACCGGACTCCATGTGGCCGACTGCTCGCCGGTATGGCTCCCACGACCTACCGGACGACGCCTTCCTTTCCGTACCGGACTCCATGTGGCCGACTGCTCGCCGGTATGGCTCCCACGGTCTACCGGACGACGCCTTCTTCTCCGTACCAAACTCCATGCTGCTTGACGACTCTCTGCCAGACGGCACAGCCGTCACCATCAACTAAGCTCCGCTATAAAAGGACCCCTCCCGACATACTAAGGCTAAGCTCTCTGAACTCTCGGCTCTCTAAGCTCTCCTCCACATCTCTAAGCTCCGGAACTCATTCCGAGCACTCCATTACTGTTGGTCGGAAACTAACTTGGCCGTCGGAGGGTCCTGCCGGAGCCACCACCCCACCGGTTCCGGACGGGACTTCGTTTTGCAGGTCCCCGACGGCTTCCAGCGGCCTCGATTGCGGCGACCTCCGGCGGCGACGGATTTCTGCACCAACATGATCCAATCCATTAAATAATGTTCTTAGGATTTGGGATGAATTTAGAATTTAAAATTAAAATTTGCTAAAATTAAAGATTTCACCTTCAGACGTTATTCAAACCTAATTATTAAAGGATGGGAGGATTTGAGTCCTAAATGTTTGAATAATAGCATGAGTCCCACACTATGTAGTGGGTTTGATTTAAAAAAAAAATAATAATAAATTTTAAAATATTATTATCGAAAAAAGTCTATATACCATGTAGTTTTATTTTTAGAAACTTACATGAATTTCAATTTTTGTCACAACTTTCCTCTTCACTTGTATTAAAAAATAAAAAGATATCAATATATTTTCCAATCGATATTAAATTCAAATAAATCGATGTTATTATCATAATATAAATAAAAAAATCATAACTTTCAAATTATCAAATATAGAGTCCTTTTCCAACAGTTATTTTGGCATTGCTTTGTACACATAGAATAAATTAATTTTCTTAAAAAAATAAATAAATAAATAATATATTAAATTAAAACTTATTATCAAATTCCACCAATTGATTTTTTTGAAAGGGTAAACTCATACTACAATAATAACCACAATAACAAATTTACACTATATAGATAAAAAATTAATTAATTAATTAATTTATAAGCAAAAATTTTAGTTTATACCTGGACTTAACAAATGCTGCGGCACAATCAATGCAATGTTATGGCCATAATTTTTTTGTGAAAAAAATTTATTACAACCATTCCATAAAATAAAAAATATATATTATGCATTAAACATATAAAAATTTTACTAATTTTTAAATTTTTTTAACCATGCATCCTTTTTTTTTGCTAAAGAAAAAGGCAAAACACATTCTAAATTATAAATTATATTTTTTATAAAAAATTATACAAAATAATTTTTTAAACATACTACAATTGTCTCTATAATTTTTCTATAAAGAAAAAAATTAATCATTATAAATATTCTAAAAAGTTAAAAGTAGTTAGACATAAAAAATTTGTTAATTTCTATTTTTTTACAATGTACACCATATTTTTTCGTATGGGATAAAATAAAGCACATGTAAAATTATATTTTTATTTTTTTAGATAATGTCAAAACCAAATTTTAAAAGATATTGCAATAGCCCTTGTAATTTTTGTATGAAAAAAATAAAATTATTATAATAATTCCATAGAAATTTAGAAAAGAGTACCTAAACATACAAAAAAATTGTTAATTTCTAAATTTTCTTAACCTTTTGGAATCGGTGGGAGCTCACTTTTTTCTCTTTTTTATTAATGTGACATGTGGTGCTTCCTAATTTGATTGATTTATCGCTAAGAAGATTTATGCAACTAATAATATCTCCTACGTCCATGCTATATGTGAGTAATATGGTTAAGAAACATGGAATGGAGCTTTCACTTGATCCTCTCTCCACCTCAGAAGAGTCCATGCCATAATGATCATCTATACACTATAAGATAATTTATACTTTTATACCTGGATCATGCTTTGATATTCATGCAAAATTAAAATAAATTATATCTTATACCATTGTCTCACCAACACGATGATCATGTAGCCCACAGAATGTCTGATCTTTCTTTTGCAGGCAGCCGATCTTCTCTCTTTTCACCATCCTTCTTAATATGGATGATCTATGAAAATCATCACATCTTCCTAAGAGTTGAAGAAAAGGAACCAAGCCACCTCTATTTATACCTGCACTTATTTTATCCCATTAAAAAATTTATTCTTAATTAGATTAGAAATTTCAGCCTAAGCCTTATCAGAAATAGAATTCTTTAATTAATTAAGCTTACTATAATTAATTTAGGACTTGGCCAAATGAGTTAAATCTAACTAAGTAACAATAAGGCCATGGGTTAAATCCAATATTCTTCCACTTGGCCTATATTATCACTTAAAATTAACTCTTTAATTTTTCTAAAATATTTCAAGATAAGTAAAAAATATTTTTTAATTTTTTAAAATAATAATCCTGAATCAGAATATTAAAATTCATCCAACGAGTGCACACTCATTTTTTAAAAAATTTATCCAAGTGTCTATTTCTTGAAAGATCCTTTATACTTTAAGTAAAAATCATTAATGTTGATCATAACAGTTATACATCTCAATTGATATACTCTTTTTCATATATCATGACATCAATAATTTTCGCTTAATTTAATTTTATATACTAAAATATATAGGCTATCAAAAATCATAATGCCTATGATAACGGTCCTACTATTATATCATATAAATAATATTTTTATTTACTTTAATTTTGATAAATATCAAATATAATATATATAAATAATAATTAAATAGAAGTAATAGCAGTTATCAAATCGTTAGGAGATCTTAAAATTTTGGGGAGGACCGTTGTCATAATGGCCCTCCTCTCATTATTATTACAAATCAAATATCCCAACAATAAATGTTCATAACTATTACATGTACTTTGAAAATTTTGGATACTAAATTTTTCATCAAAAGGACAGCTATCATACAAGTAGTATCAATAAAATTAGTAGATCCTGATAACTATTAATTCTTTAATTTACAGCAAGATACTTAATATTAATGTGCTTATTTGCATTGGCCACCTTATTACTATTAGAGAAAAAACTATAACAGAATTATCATAATAAATTCTTAGTGGCATAAAAATAGAACTCATAATTTCGAGCCCTGAAATAAATTTTTTCAACCATAGAGCATATGAGGAAGTCTTGTAGAAGCTTATATATTCAGCTTCCATAGTAGAGTAAGCAATAATGCACTATTTTGTGCTATTCTATGAGATTGCTCTACTAGCTAACATGAAGATATAATCAGATATGGACTTTCTACTATCGAGGTACCCAATATAATCTATATCTGAATAATCGATCACCTTTAGCTGATCAGTCATTCCATAAGTAAGCATGTAGTTTTTAGTTTTCTAAAGATATTGCATCACCTTCTTAGCCGCTTTCTAATAGTCCATACTTGGATCACTCTGATATCTACCGTGTTAGATGAGTGCCCTAGAAGCCAAATTGACCGATACTTATAAAATACTTTTTAAAAATATTTTTATAATTTTGATTAAAATTAATAAAAAAATTATTTTCTATTATATTGTGTATTTAAACTATCTGTGATACATCCTTTGAGTTAACAGGCATGATGACGCATATTTTCAAAAATTAAAAATTTAAGGCATGTGTTATCATAATTAACTCGTAAATTATTTTTAATCGTAGGATCATCACTAAAATGATGATCGAATCGAAAGATCAGTATAAGATCACTTTCTTAGGATAGATAAATTTTGAGTCTATGGTGTGGAGACACTAGAGAGAGTACAGGTACTTGTTAAGAATAAGAATACTGAGCGCAACCACCTCGAGCAGTCATAAGAAAGTCTATCTTTTCATCGATGACTAGCTCGATGCTGTAGTTAAATGTCTGATTCTTTGAACTGAGGTATATCGATAGTTCATCTTGAGTGTGTTATAGTTTGACTACACCATAACTTAGTCTCCTAACCATTTGAAATCTTGAATTGTATATTGGCTATAGCATGTTCATTATAGAAATTAGATCGCACCAATACGGGATCTATCAACCTCGATAGAGGAGTAGTCCTATGATGATCATGAGATCGAGTTCTTAAGCCCATGGCCATGACAGTATGAATTAATAGAAAGAAGTTTCTATTAGGATTTCACATCAGACTCGAATCAAATGATTTATTCATATGATGGGTGTTAGGTCTGATAAGTTCACCTTGATCTTGATCCTATCAAACTACATGATAGAAGAATCCAATCACACAAGTAGCTACATTGAGAGATTCATATTCGATTCTGATTGGTTGCCCCTATATACTGCTAGGTATCACTGATGAATTTTAGAATCAGTTAGAATTATCTTGATGATCGATAATTCTAATTGGATGAATCAGAAGAGTTTTGATCCATCGAAAGATATTTTGATGATGTCAATGATAGAGATCATGATATATCTCATTATCATATAAAACTAAATCAATTGGATCATACAAACAAGAATTTAGGTCTGTATGTCATTAATTGGGCCAATCCAGTTTGATTGATTTGCATTTGATCCAATCAAATTCAAAAAAATCATGCTAGCATATGATTAAGCCTGATTTTTTCTTTCTATTGACTTTCTAGTTTATCTTGACTGAATCAAATTGGATTTGGCTTATTCGAAAATACTATATGGGTTTATCTTGGTCTGACTAAATCTTGTCCTAGCCTGATCAAGGCTTATCCTAAAAGAAATGAGCTTGTCTTAAATCTTATAAGATGGAAACAAGACAAAAGTTGTCTTAACCCATCTTAACCCATCTTTGTAGGAAAGAACATAGAGGGGCGTGCACCCCCTGGAGAATTTCTAAGGGTGCGCACCCCCAGATGTTTTGTGAGGAAGGGAAGGGTGCACGCCCCCTTTGGTCGTGTGCCCCATAAGGATATAGGTGGAGACCCCATTCAAATAGGTTTTGATTGGATCAAAAAGTTTGATTTGGATCAAACTTTCGAGAGTTAAGAGCCTTGCACCAAGCCATATGCTTATCCCTTCTCCATTCCACATTTTCCATTCATTTTGTGCAACAAAATGAGGTTTTATTTCTGATGTTGGCACGAAAATCAAGGGAGAGTCCTTCTGCATGTTGGCTTTGACCTGTTCAAAGTTGGATGCTAAGGGACTCTAGGGTTTCATTTATAAATAAATCATGCGCCAAAGTATTTGGCATGCAATCTATCCCATGCCCAAAGGCTACTACTCTCTCCATCTCCATGCCCACTCCCTCTAATCTTCTCCCCTTTCTCCATGCCCAAGGAGTTGGATGAAACAACAAAGAAAGATCAAGGTCCTACAGGCGCAAAGATCAGGTGAAGCAATTTCAGTTCGTGTAACAGATGGACTGCTATTGGAGATAATTTTTGAAGGTGCACTAGAAATTTTTAGATCTAATATTCTGAAATCAGATCTAGTAGGAGAGGACATCCAGATTTGATCTGAGTGGACTTTGGTAGAGGTCAAGCGTGTGCGTGACTCAAGTCAAAACCTCAACATTCGTCAGATCATCAGCAGGATAAATAGTTTACCCAACAAGATAACATTAGATGTTACTAGTTTTATTTTTAATTTTAGTTTTTACTATCAGATTATTCTAATCAGATCTAGAACTCTCATATCTGATTGGATTATAAAAATAATTTTTTTCAAAATTTGCTTTAGATTTGATTAGATCAGATCGATCCTGCAGCAAGAAAACTAGGTTTTCCTTCAAATGATATCAGAGATGCATTTGCAGTTCTTTAGATCTATTTTTTATTTGATTTTTATTTTATTTATGATCTAATATTTTAGATTTCAGATATTACATAAGATGTAATCAGATCTGAAATTGATAGATCTATAAAAATTTTTCATATATGTGATATATGTGATGCATATCTAAACTAGTTCAACAGTTCTATGCCATGAATAGTCTAGATTAAATTTTTTTATGATATGATCATTTAAAATTTTATTTTTAGATATTACATCAGATGTAATTAGATTTGAAATATGTATTTATATATTTAATTTTTATACATGAGATATATACAAAGTATGTATAGATTAGATCTTAAATCATGTAACAGTTATATGTTGTAGATCTAATTATTTTATAGTATAGTTCATATTTTTATTTAAGGCATTTTTCTTGACCATCCGATCATAAGAGCAAGAAGGATTTAAATGCTCTCTCTTTCTATTCGATGGAATGCTCTTATGGTATATAGGGATGCTGCACATTTATCCATAATCAAAAATCAAAATTTATTTTTCTAAAAATTTTTAGATCCTAAAATCCTAGGATCTTTGATGCATATTTTGTTTATGAATGCTTAGACTTAATTATGAATTAAATTTATGAAATCAATTAGGTCTAAAAATTATGAATTTTCAAATATAGGACAACTTTATAAAATA
This sequence comes from Cocos nucifera, assembly GCA_006176705.1. Classification (NCBI taxonomy): domain Eukaryota; kingdom Viridiplantae; phylum Streptophyta; class Magnoliopsida; order Arecales; family Arecaceae; genus Cocos; species Cocos nucifera. Next base: position 1,040,331 of record QRFJ01000322.1, read on the forward strand.
TAGGTTCGAGTATAGGTAGTTTAATTAGATCAAGGGATTGATCAAATCGAATCAAGAGCTGGTTAGGTAGGATCAAAATTGCTTAGTTTTGACCAGCCCATTAGATGTAAGTCTTGGTCAAGGTTTACTCATAGCTACATGTGGTCGACTAATTTAAGTCCTAATTTGGCTCCACGATTTAAGTTTTGGATTGTAGACTAATCCAATCAGTTCTGATTTGACAATTTGGTATCTAAGATAAGTTTGGCAGATATGATCGACTGATTTTTAATTTAAAACTACTCAATCTGAATGTGTTCACGATGAGTTAATGACATATTCCTTCCACCAATCTCACTTATCTGGCCATTTGATTCGACCCAACTTTGGTTTGAGATGGCTAACGATTCAAGCTAACCGATGCCACTAGATTAGTTATAATTGTTATGACTAAGTCTAGTCTAAGAGACCTAATTGAAATCTTTCTAAGAAAATATTAAGCCATAGGTCTTCCACCATTGTAAATCTACGGGCTCTTTCCAATGTTGATTGTTCTCGGTTGGATACAGTGGTTCAGTTACATTAGAAAGATGCAACTATATCTATTAGGCATTGGATGCTACAGATTGAAGAATAGGTTGGGCTTAATATTTTAGATACGGTGATGGTCCTAATCTAGAATTCAATTCATGCAAATGGTGGATCTGGCTTAACTAAAAAGTGGAGCAATATTTCGGACATGATGAGCTTCATGAATTAGAGACTAAGTTTGGATGCACCATGTTTAAAAAAATATTGGATAAAAATTATCCACTCATTCATTGACCCATCACCAATAACTGTTAGATAAGGTGGTGAGCCAGTCGTAAAATCGCACCATCCACTAAAAGTCATTAATCATGGAGACTTTTGCATCTCTGCTAAGAAAATATAGGAATTCAAAAAAATAGTGAAAGTCTAAATTTATTTAAAAATAAAATTTTTAAATAAATTGGTTAAGTCAAATTATAAGTCTAACTAGAAACTTTGACTCTCTGCAGAAAAATATCTGTATCAAATTTTCTAGCTCAAATTCTAGATATCTATAGATTGACTGGATCCAATTATAAGGATTGGCTTCGGAACTAAAAAATTATTTTAAGTTTCGAAAAGCTATCCTATGTACTGGATTGGACTAGGAACTTCTCACTCTTTCAACTTATCTGAATGCTGATCAGAGAGCGTCTCATGAGAAGTAGTTTGACGATGATAATAAAGTTAGGTGCTACATGTTGGACTCAATATCAGATGAATTGTAGTACTAATATGAAGACATTAGGACTATTCACCAAATGTTAGCTTACCTACAAAAGTTGTTTGGTGAAAAGAGTCATGTAGTGCATTATGAAGTCTCGAGAAGACTTTTAAAATGCAGATGTATGATGGGTAGCTAGTCCAAGATCATTGCCTAGCAATGATCAAGATCTAGAAGAGCTTGAGAAGCTCAATATCATAATGGACGAAAATTTGCAGATTGATGTGATCCTGCAGTCCTTGACTGATTTGTCTGGATAATTCATCATGAACTTTTATATGAATAAGCTATAGTGCACCGTGGCTGAGTTAATGAATATACTGGTTACTGCTGAGCAAACTATGAAAGATTCAAATGGATCAGTTCTTGCTGTAGAGCAAACTTCCTTTAAAAAAAAGTCTTTTGAAAAGAAAAAAAAGTTTACGAAGAAGCTGAAGGTAGAAGAAAAGAAGAAGAGTAAGGGAGAGCCAAAGTAGGCCATGGATAAAGAAAAATATTTTCATTACAACACCAATGGCCATTGAAAGTGAAACTGCCCTTCGCACCTGACCAGCTTGAAGAATAAGAAGGAAGTGGGTCCTTCTAGAGGTATGCTTGTCATTGAAACTAACCTTATGATTTCTTCTGCATCCATTTGGGTGCTTAACTCTGGTTCTAGTGCTCACTTGTGCAGTTTTATACAAGATCTTGAGGAGAGAAGAAGGCTGAGGGATGGTGAGATGATCCTATGCATCGAAAATGGAGCAAGAGTTGTTGTTGTGGCCATGAAACCTATTCTCTTTGACTACTATCTAGATTAGTTTTAATTCTTAGAGATTATTACTTTGTGCCTGCTGCAAGCAGAAATTTGATTTTTATTTCATGTTTAGCACAAGAGAACTATATAATTAATTTTTTTAAGGATCACTGTATAATTTTTTATGAAAGAAATAAAATTATAAGTGGTTTCTTAATTAACGATCTCTATCAGTTACATGTACATGTTTCTATTTTTAATGTCGAGCAAAACATGAATGCCATAGGAATAAAATATCTTAGGAATAGTATTAATGAAAGATATCTGTGGCACCTTAGGCTAGGTCATATGGCTGAAGATAGGATTAATAAATTAAAAAAATTTAGATTAATGGATCCGTTGAATTTTGAGTCATATTCGATTTATGAATCATGTCTTCAAAGCAAAATGACCAAGCTCCCTTTTATGGGACATGGGGAAAGGGCCATAGACCTACTTGCTTTGGAACATATAAATGTGTGCAGCCCATTTGATGAGCCGATCAGAGATAATTTTTTCTACTTCATAATCTTTATCGATAATTTATCTCGGTACGGATATGTGTACCTGATGCAACACAAGTCTCAAGCTTTTAAAAAGTTCAAGAAATTTAGATAAGAATTTGAAAAATAAATCAGAAAGTCCATTAAAGTTCTTTAATCATATCGAGGAGGTGAATATCTTAGTTAAAAATTTTTGGACTATGTCAAGAATCATGGCATAGTCTCATAATAGACTTCACCTGGAACATCTCAACTCAATAAAATTTCAGAACAGAGAAATTGGACTTTATTAGATATGATCTGATTTATGATGAACTTCATGGATCTTTCTGAGTTTCTTCAAAAATATAGTTTAATGATAGTAATTTACATACTGAATAGGATTCCATCTAAAATCGTTCTTATCACACCATATGAGATATGGCATGGTAAGAAACTAAGTTTAAGTTATCTCAAAATTTAGGATTGCTTAGCCCATGTCAAGAGACAACAGACAAACAAGTTAGAGTCTAAATACTTTAGAGCTCAATTTATAGGATATCTTAAAGAGTCGTTAAGATATTATTTCTATCTTCTAGAAGACCATAATATGATTATGGGTTGACACGTCATTTTTCTTAAAAAATAATTTATCCAACATGGTAGCATCGAAAGATAGATTAGACTTAAGAAAAAATCTTCGAAGAGCAACGAGCTAAGAAATCTGAGGAATCCAATCAGTCTGAGCAGATTCACACACTACCTCCTCTATCTTGTAAGTTAAATAGAATTTTTCGTCCTCCTGAGAGGTACTTAGATACTATTTCAGAGGATATAAAAAAAATATTCCTCATAAAAAATAGAATTCATATTGATAATCTCAAAATCTATGATAAGGTGATATCAGATATCGACTCTGAGAAATGGCAATGAAGGTATAGTATCTATTAGGTATAAATGGATCTTCAAAAGAAAAATAGGTGCAGATGAGAATGTAGACATATTCAAAGCTAGGTTAATGACAAAAAAGTATAGTCAGCATGAAGGCATTGACTATCAAGATACCTTCTCGTCAGTAGCCATGCTTAAATCTATCCGGACATTGCTTGCAATTGCAGCCTATTTTGATTATAAAATATGATAGATGGACATGAAAATGGCATTCTTAAATAGATATTTTGAAAAAGATATCTATATAGAATAATTCCTTGGTTTTACTTCTAGTGATGGTGATCATAAGGTCTACAAGTTGCATAGGTCCATATATGGACTAAAGCAAGCATCTCAGAGCTAGAATGCTCGTTGTAATGATATGATCAAATCATTTGGTTTTATCAAAAATGAGAAGGAGTCATGTATTTTCATAAAGATCAGTAGAAGCACTATTGTCTTTCTCATACTGTACGTGGATGATATCTTTCTAATTGGAAATAATATTCTCATGTTGATCTCGATCAAAATATGGTTGTCGAAAGAATTTTCTATGAAAGACCTAGGAGAAGTGTTCTTTATTTTGGAGATTAAGGTCTATAGAGATAGACCGAAAAGAATGCTGGATCTCTCATAGAAGATGTACATAGAGGAGGTGCTAGAGGTTCAACATGAAAAACTCTAAGAGGGGACTAGTGCTCTTCAGATATGACATTCATCTCTCCAAAAAGATGTGCTCCAACACACCTGAGGAGATTGAACGCATAAGCAAGATCTCCTATGCATCGATAATAGGAAGCCTCTTGTATACTATTAGTGCAGAATCTGATCAACACCAGACCGAGCTAGAGTTGAGGAAGAAGAGATCACCGTCGGTGACCTACAAAATAAAGTCCTGCTCGAAGTCGATGGTGGTGGCTCCGACAAGACCCTCCAACGATCAAGTCAGCTTTTCTGGCTAACAGAAATGGAGTGCTCAAAAAAGAAGTCAGCAAAATTTTGGAAAGAAGAGAGCCTAGAGAAAATATATCTGAAGGATTTCTTTTATAGATGAAGTCTGAAGCAGACTGATAGTGACAACCGTAGCCGTCTGATAGCTGGCCGTTTGAAGCTGCATAGAATTTGTTATGGAGAGAGGCACCACCTGTAGCAGACTGATAGTGACAGTCTTAGCCGTTTGATTCTGAGCCGCTCGGAGCCACGTGGAGGAGTGAAGAGCTTTGACGTATGTCAATTTCATAAGAGTTCAGACTCTTAAAGAAAATATGGCTAAAGAGGATCATCCGAGAGGAATGCTACTTAAAATCTTAAAGTAATCTATTGGAGGAATCCAGATGGAGTTCGATTGATGGAGAAGTTCAGAAGAAGTCTGATTGGTGGAGAAGTTTGGCTGAAGAAATTCGATTGATGGAGAAGTTTGGCTGAAGAAAAAGTCCGAAAGGAGTTCAGCTCTTGGAGAAATCCAACTGAAGGAGAAGTCTAGAAGGAGTTCGACTTCTGAAGGAATCCATCTAAAGGAGAGGTTCAGAAGGAGTTCGACTTCTAAAAAAATCCATCTGAAGAAAAAGTTCAGAGGGAGTTTGGCTCCTAGAGGAATTCGACTGAAGTAGAGGTTCGGAGGAAGTTTGGCTCCTAGAGAAATTCGATTGAAGAAGAAGTCTGAAAGAAGTTCGGCTCCTAAAGAAATTTGACTGAAGTAGAGGTTCGAAGGGAGTTCAGCTCCTAAAAAAATTTAACTAAGGGAGAAGTCTGGAAGGAGTTTGGCTCCTGGAGGAATTTGACTGAAGGAGAAGTTTGGAAGGAGTTTGGCTCTTGAAGGAATCCATCTAAAGAAGAGGTCTAGAGGGAGTTCGGCTCCTAGAGGAATCCAACTGAAATAGAAGTTCGGAGAAAGTTTGGCTCTTGGAGGAATCTGACTGAGGAAGAAATTCAAAGAGAGTTGGGCTTTTGAAGAAATTTGACTGAAGTAGAGGTCCGGAGGGAGTTCGACTCCTAGAGAAATCTAAATGAAGGAGAAGTTTGGAAGGAGTTTGGCTCCTGGAGGAATTTGATTGAAGTAGAAATCTGAAAGAAGTTCGACCGCTGGAGGAGTTCAACCACTGAAGGAGTTCGGCTAGAGTTCAACCGCTGGAGGAGTTCGGCTGAGGTTCGGCCGCTGAAGGAGTTTGGTTAAGGTTCGACCATCGAGGAGTTTGGTAGGCTGAAGGAGTTCGGCTAAGGTTCGACCGCTGGAGGAGTTCGACTGGGATTTGGCCAGTTTGGCTAAGGTTCGACCACTGCTGGAGGAGAATTTTCGATCGAAGCTCTTCCATGATTATCAGTTGCATTAGGCTAAGCATCAGGCTTGGACTTCGATGGGAGTGAATTTATCCCCAACAATAGTCCCTCCACTTTCGAGTTCAAAATTTGAAGAAAGGGAAGTACAAAAAAGTGACAACTACGAAAGTTCTTTTTTGGGCTCTACACCCATTCAGGTTGAAGCTCGGGGGAGATCTTATCTCCTATCCCGGGTTTCTGCACTTGTTGCTTGTTGCAAACGCCGAGCTCATTGTGGACGTCGGACTAGGACCTCTCTTGCAAACCAGGATAAGATTCTGCCTTTCGCATTTGGCATAGTCAGGTTGTCATGGAAAAACTCATGTAAGGAATTCTCCACCGAGCTTCTTTCTTCTCCACGTCTTTGGTCTACGAGGTTTCGACTTTTGCTCATGTTAGGATGAGGTTCTCCTCCTATTTCTAATAGACTGTAGGGGCACATTAGGATCGTTGTCGAGGCCTCTCCTCTCACCTCGTCTAAAATGAACGAGGCCTTCGATTTTGCTCACGTTAGGATGAGATTCTCCTCTTGTTTCCAATGGACTGTAGGGGCATATTAGGATCTTGTCAGAGCCTCGAATTAGATGAGGTTTTCCTCCTATTCCTAATGAACTGTAGGGACACATTAGGGTCGTTGTCAGGGCCTCTCTCTCACCTCATCTAAAATGAATGAGGCCTTCGACTTTGCTCTCATTAGGACAAGATTCTCCTTCTTATTTTTAATGGGCTGTAGGGGCGCATAAGGGCCATTGTCAGGGCCTCTCCCCTCATCTCATCTAAAATGAACGAGGCCTTCGACTTTGCTCATCGTTAGGATGAGGTTCTCCTTTTATTCCTAACGGACTGTAGGAATACATAAGGGCCATTGTCAGGGCCTCTCCCTCATCTCGTCTAAAATGAATGAGGCTTTCGACTTTGCTCACATTAGGATGAGGTTCTCCTCTTATTTTTAATGGACTGTAGGGGCATATAAGAGTCGTTGTCAGGGCCTCTCCTCTCATCTCGTCTAAAATGAACGAGGCCTTCGACTTTGCTCACGTTAGGATGAGGTTCTCCTCCTGTTCCTAATAGGCTATAGGGGTATATAAGGATCGTTGTCAGGACCTCTCCCTTCATCTCATCTAAAATGAACGAGGCCTTCAACTTTGCTCAAATTAGGATGAGGTTCTTCTCCTGTTCCTAATGGATTATAGGGGCACATAAGGACTGTTGTCAGGGCCTCTCCCCTCATCTTGTCTAAGATGAGCAAGGCCTTCGACTTTACTCATATTAGGACGAGATTCTCCTCCTATTTCTAACGGACTGTAGAGGCACATAAGAGCCATTGTCAGAGCCTCTTTCCTCATCTCGTCTAAAATGATTGAGGCCTTCAACTTTGCTCATGTTAGGATAAGATTCTCCTCCTATTCCTAATATGGCCACTATTGATTGCTTCTTCCCTATCATCATATAGTTTTTGTACCAAGAAATCATAATATTGAAATGGAGGAGTTTTATTGAAAAAAATTACTGATAGTATATTCTCAGATTTTTTGAATTCTAAGGTCATCGGAGCGTTGTTCCTTCGAGCTCCTTCAGGTGATAAGTTTCGGATCAGACGACCTCCTCTATTTCATATGGGCCTTCCCAATTTCAGGCAAGCTTCCCCTGGCTCTGAGGCTGAGAGATGGTGACTCGTCGAAGCACTAAGTTTTCCACTCTGAATATTTTATCTCTAACTCTAGAGTTATAGTATTGGGCCACCCTTCATCTATAGGCCACCATCCGAACCCGGGCTTCCTCTCTTTTTTCTTCTAGAAGGTCAAGGTTGACTCTGAGGTTCAATGAGCTATGCTGCTCATCAAAGGCCATGACCCGTGCTGATAGGAGCTTAAGCTTGATTGGGATGACTGTCTCCATTTCAAAGGCCAAGACGAATGGTGTTTCTCCGATCGATAGTCTTTGAGTAGTTCGGTATGCCTAGAGGACGTGGTTGAGTTCGTCCGCCCGGGCTCCCTTTGTCTTGTCGAGTCTTGTCTTGATGCCTTGCAGCAAGATCTGGTTGGTTACTTCAGCTTTTCCATTTGCCTGTAGGTAAGCTACTGACGTGAAGTGATAGAAGATGTTTAGATCTTCGCAGAGCTCAGCGAACCTCATCTTAGTGAACTATCGTCTGTTATCTATTATGAGGATTTGAGGCAGACCAAACCGACAGATGATTGACTTTTAGATGAAGTCCTGTATCTTGGTCTTGATAATTTTTGCTAGTAGTTCGGCTTCGACCCATTTAGTGAAGTAGTCGATCACGACCAGGAGGAACTTTCGTTGTCTGAATGCCGTTGGAAAAGGGCCAAGTATATCCATTCCCCACTGCGCAAGTGGCCAAGGTGCGCACAGTGGAGTAAGCTCGAAGGTCAGATATCTTTGTATGTTTGCATTTTCCTGATAGCGGTCACATTTCTTGATATACTCTATGAAATCGTGGTATAAGATCGATCAATAGTACCCTTGCCAAAGTAGTTTTTATGATAGAAACCTGGCTCCTGCATGACTTCAATAAATTCTCTCATGCACTTTCCATAATACAAAGTCAGCCTCTGAAAGTCGAAGACATCTCAGCAGCGGCAGTAAATATGACTTCTTATATAACTTGCCCTCATACAAAATGTATCAAAAGGCTTGATTCTTGATTCGAGCTTCTTTTGGATCATGAGGAAGAACTCTCTCTTTGAGATAGGCAACTAACGGGTCAATCCAGCTTGGCTCGTGCTCCGTCTGCATAACGAACTATGATTTCTCTGAGCTTGGGCATTTTAGAGTTTCAAAAAATACTTCTTTGGACAGTTCGGCTGGGGCTGAAGTGGCTAATTTAGAGAAGAGGGTGGCTCTTATATTTTCTGCCCTCAAAATCTGTCGAATACCAAAACTGCCAAAGATCGGAGTCAAATTCTTCACTTTCTTGAGGTATTTTATCATACTTTCCTTCCGTACTTCATACCTGCCACTAACTTGATCGACCATCAATTAAAAATCATCGTAGACTTGAAGTCGATCTACTTTTAACTCTCTTGCTATTTTTAATCCGACGATCAGCACTTCATATTCGATTCCATTATTAGTTATAGAAAATTTAAAGCATAGCGCGTACTCGACGATGACTCCATTGGGGTTGACTAAGGCTAATTTCGCACCTGCTCTAGTAGAGTTGGATGAACCATCCACGTACAGGATCCAAAAATTTTCAAAAAGGTTGGCACTTTCTTCGAGGAGGCTCGATTGCAACCATGGGATGCCGGTCTCGCTCTGTTCAAGCTCGGCTTCATCTGGAATGGTGCATTAAACTATGAAGTCGGTCAGTGCCTGAGCCTTGATCGTCGATCGAGGTCAATAGTTGATGTCGAACTCTGTTAATTCAATGGCCCATCTTGCAACTCTTTCGGAAGCATCCGTTTGATGAAGGATTGCTTTGATCGGTTGGTTAGTGAGGAGCATTATAGCATATCCCTAAAAATAAGGTCGAAGTCTTCTTGTTGCAATTAGAGGAGCATAAGTCAAATTTTTCAACTTTGTATATCTAATTTCGACATCCCTTAGGATCCGACTTATATAGTAGACTAGTCACTGCACTTTCGCCTCTTCTTTGATAAGGACTGCCGCTAGCGCTGCAGGGGAGACCACGAGGCAGAAAAATAGCTCCTCTTCAGATTTGGATTTAGCTAGTAGGGGTGAGCCGATGTAGCTCTTGAGCTCATCGAACGCCTTTTGGCATTTCTGAGTTCAATAAAAATCTTTTGATTTTCTAAGAATTTGGAAAAAGGACATGCAGCGCTCGATCGATCTTAAGACAAAATGACTTAGACGCCACCTTCTCTGTCAGATGCTGAACTTTCTTGATGGACTTCAGAGCGGTCATCTCCTAGATAGCTCAATTTTTTTCTGGATTGGCCTCGATCCCTCATCTCGAGATCATGAATTTCAAAAATTTTTTTGAGGCTACTCCAAAGGCACACTTGGTTGGATTCAGCTTCATCTTATATTTTCTGAGTGCATCGAAAGCCTCTTCAAGGTCGGCAATATGATTGATAATCTTTCAACTTTTGACCAGTATGTCGTCGACGTAAACCTTCATATTGCGGCCGATATGCTCCTTAAAGACTTTATTGACCAAGCGTTGATAAGTTGCGCCTACATTTTTAAGCCCAAAAGGCATAACCCTGTAATAGTAAAGACCACAATTAGTAATAAAAGCAATCTTCTCCTTATCCTTCGGTGCCATCTGAATTTGATTGTAGCCAGAGAAAGAGCCCATAAAGGTGAGGAGCTCATAGCCTAAAGTTGCATCCACCAGTTGGTCGATTCTGGGCAAAAGATAGCTATCTTTTGGGTAGGTCTTGTTAAGCTTCTTAAAGTCGATACACATCCTCCACTTGCCGTTAGCCTTCTTGATCAGGACCATGTTAGAGATCCAAGTCGGGTAGCTGACTTCTTGGATAAATCCGATGTTGAGAAGCTTGTCGACTTCTTCTGCTATTATCTTCTATCTTTCTAGCACATGGCCTCAAACTCTTTCTTTCACTGGTCGATGCTTGGGGTCAACGGTCAGCCGATGTTCCATAACCTCGGCATCAATCCCAAGCATATCTATCGAAACCCAGGCGAAGACGTGGGCATTCCTCCGTAAGAAGGTGATGAGCTATTCTCGAACTTCATCTTTTAGATTAGAGCCAATATGTACCGTATGCTTTGCATTTTTGTCATTCAAGGGCATGGCCATAAGATCTTTTATGGGCTTGCCCCATTCTTCGGCAAGGTCATCATGGACATCTAGTCTATCAATAGGATAAGGGTCGAACCGTTCTTTCTTTTATAGGGCAATTGAGTAGCAGTGCCTTTCTAGAGCTTGATCCCTCCTGACCTCTCCGATTTCGTAACTTATCAAAAACTTCATCTTCAAATAATAAGTTGACACCACCGTCCGAAATGCATTTAGATCGGATCAATCGAGAATTGCATTGTAAGCGAAGGGAGCCTTTACTATCAAAAAATCCACCTACGCTATGGATTATTTTGGATATTGTCCTGCGGCCACAGTTAGAGTCATTACACCTTAAACTGATACTGCAGCACCAACGAAGCCTACTAGTGAAGAGTTTATTGGTCCTAGCTGACTATGGAATATCGATATTTTGGAGAAAGTATCATAAAATAAGACGTCAACCAAACTTTCATTATCAACTAGGATACGACGTACATCATAGTTTGCTATATTTAAAGAGATTACAACCGCATCATTGTGCGAAAACTATACTTTCCATGCATCTACCTCAGTGAAGGTTATGGGTTCTTCAGTCCTCCATCTCTTCACCGATCCTTCAGATCCGCTGGCTCCTTCTCGCCGAAGTTCCCTAGAAATAGTGTTGATGATGTCGAGAGGTGGCCAATCTCCTAGTTGTTCCTCCTTTCTTGATGGTTCTGGGTGCAGTAGTGCCCTCGATCGATCTTCCCTTGCATCAAGCCGACGTTTGAAAAATTGACCCGATCGATCTTTTCTGATGAGCTCCTCGATCTCATCTTAGAGCTGAATGCATTCTTCAGTACCATGATTGTAGTCATGATGGTAGAGGCTGTATTTGTTGGGATTGCACTTACCAAAATGGGTGCGCATCCTTTCAGGCTTCAATAGTTGCTCCTTGATCTCCATCAACACTTGCATTTTTGGGGCATTGAGGATGGCGTAGTTATAAAATCTTCTAGAGGGAGAACTTTTTCGCATCCTTCCATCGGGGCTTCTTTGATGATGAGCTCGAGGAGTTCAGACTTGCTTGCACTCGGGGGAAGTTCATGAGCGTGGTCGAACTTTATTCGACCCTCCATCAGTCATGGGTTTACTAGACTCGCCTACCTGCCACTCTTCTGTGGCTCCCTCATCTCTCAATTTGAAGGCTTCTTCCACTCGAGCATATCCTTTAGCTCGAGCTAGTAGATCGGCAAAATTTTTGGAATATTTTTTTTCTAGAAAAATTAGCAAATCATTCTTCTGAAGGCCATCCTTGAGTACAACCATTGCAACAGACTGGTCCAGATCCGAACCTCCAATGCAGTAGTGTTAAACTAGGTGATATAAGCCCGGATAGATTCTTTCTTTTTCTGCTTGATATTCATCAAAAAATTCAAACCTCAGTGCAGACGTCGGCTGCTGATGAAGTGAGCCGCAAATCGATGGCTCATCTGATCGAAGGAAAAGATGATACCTGGCTTGAGTTTCGAGTACCAGTTTCTGATGGCTCCCTTGAGGGTAGACGAGAATGCCCGACATAAAATGGCATCTGACGCACCATAGAGTAGCATCATTATCTGAAAGACCTCTAGGTGGTCGATCGGATCGATGGTTCCATCGTAACTCTCAAACTGTGAAAGCTTGAAGTTCGGTGGGATTTGTTCCTGCATAATTCTCTAAGAAAAAGGAGGGTCAGTGCAAATATTATTACCGTACGAGAAGAAAGTATGATGGAGTTTTTTAATTCGTCGGTTCATTTTCAGGAGCCTTTGATCTAGAAGATCTTCATGATCGTTGATCTCTAGGGTTTTTTGATGGAACAGGTGCAAGACTTTCCCCTGGGTCGAGTCATGGTCCGAGCAAAGGTTCTCCATCCTTTGCTTTCCCCTTTCGAAGCTCACCGATCGGCTAGCCTAAGTCGGTCATCCCCAGACTGGATCATGGGGCTTCGGAGAAGTTTGCTTCATCGAATCGACGTTGGGGCCTACCGATGTATGGCCTGCACCACCTCCATGAGATCATGAACTTGCTGGATTAGTAGGTTGAACTACTCCGCATCCATCATGACTGCAGGTGAAGCTTGAGTTGCCGGAGCTAAAGTGGGAGCGGATGGGTCTAGACGGGATCTGACTGTAGAAGCCATTGATCGATGGGTCGAAGCTTTCTTGGAAGATATTTTTTTTGAAAAAAACTCTAGAGAGAAAGAAGAGAGATTGTTGCTGAGCACTTTTTTAAAAATAAGAAAACCTCAGAAATAGAGGCTCTTCCTCTAGCGCCAATCATATTGATGCAAAATCTGATCAACGTCGGATTGAGCTATCGGAGTTGAGGAAGAAGAGGTCACCGTCGGTGATCTCCAAAATAAAATCTCATCCAGAGTTGATGGTGGTGGCTCCGATAGGATCCTTTGACGATCAAGTCAGCTCTTTTGGCCAACAGAAATGGAGTGCTCAAGAAAGAAGTCAGCAAAGTTTTGGGAAGAAGAAGAGAGCCTAGAAAAAATATATTTGGAGGATCTCTTTTATAGATGGAGCCTAGAGCAGACTGATAGTGACAGCCATAGCTGTCCAGTAGCTGATCGCTCAGGATCGTCTATGGTTTGTTATGGAGAGGAGCACCGTCTGTAGTAGACTGATAGTGACAGCCATAGCCATCCAGTAGTTGGTAGCTCAGAACTGCATGAGAGGAATACCGTCTGCAGCAGACTGATAGTGACAGCCATAGCCATCCGATACTGAGCTGCTCGGAGCCACGTGGAGGGGTGAAGAGCTTTGACGTATGTCAATTCCATAGGAATTTGGACTTCTAAAGAAAATACGACTAGAGGAGATCATCCAGGAGGAATGCTACTTGAAATTAGAAAATAATCTATTAAAAAAATTTGGATGGAGTTCGACTGATGAAGAAGTCTAGAAGAAATCCAACTGATGGAGAAGTTTGGCTGAAGAAGTTCGATTGATGGAGAAGTTCGACTGAAGAAGAAGTCCGAAAGAAGTTTAGCTCTTGAAGAAATCCGACTGAAGGAAAAGTTTGGAAGGAACTCGACTCCTAGAGGAATCCATTTGAAGGAGAGGTCCGGAAGGAGTTCGGCTCTTGAAGGAATCCATCTGAAGAAGAAGTTCAGAGGGAGTTCTGTTTCTGAAGAAATTCAACTAAAGCAGAGGTCCGAAGGAAGTTTGGCTCCTAGAGGAATCCGACTGAAGGAGAAGTCTAGAAAGAGTTTAACTCCTGAAGAAATTTGACTGAAGTAGAGGTCCAAAAAGAGTTTGGCTCCTAGAGGAATTCGATTGAAGAAGAAGTCTGGAAGGAGTTTGGCTCCTGGAGGAATTTGACTGAAGGAGAAGTTCGGAGGGAGTTTGGCTCCTGGAGGAATCTGATTGAAGGAGAAGTTTGGAAGAAATTCGACTTCTGAAGGAATCCATTTGAAGGAGAAGTTCGGAGGGAGTTCGGCTCCTGGAAGAATCTGACTGAAGTAGAAGTCCGAGATGAGTTCAGCTCCTGAAGAAATTCGACTGAGGAAGAAGTTCGGAGGAAGTTGGGTTCCTGGAGGAATCAAACTGAAGTAGAGGTTCGGAGGAAGTTCGGCTCCTGGAGGAATCCGACTAAAGAAGAACTCTAAAAAAAATTTGGCTTCTGAAGGAATTTGACTAAAGAAGAAATTTGGAAGGAGTTCGACCGCTGGAGGAGTTCAGCCGCTGAAGGAGTTCGGCTAGGATTCGACCACTGAAGGAGTTCGACTGGAGTTCGATCGCTGGAGGAGTTCGACTGGGGTTTGACCACTGAAGGAGTTTGTTTAAGGTTCGACCGTTGAGGAGTTCGGTCGGCTGAAGAAGTTCGGTTAAGGTTTGACCGCTGGAGGAGTTCGACTAGGGTTTGACCACTGAAGGAGTTTGTTTAAGGTTCGACCGATTGGAGCCCGGCCATTGGAGAAAATTTTTGATCGAAACTCTTTCATGATTATCAGTTGCATTAGGCTAAGCATCAGGCTAGACTTTGGTGGGAGCAGAGTTTTTTTCCAACATACATCAAGCTATGTACACGACCTGATATCACCCATACTATGAGTATCACGAGCAAATATCAGTCAAATTCAGGCGAAGAGCACTGGACTTCTATGAAGTATATCCTTAAGTACTTGAGAAGGACTAAGGATATGTTTCTGATCTTTGGTAATGGAGAACTTCAGATCCAGGGTGTATATATACTCAGACTTTATGTTTGACATAGATGATCAAAAGTCGACATCTGGTGGTCCATTTTTATGCAATAGTGGTGCTATAAGCTGGAAGAGTTTCAAGCAGAACGTGATAGCGGACTCTACAATGGAAGTAGAATATATTGCTGCCTCAAAAGCTACAAAGAAAGTATTCTGGTTCAAAAAGTTTGCCATAAAGCTTGGAGTAATGCCATCAGATGCCATCCCTCTGTACTGCGACAATAATGGCACGATAGCCCTAGCTAAAGAGTCGAGATCTCACCAAAAGTCCAAACACATCAAGTGGTGGTATCACCTCATCCACGATTATCTCTAGAAGAAATACATCAAGATCAAGAGAGTCGATACCATAGATAATGTAGCTGACCCACTGATGAAGCTGTTGAGCCAATAGAAGATCAAAGCCCATCTTGAGAAGATGGGACAGATTTGTAGCCAATTGGCTTTAGATCATGTGAGAGTTTGTTAGATGAGTATCATAAAAGCTAGATTGACCGATACTTATAAAATATTTTTTTTTAAAAAAATATAATTTTAACTAAAATTAATAAAAAGTTATTTTCTATCATATTGTGTATTCAAAGTATCCGTGATGCATCCTTTGAGTTAACGGGCATGATGATGCATATTTTCAAAAGTTAAAAATTTAAGGAATGTGTTATCATAGTTAACTCATAAATTGCTTCTGATCATAGGATCACCATTAAGATGGTGATCAAACTGAAAGATCAATGTAGAATCATTTTCTTAGGATAGATAAGTTTTAAATCTACAGTATGGAGACATCGAAGAGAGAGTACAGGTACTTGTTAAGAACAAAAATACTGAACGTGACCACCTCGAGTAGTCATAAGAAAGTCTATCTTCTCGTCGATGACTAGCTCGATGCTATAGTTGTGCATCTGATTCTTTAAATTGAGGTGCATTGACAGTTCACCTTAAGTGTGTTATAGTTTAACTACATCATAATTCGATTTTCTAGTCATTTGGAATCCTGAGATGTATGTTGGCTATAGCATGTTCATTGTTGAAATTGGACCGCACCAATAGAGGATTTATCAACCTTGATAGAGGAAGAGTAGTCCTATGATGATCATGAGATTGAGTCCTTAAGCCCATGGCTATGATAGTGTGAATTAATAGAAAGAAGTTTTTATTAGAGTTTCACATCAAACTCGAATCGAATGATTTATTCATATGATGGGTGTTAGGTCTGACAAGTTCACCTTAAACTTGATCCTGTCAGAGCTCATGATAAAAAAATCCAATCACATAGGTAGTTGCATCGAGAGGTTCATATTCAGTTTTGATGGATTGCCATCATATACTATTCGGTATCATTGATGAATTTTGGGATCAATTAGAATTATCTTGATGATCGATGATTTTAATTGGATAAATCAGAAAAATTCTGATCCATCGAAAGATATTTCAATGATGTCAATGATAGAGATCATGACATGTCTCATTACCATGTTGAACTAAACCTAACTAGATCACCCAAACAAGAATTTAGATCTAGATGTCATCAATTGGGCTAACCTAGTTCGATTGATTTAGATTTGATCCAATCAGGTTCAAGAAAATAATGCTAGCACACGATTGAGCCTGACTTTCTTCTTCTATTGACTTTCTGGTTTGTTTTGACTGAGTCAAATTAGATTTGGCTCACTCAGAAATCCTATATGGATTTATCCTGATCTGATTGGACCTTGTCCGAGCCTAATCAAGGCTTATCCTAAAAGAAATGGACTTATCTTAAATCCCATAAGATGGGAACAAGACAAAGGTTGTCTTAACCCATCTTTGCAGGAAAGAAGGGAGAGGGGCATGCACCCCCTGGAGAATTTCTAGGGGCACATGCCCCAGGTGTTTCGTGAGGAAGGAAAGGGCGCACGCCCCCTTTGGCCGTATGCCTCATAAGGATAAAGGTGGAGACCCAATTCAAATTGGTTTGACTAGGTCAAAGAGTTTGATTTGGATCAAACTCTTGGGAGATAATAGACTTGCGCCAAGCCATATGCTTATTCCTTCTTCATGCCACATTTTTCCATTCATTTTGTGTGACAAACTGGGGTTTTATTTTTGATGTTGGCATGAAAATCAAGGGAGAGTCTTTTTGCATGTTGGCTTTGACCTATTCAAAGTTGGATGCTAAGGGACTCTAGGGTTTCATCTATAAATAAACCCTACACCAAAGTGTTTGGCATGCAATCTATCCCATGCCCAAAAGCTACTGCTCTCTCCATCTCCACACCCCCTCCCTCTGATCTTCTCCTCCTTCTCCACGCCCAAGGAGTTGGGAGAAACAGTAAAGAAAGGTCAAGGTCCTGTAGGCGCAAAGATCAGACGAAGCAGTTTCAATTCATGTGATGGACGAGTTGCTACCGGAGATCATTTTTGAAGGCACACCAGAAGTTTTTGGATCTGATCTTTTGAGATTAGATCCAATAGGAGAGGACATCCAAATCTGATTCAAGTAGATTTCGGTAGAGGCCAGGCATGTGCACGACTCAAGTCAAAACTTCAACATTCATCAGATCATCGACAGGATAAATAGTTTACTCAACAAGGTAACATTAGATGTTACTAGTTTTACTTTTAATTTTAGTTTTCTATCAGATCATTTCAATTAGATCTGAGAACTCTCAGATTTAATCGAATCGTAGGAATAATTTTTTTAAAAATTTTGCTTTAAATCTAATCTGATCATATTG
Source organism: Cocos nucifera (assembly GCA_006176705.1). Taxonomy (NCBI): domain Eukaryota; kingdom Viridiplantae; phylum Streptophyta; class Magnoliopsida; order Arecales; family Arecaceae; genus Cocos; species Cocos nucifera. Next base: position 1,057,796 of record QRFJ01000322.1, read on the forward strand.
ATCCTACTACAAGAAAACTAGGTTTTCCTTCATACTGAGCATTTTCAAAGCAAAACTAATATCAAGATGAGTACATACTTAAGCATATATCAGACTACCCACTATAGATACATAGGATATATCCTTCATCTGATTTCTCTTAATCTTATTCCTAAGATATTGAAATTTGAATTTATCATCTTTAATGATTGACACTTCATTTGATAAGCAGCTTGACTTTCTAAACCTTTCTAGGATCCTAGTAATATAATTTTTTTGAGATAAACCAAGTAACCTCTTATTCCTATCATGATAAATTTCTAGTCTATGAACATAAGAAATATCTTTCATATCTTTCATGTCAAAATATTCGAAAAAAAAATTTTAGTTTCATGCTTAAACCTGAATCATTGCTGGCTAGTAAGATATCATTCACATATAGAATTAAAAAATAAACTTACTCCCATTCACCTTCAGAAATATACATTGATTAGCAATATTTTTTTTAAATCTCAAGAAAGCAATGATATGATTAAACTTTAAGTATCATTGCCTGGAGCTTGTTTAAAATTATATATAGATTTCTTTAATTTACATACCAATCTTTTATTTTCTTGCACTAAAAATCCTTTAGGTTGTTCCATATATACCTCTTCTTTTAAATCTCCATTCAAAATAAACTACTAATACCATAATAATTCTGAATAAATCATTTTTAGAAATAGAAAAAATATTTCATGATAATCAATGCCTTCCTTTTGAGTGAATCCCTTTGCTATAAGTCTAGCCTTATATCTCTCGATATTATCTTTAGAATTTTGTTTGATCTTAAAAATCTATTTACAACCTACAAGCTTAAATCTTTCAAGCAATTTGACAAGTTTCCAAACTTAATTTTTATTCATGGATTCTATCTCATCTTTATCTAACCAAAGTTCAAAATCATCGCTATTCATGGTATTCTTATATGAAATCGGATCATTCTTCATCCTAATATCATAATTACATTCTTATAAGTAAATAACATAATCATCTGAAATAGCTAATCTTTTAATTTTAGTAGATCTCCATAATATTTTAGATTTAATATTATTATGATTATTTTCAATCAAATCAGGTTCATTGATAGTATGTTTAGGAAGTAGTGTATCAAATACCTATTGAAGTTCTATTTTTTTAGGTTAAGCAAGTTCAAGTGAAATATCTCTAGATGGTACTATAATAGAAAGAGATTTTCTTATTTTCTATAATACCACATTATGCAGTTCACCACTTTCATTATTTTTACCATCCTCAATAAATTTGGCAGTTTTAGCTTCAACAATTCTAGTGGTGTGTGATGGATAATAAAATCTAAAATTCTTTGATCTTTCTAGATACTTTATAAAATAATAACTAATAGTTATGGGATCTAATTTATTTTCTTATGGATTTTATGATCAAGCCTCTACTGAATAATCCTAAACATCTAAATGTCCTAAACTTGGTTTTCTATCCATCTATAACTTCAAAGAAATTTTAAGAACAACCTTACTGAATACCCGATTTAGGATATACACAATAATTTTCAAGGCTTTTCCCCATAAATTCAAGCATAATAAGAAATTACTAATCATATTCCTCACTATGTCCATCAAAGTGCGATTATGTCTTTCAGTCATATCATTTTATTAGAGATTTTTTGGCATAATGTTTAATGACATAATGCCATGTTGTTCAAAGAATTTGGCAAAAGAACTAGGATTATGGTCAGATTATCATATCTACCGTAGTATTCACCATCTCTATCAAATCTCATAATCTTAATTTTTTTATCCAATTAATTTTCTACTTCAACTTTGTACACCTTAAAGACTTTCCAAGCTTCAGGCTTTTCATGCCATAGAAAAATATAACCATAATATGAAAAATCATCAATAAAGATAATAAAATACTTTTGCTCTCTAAAATAAGGTATAAAATAGTCATGAATATCGATATACATTAATTCTAAGAGTCCTTGACTTCTAGTGTCATGCTTTTTATAATTTTTAATTTATTTTTTAATATAATTGATGCACATATCAAAATTACTAAAATCTAAATTTGATAAAAAAAAATTTTAATCAGTCTAGTCATCCTTTCATCTAATATGTGATCTAATCACTTATACCATAATATTAAAGAACTATTATTTATAATATTATATTTTATTTTGATATTAATATTTAAAATAAGTAAAGATTATTCAAAAAAATTTAAAATTTAATTTATATAATCCATTATATAATATTCTAGTACTGACCAAAATAAAATTTTTTATTAATTTAAAATTTAAATTTATAAAAATAAATAAAAAATCTTCTAAATCAAGTTTTGATAAAGAAATTAAATTTCTACGTACTAAAGAAACATAAAAGACATTATGTAGATCTAATTAGAATTTGGTATTTATAATAAATATATAGGTCTTGACTATAATGACCTTAGCCTTCATCCGATTTTTCATAAAGATCCACCGCTCTTTACCATTTGGCTTTCGACTTGAAAAAATTCATACATTGAATTGAAAATATGAATTACAACACTTGAATCAATCTACCTGGTATTAAAAAGAACATCAATAAAATTAATTTTGAAATAAATAAATGATAAGAGAATATCCTTTTTTTCGATTCATTTTCTTCTTTTCTTACAATCCTTCTTAATATGTCCCTCTTTGCAGAAGAAATATTTCAATTAATGAGAACTTTTATTGGTAGATTACTGGATTCTTTTTTTTTGTCTTCTTTCTTTTAGGACATTCCTATGAAATCACATGAACAATTGGGATCCCTTCCTATTTTAATTTCTCTTCCTCTTACACATACTAAGAGATGAGTTCATTCATTAACCATAATTAATTATATGTATTATAGTAAATCTTAAATAGAATAAATTAGGATGGAAAAGAATTGAGAACAAACTAAATAAGAAAGTTTTTGAATACCATTATACCTAAATCATTTAATTTTTCAACTATATCATACATTGCCATAATGTGCTTCTATTCTTTAGAAAATCCATCATATTTTATGGAGGTTAACTTATTCATTAGGATACCAGCTAAGACTTTACTTGATCTGGTAAAATATTATTCTACAGAAGAAAGATACTCAAAGGCTAATTTATTATTCGAAATAGATCTCCTAATATCTCTTGTTATGAAAATTTTAATAATCATGAGAGATAATTTATTAGAATGCTTCCACTTTTCATATATTTTTTTATAATCAGAAGAACTAGTAAGGATAAGTGGATCTAGCTGACGCTTACGAAGGACCAAATCTAAGTCTAGGCATCTTAAAACAATGAGAAGCTACTCGTGCCAATTAGGATAATTTGATTCATTTAGTATGGGCATGTTAGACAGATACGATAAGAATGAAGCAGGATCATAGCTATAAATAACAGAACATGCTTATAATTACCATCATGATGTAGATTTTAAATACAATTCTGCTAATAATACTTATTATATAACTATAAAATACCCAGAATCATAGCATACAATAAGTATTGCAACTAATTTAATCATAAATTTAAACATAATAAAAAATATCAACACATATATTACATAAATGATAACTAATAATAATATGAAATATGTAAGCAAGAATAATAATTATAGCACGTATGCATAATTCATGTTTAAACTATGACCCATTATATTAGTTACACTTTCAATGGTTAGCTAACATGATTACAAAAATCTGAGTTTATTCGCATCATCTTTATGCAATACAAGTTAATCAATCTTTTGTTGTTAATTTTGTATCAAATTATAGTCATCTTTGGGTTAACTATAATAGACACATTACTTTTATGTAATTTCAAAACTATAATGAATGAAAATCATTAGCCTCAATGACTCAATTATTCAAGATTTATAGAGTACTCCAGGCCTTTTGGGGCTATGCAAAAATATACTTGAATAGTATAATAGCGAGTACAATTATTAGTTAAATAATTTAATTAATTAAATATTTTATTTTATATGAGAAATTTAACTATAATGTTTCTCAAATCATCATAAGTCCAATGATTCAAAATCGCTTAAATCAGATGAAAACTAAGCAAATTTTAATAATAAAGGACTTAACCATAAATAATAGAAGTATAGGGCCTTTTCTATAAAATAGTAGCTTTAAAACTCTCACAAAGCTAATAGGAACTTTAATATAATTTATTAATTATTAGGGACTAAATTATAAAAAAAACTCCAAAACTGTGGTTTGACCCTTTTAGAATTTAAACTTTTCTCGGGCCTTAAATGCAAAAGTCCCTTTTCATTAAATGGGTCCTAGTCGAATTTTGGGTTTCGGGTCCAACCCGGGTTTGGACCCAAAATCCGAATGTTTAAACCTTTCTTCTTCCCCGATCAAAACCCAATGGCTGCCACCTCCCTTTGCATCGGACTGGCAGTCGAACAACCATCCCTTGTTTCTCCGACCACCAGAGGACCAAGAGGGAGGGCGGCGGATCGGGCGCCACCCCCCACCACCATGGTGGAAGCTGTTCATGCAGTCGAACCCAAAAAAATGCATGCAATGATGCTACCGCCGCCGCCGCCAGGGAGCAGGAGCTCTCCTTCCACCTACGACCCACCACCATAGCCTACCTGCCGCTGCCCCTGGTCCGCCTCGCCGCCTCCCTACACCATAGCAAAAGCCATGGTTCTCACGGCCACAGAAGCGATGGGCAGCATGGATAACTACCGCCATGAGCCAGCGGCAACCATAGCTCCGGCCTGCCATCGGTATGGCTGTAGCCGTGGATGCTGCCCTACTTATTGGACGGCACGATCGACCCCAATTTTTTTTTAAATTTAATCATAGAAAATTAAGCAAAACTTTATTTTAATTTTCTACTATTGATTTAATTCAAAAAATTTAATTTAATATTTTAAAATAAATTAAAATATTTTACATAAATACGAAACATAGATTCTAGGCTCTGATACCACATGTGAGATAATTTATACTTTTATGCATGGATCATGCTTCGATATTCATGTAAAATTAAAATAAATCATATCTTGCGCTATTGTCTCACCAATACAATAATCACATAGCTTGTAGATCATCTGATCTTTCTTCCGTAGGTGGTTGATCTTCTCTTTGTTTCTTCTTCTTAATGTGGACGATCGATAAAAATCATCACGTCCTTCGAGAGTTGGAGAAAAGAGATCAGACAACCTTTATTTATACCTATACTTATCTTATCTCATCAAAAGACTTATTCTTAATTAGAATAGAAATTTCAGTCTAAGTCTTATTAGGAATAGAACTCTTTAATTAATTAGGTTTACTGTAATTGATTCAGAACTTGATCTAATAAATTAAACCTGACTAAGTGATAATTAGGCTACATTAAGAGTTAAATCCAACATGCACGAGGTAGATGAATTTTTGATCCTGCTTATACTTTGGAGTTTTACATTTCCATATTCATTCAATGCTGAGTAGATATAGTCAAGAAATGACATTTGATGGCCTTATTGCTCTCCTTTTTCTTTTTGTAATTGATAAATGACATTTGATTAGTTACAAGGAATAATGTTTGATGGACATTAAGGATCCCATTTAAATTTTGAAGATCCCATCTATTATAGGGGAAGACATCTTTAGTCTCATATCAATTATGGATCAAGGAGTATAGCTTGTATAGATTGTAACTCTCTTTTTTATATGAGATGCCTTTTGAAGGATAAAATCGTGAGACTCTAAATAGCCAAGACCCATTAGGACCAATCAGAAACTAACTCTCCAAGGATCCCATAAGGCTCACTAAAGCCCCAAATAGTACCTTGGGCCTTAGAGCTTTACGTAAGCTTCTCTTATAATACTAAGGACTCATTTGGTTCATGAGGGATGGAGGAAAAAAAGATAATGATAATTCCTAAAAAATGAAAAGAAGTTTCCTTATCCAATTGAAGTTTCAAGAGAAAAAGAATGGAAAAAGTTACAAGAGAAATGAGTTTTGGGACTTTTGATAGAATGAGAACTAATATTTTTTTTTTTATTTTCAAAAATATTTTTTAAAATCCATAATTAAAATTTTATAGAATATTAATATAATATTTATATTAATATAATATAATATTTAATATTATATTATATCTATATTAATAAATTTATTATATTAAAATATTAATTATATATATAGTATCAATATAATCAATTATTATGATGTAATATTATATTATAATATATTAATATTATATTATTTTAATATAAATATAATATTATTATTTATATATAGTCTCAAAATAAAAAAAATATACTCTTATATTTATTAAGTATACAATAAATATTTTATATAATTTTTTGAAAAATAAATATATAATAAAATATAAATTATTTTATAACTGATTTTTATAAAATAATTAATTAAATATATCAAAATCATATTCTGAAAAATTAACCACCACGGAAGTCACTTCCCGAGCAGCGAATCAAACGAGTCACAGGTTTAGCGCAGCACTGAACGAATAACCACTACCAGATATGCTGCTCTGCCGTCGTCTTTGTCGACTCCAACCCAAATTTCCGTCCCAATATACAACTCTTCCCATTTTCTGCTCCGACTCCCCTTCCCTAGATACCCCTGCCGCCGCCACTTCTCCTCCCCGCAAGGGCCGGCAAGCCGTCCGCCGACTTCTAAAGCTTCTATCTCCCTCTTCCCAAAATGCCCACGACCACAATCTCTCCCACGCCCTACGGACCTCTCCGGCCACCATCTCCGCTGGCGCCGCCGCCACGCTGGTCTCCACGGCTGCCGACCCCCTCCTCTCATTCGATTTCTACCGCTTCCTGCGCTCCTCGAGGCCCCACTTCCGCCCCGACTCCTCCCTTTTATCTGCCCTCCTCCGCACCCAACTCCGATCCCGCTCTCCCCATCCCTTCCGGATCCGGTTCTATCTCGGCGAGATGAGAAAGCACTGCGTCGCCCTCTCCCCCGCCGACTTCCGCTCCCTCTTCGCTGGTCTCTTCCCGGAAAGACGCGATCTTGCACGCTCCCTGATCGACCAATTGATCGAAGTCCTCGGACCCAGTTCAGAGATATACACCATTGCGGTCGCAATCCTGACCGAGAATGGGCTCATTGATGAGGCGATTAAGGTCTCAGAGAGAGCTAAGGCGGAGATTGATGGCCCTGCATTAGGGTTCTATTCGAGCTTGATGAATCTGTATATGGTCACTGGAGATGGGAAGGCGGCAATGGAGGCGTTCTTGGAGATGGGAGAGAGAGGAATTTTGGCTGACGAGGAAATTTATAGGAAATTGTTAAGGATTTTGTGCCAAGCTGGGTGGATGAAGCTCTCTTGGGTGGTTTTGGAGGAGATGATGAAAAATGCCACCTTTAGACGTGATGAAGCTTTGAGCTTGGACCTGATGAAGGGTTTCTTGAAGCAGGGAATGGTTTCCGAAGCCGGTTTTTTGCTTCAAGAGGGAATGATAAAGAAAAAGGAGAGATTTTTCATTTTTGCAGAGGCAATGGTGGAGAAGAAGATGGTGATGGAAGCATATGATCTTCTAAGAACAGTCTGTGAGCCGGAATTTTATGCTGCTTCGCTCATTCATGGATGCGGAAAGCTTGGTTTGATCGAAGAGGCTGAGAAGATATTTAGAGAGATTAAATCTTTGGAGGGCAATAAGATGTTGGATTCAATGTATGCTTCGATGATTTATGTGTACTCCAAAGCAGGATTGAGGAGGCTGGCAGAGGTGGCATGGGAGGAAATGGAGGTTGCAGGAGCTTTAAGTGGGGAGGCATGCTTGTATATGATGTCTATGTATGCTGAACTTGGGCTCTTTGAGAAAGTAGTCAAGATGTTTGATAGGTGGTTGCAGAGTGGAGTTTGTGTGAATGTGGAAGGTTATGGTGTTCTTATGAATGCTTTGGTTAAAGCAGGCAAGCTTAATGAAGCAAGAAGTCATCTTTCTGCCATGAGAAGCCATGGGATTCAACCGGCTAGTTCAATTTATTCACTGCTGATGGAGGGTTATCTGAAAGCTGGTCTTCTAAATCACGCATTAGCTATGCTTGAAGAGTATAAGATTTTAGGTTTGAGAATAGAGGATGGGGTTCTTGCGAGCAATATCGCTTATATCTTGATAAAAGCAGGTAGGTATCGTGAGTTAGATCATTACTTGGATATATTTGGGAGGAGTGCAGTAAAGTTTTCAGGAGAAAATGGAGCATCTTTGATTGAATGTTGTACCGATGAATCATGTTTGAGAAAGATCACCTCCCTAATTGAGTGCAGTGACTAGTAATGATGGTAACCTTGCTTTGTGTGATTGCATTTTTTCAGCATGATAGACCCAACTCAACATGTCTATCTTTGAACAAGATAGGTACCTAAAACATCAATGGATATTCAAAGAAGTTCCTGTGTCGAATTATCTGTTCAACCAAAGATTGGTGTCTGTCCTACCTTGACATTCTGTTATCAGGTCAAAGATTGCATGAAGCTGGCTTTACCCCTTTGTTGGAAAGGCTTAGAACCAAACTTGATGGATGGAAATGGAAGCTTAGAATCAAACTTGATGGATGGCAATGAAATCACTCTCTATGGCTAACTGCTCTGTTCCTATGAAGATCCTAGATACTGTTGAGAAGACTTACAAATCCTTTCTCTGGTTGGATGATGGTCCTACTCAGGAAACTGCAACCATATATACTTTGTTTCATAGGATAAAGTCTGCTGACTGAAGGCCAGGGAAGGACTCAGGTCACATTACTTGGACTGCAGAGACTGGCTATGATGGGAATGGCAGCTGAACACCTAATTATACAACCTAGCACCCTTTGGAGCTCGAAATTCACATTTCCCTGGTGAGTGGAACAACTACATGCCTTCTAGAGGAGCTTCTCCAATTGAGAAAGAAGTTTGTGAGGGTGGTGCTTTAATAGAAGACTAATTCATATGGCTAATAGCTAATGGCATCTCAGTTAATTTATTTCATGATCCTTGGTTATCATACTCCCTTGGTGATTACTCTTAATATGGACTGTTTATGATAGCTTCTTTCTTGTTGATTTCATTACTGAATATGGTAATTAGAGTATTGAGAAGTTTTTCTTCTACCTAGTGGCATGGTAGAAGACACCTCTGCCATGGCTGTTCCTAGAGGCTGACCAATTATGTTGGGGAGTCGATAAGAAATCGAAGATAACTAATGGGAATATTTAGTTTCCTTATGGACCATGTATAAAACCCGATTCCTCAGTAAATAGAATGACATGGACACTTGCAGAATAAGAACGAGTGGTCCATGATCACCACCAACAAGTAATAATATAGAGGATTGCAAGAAGAATAAATTATGGATGATAAATTTGTACAGAGACCATAAAATAATTTTTTTATTAAAAATTTACAAAACTCAGAGGGAACTATTCTATCCCTTGAGACCCAAGGCTAGAACATAATATATAGGGCTTGTTCGATCCATGAGAAAAAAAAAAATATTTCTAAAATGCTACTTTTAGGAAGTTGATTTCTAAAGTTGATTTCTAAGAATATGATGAGCAAGTAGTTTTGATATATTTGATTGATTATAAAAAAATAATTTATATTTGATTAAATATTTATTTTTATAAAAAAATTATATAAAATATTTATTATATTTTTAATATAAGAAAAATTTTATCTTATTTTATATATTATAATTGTTTGTAAAAAGAATATATAATAGTTAAAAAAAAATTTTGACTGTAGACCAGAGGAGTTTTGCAGGTGTTATGAATATTCATTTCAGTGGTAGATTTTTGATGACTTAAAACTATATTTTAAAAAAAAATCTTTAACTTCTTTTTTTGAGATAAATAAAGTAAGGTATTTTCTTCATGAATTTATAGTTAGTAGTTTTTAATACAAAGCAATATTGATTTTGAGATCAGAAGAAGAACAGACTTGATGGCTTGTAAAGCCATCAACCTTTGAAAAGTAGCGGACCCTATTGGCACTTAAGACACTACAATGTCTAGCGTCCACGTATTTCTTAGAGAAGATATAAAAATCATGCACATCCACACACACACACACACGAACGTGTTGACGTGCATGGCTTTTGGAATCATAAGTGTTACAGTTAATTCATCTACGCTTGCAATCGAACATCGAAAAATTTACAAATACAAGTTCACACTGATCGAAGTCGGCTTCGGTGGGGATCTTTCGATGCTAAAGTTAATGGATGGATTGATCGAACATGAAAATGAAGAGCAAAATAGCAGGATTTGCTCTTAGAATAACTTGAACTTTCCATAAATGATCAGTTTACCTTTCTTTTATAAGCGTCGGGATAGTAATTACTTAGCACGTGGATTTCTCTTTTTCGGTGTAGCGTGATTGTGGATTGGTAATTAAACCACCCATTAATTATTGTCATCCGCTCTTCTCGAAAATGATTTTGTAGAGTCGATCGAAAATCAGATAAGTTATTGGGAGAGCTCCCATTGGTCAGTCGGCAGATTTGGAACTGACCGATCATTGATCGGTTGGCTTTGTACCGATGGTTCGTCGATTAGCTGAATTTATATCGATCGATTGTCGGTCAACTAACTTTGCGTCGATTGTTCGTCGGTGCCGATTGATCGTCGACAGGATTATTTGGGACCGATGGATCATCGATCGATCGGCCAATCAGATATCAGATGGTTGGTTTGAAATTTGATTGCCGTTCGTCATGATGACCATCCATCGGATAACCATGCATCAATGAGCATTGATTTTTAGACAGTCCTTTTTCATCATCGGTCGTTAGTCGGCTGATGACAATTGCCGATCGATGATTGATTGGTTTCTGATTGGTGGATCAGGCGATGGATCAATATTCTCTAATAGTTGCCCCTTACACCTAAGTCCAGTGCGATGATGTGATGATTTAATATTTTATCTTGATGCACCAAATGCAAGAGGAAAGTATGTGGCGTTGTTTTGAATTTCATTTCGCCGTCTGCAATTAATGATCATCATTCCTTTCGATAAAGCTGTTGTCCGATGCGTCGGGGATTAGAACGGTCATCGTTAACTAACGCAGATCATAAATTTTGAGAGATTTGACGTTCAATCATTCTTCGATCGACACGTGTCGAAATCTAGTGAGGCTTCTGTGCATCTCGACCGTCGGGAGACCCTATATATATTGATCCCTCCGACAGTTTTTCCTTCCATCGCTTTCAACAGTAGTAGTTTTTGAGAAATTTACTTATTTTTTCATCTTTCAACTTCCAGGTTCAAAGTTTGAACCTTCTTCCCCGCATCTTTTCATTTCTTTTATTTTGCTTTGTCGAGTCATTTACATGGCCAGTACTCATGGTAGTTTATCGCACGATCCAGTAGCCGAAGCATCCACGCTGAATACATTGGTTGTGGAGCGGCTTCAGGATCAGTATCGGATCTCAGAGAACTTTCGGCTATTGGCCCCTGATCTCGAAGCTCGGGTGGTTTCATCTCCATTAGGTTTTATAGCTTTCTACCTAGAGAACCTTAGGTCGGGTCTTAGGTTTTCTGTTTCGAAGTTTCTTTGGAATGTCTTCGACTATTATTGGGTATGTCCAACCCAATTAGTGGCAAATTCGGTTCGGCTAGTAATCACTTTTGTCTTGTTGTGTCATTGGTACAAATAGTCCCTCAGCTTTCTTTGTTTAGACCTTTCTTTACCCTTCGTCCCCATCCAAAGACTGACGGATTGTGGTACTTCGTCCTAAGAAAAGGGCTTTCCTTCATCATCGATCTTCCATCGTCTATCCACGACTGGAAGACCCAGTTCTTCTTCGTCTCTCCCCCAACTTCTTAGGATTTTTCGTCGATGTGGGGTGAACCAAACACCCTCCCAAGCGAAAATAGTCGAGTGGATCTTGCTGATCGAGAGAACTTTCTCAAGCTGAAAGATGTGAAAGTTCCTCCACAGAAGAAATTAATTATTGAAGCGGCTTTGCATGATGCCGAACTTAGTCCGGCACCGCCCATAGGTACATATATCGTCAGCGGTTCCAGTTCTTGCATCTTTTGATCGATTCGCGGTATTAACTTGCACGTGCTACTTGACTTTGCAGGGATGCATCTTCTTATGGGGCTTTCTGAGGACGATGTTCGTCAATTTGCCACTCAGAAGAGAGTAGCATCGGGCATCGATTCATCACGCGCAACGAAGAAAAGTTGAGCAGCGAGTCCTTCGGCTGATCCTGCTTCTATTAATGTTCCTCCACCGGCATCTCCTAGCGTTGCAGGTGCTCCCATCGTTGCCCTACGCGCTCTGGTGGCGACCATTTTTGTTGAAGCCCTTCCAACCGTCATGCAGTCGGAAGATGATGTTATGATTATTAATGCTCCAGTTGTCGCTCTCGAGTCAGAAGTTCAACCGATTATTGCTGAAGCAATTCCCCGATCGACTCCAGTCCGTTGGGGATGTTTATCTTCTCCATCCACGTCCGAGTGAATGCTGGCACCTCCTAAGCAATCGTCTGCGAAAGGAAAGGGAAAGGCGCCAATTTCCTCTGCACCGACTGAAAGTGATGTTTCCAGCCATGGATATTCGAACTTCGAACGGGTCGATATCGATGTTTGGGTACCCGAAGGTGGATCGGCCTTTTTCGATCCTCAATTGGCGAGAGAGCTGGTCCATGCCATTCTTCTCCCGATTGACCACAAGTCAAGGAGAAGTCAGACTTTGGCCGATCGATTTGGGTCATTTTATCCGACCCTTATCTGGGTGAGTCAATAATTTCACATCTTTTTTTTGGCTAACTTGGTTTGTTTCCTCCAAACAGTGGGCCCATGATATGGCCAAACTTGAATCGGCTTGCAACAGAATGGCCAGCTTATGTTGTGTGTGGTCCGATGCAGTGTCGGCCATGAATGCCGAATGGGATGCGGCCATTTGTCGACGAGAGGAGGTGGAAGACACTGCCATCCGGAAGAGGAATTTATCCGATGAAGTCTCTCGCCTTAGAGTCAAGCTTGGGTTGGCAAGAGTCGAGCTTGAGTTGGTAGGAGCCGAGCTTGAGTTGGTAAAATCTAACCTAAAATCGGCTCAGTTGGAGGTGAAGGTCTAGAAGAATTGCATCAAAAAGAAGAAGCGTGCGGTGAATAAACTGAAGAAGGACTGCGATAGCTGGGCCAAAGAGGCAGAAGATCATAGTCGGAGATGCCAATCCGCGGAAGGGGATGCATCTTCGGCTAGGGCGGAGATCCAGGCTCTGCAGTAGGATCTCAATCGAGCGAAGGAGCTGGGCGTTGAGGAATTCAAGGCCTCGTCTAACTTGAAAATCTTGATCCTTGAGGGAAGCGAAGCTTCTTATTGGATCGGATTTGGTGATGGTCGAGACGCTGTCCAACACCTTTTTTCTGACCTTGATCTCAGCAACATCGTCGTTCCCAGTGCTGAAGAAGAGAAAGAGGGAGGGGCCGATAGACCGGCTGCCAATCCAATGGGTGATGATGCACCGATCGATACTTCTGCTCCATCTGTGTTGGCAGCACCTATAGTTGAAGGTGCAGTAGATGCTCCAGCACCGACGGACTTCGCTTTCAAGCCAGTCATCGAAGTTTTGATAGATCTTCAGGGAGTTGCGCCAACGGATGTAGTTCAAGACTCTCCCCCGTTCATCCTTTGGAGCAATTGGTCGTTGAATGAACATGTATTTCATTTTCTTTTAAAACTTGTAGTTCAAATCTTGTAAGGACCGATGGCCCATTTTATAATCTACTTTATAGTAATGAAACAATACTTTGTTCATAATATATTTGCATCAAATCAATTAATTTTTGATTATCAGTCGGTTTTATTTGACTAACTGTCGACTGACCTTCCAACTAACTTGAAGCTAGCATTTAACCAACTTACAATTTGCCAACTCATAATTTATTTTTTAGTCATTCAAGACTTAGTTGTCTGTCAAAAATATTCATAGGTCAGAGATTAGCCAATCTTTGGTCAGTTTCTAGCCGACTTCCGGTCGGCTTTTTACTAACCGATTTTGGATTATGACGATCGGATGTAAGTCAATCATCCTTTGACTTGGTCATGGCCAAATTGGTATCAGTCGCATTCTTAACTAGGTAAGGGCAACTAACTAGTTCGCGACTAGTGGATTGATGCTTCTCCTCTTGTAAAGAAATCATGTGTCGGAGTAGATTGCAACTCAGTTGGTCAACCATTCTGCTATAGTTGACCGACTTATTCTCATTCATTCATGCTATTTTTGTTTAAGAGGTACCGACTGAAATTCATCGTTGAACAAGATATTATTTGACGGTCACCAATGGTCGTTTGGTGATTTAATTCTGCCAATTATAGAGTGCCGAGGGTCAGTCGGCTATAGTACATCGATAGTTAATCATCCATAGCATCCCGACAATCAGTCAGTCGGCTGACTGATTCACTATAGACAAAACGTATTGAATCAGCTGCAATGAGCTGACAGTCAATCAGCTATAGCAATAGTTCATCGCTGATAAGTCATTCATGATCCATCATTAGTCGATTTTTTTTTTTTATCCTTCTTTGTGGAAAGGACTTCTCTTCCTCCTTTGAAGGAAAGTTCACATAAAAATTTATTATTTATATTTTTTGAAAATACATGGGGCTGATCTCATTGAAAATATACTTTAAGGTTATTCGCATTCCATGTTCGAAAATTTTTTGTTCCGTTAAGTGTCTCGAGTCGATATGCTTCAGGTCGAAGACTCTCTGCTATCCGATAGGATCCTTTCCAATTTGGAGAGAGCTTTTCTTGGCCTAACGATTTAGATATTTCAGCCTTCCATAGGACTAAATCACCAGGTAGCAAATTCTTTTATTATAATATCTGGCGACTCTTTGTCGGTAGGCCACCATTTTGAGTTGAGCTTGCTGTCGAATTTCAGGTAGCAAATCCAAATCAACCATTCAATGATCCAAATTACTTGTCTCATCATATCTCTCAATCCGCATCGAAGGTAGCCCAATTTCGATGGAAATCACAGCCTCTATCCCATAGGCGAGGTTAAAAGGGGATTCACCCATCGGGATTTGGGGGGTTGTTCGGTATGCCCATAGTACCGAAGATAGTTCTTCTACCCAGAGTCCTTTAGCCTTGTTGAGTCAGGTTTTCAAGCCATGAAGGATTGTTCGGTTCGTGACTTTTGCTTCTCCATTCGACTGTGGGTGACCGACAAATGTCAACTTGTGCGCGATATGATGTACTACGCAGAAGTCTTCGAAATTTTGATTATCAAATTATCGGCCATTATCGATTATGATTGTATGCGGGAGTTTGAATCAATAGATTATGGATTTTCGAACAAAATCTTTCATCTTACTTTTCGTAATCTATGTCAAAGGTTTGGCTTCCACCCACTTCGTAAAGTAATCAACAGCGATGACCAAAAATTTTTTTTGTCCAAATGTTGGGGGAAAAGGACTAAGAATGTCGATTCTCCACTATGCAAATGGCTATGGAGCTATGAACTGTGTCAGTTGCGTCGCTGTTGTTGTTGGATGTTAGCATATTTTTGATATTGCTCATACCTTCGGACAAACTCAATTGCGTCCTTCTACATTATCGGCCAATAATATCGGTGCGGGTTTTAGAGCCATCAGAAGTCGACAACATAATTTAGATTCAATTTGGATTGAAGAAGCCATATCAGAATAAGTCTACTTCAGTTATTTTGTTCTAGTCCTTTTGATTTAATCAATTAATTCTTTTGATGCATTTAGTTTTGGATCCATAGGACCATACTTAGCTTTATTTTGGATTGAGCCTTATTTGGAAAGAGACCATCATAAAGAAATAAGTTTGGTCTACGTCATCTTTGGAGCCACCACCCTCCACACGTCCAAGGAGGAAATACACACGCCAGCATGTGCCATACCTAAGAATCCTCATGCCAAGTTGTGCCAAGTATGAAGCGCCCACATGAAGTTTTTTTTCTTTCTTAGGATTCCTTAAGAGTTCTTGATTTCTTACTTATTTTGTTAAAAGACCGATTTCTTCTCTATGATTTCATAAAAGATAGATATAATATATTATTGTATTTGGAAACCATACATAATGTTTTACTTTTTTATTGGAAGGGTTGATTTTTTTCTTGTAAAGAGAATAGAATTCCTAAAGAAATAGGACCCCTAGGATCCTATATAAATCCATGTATCTTTCATGAAGGAGATAATGAATAAATAAATCACTTTACAATTCTCACAAATACTTATGTTGGTCACTCCAAGAGGGAGAGGATGTGAGACCCAAAATTATCCCATGAGGGAAGGGTGTGAGGTCCATCTTTTTTTATCTCTTTAACCTTTATTTTTTTGAGATTCAGTATTTCTACGACCCTGATTCGTCTTCACCATTTATCTACATAAGCCTATTCCACCAAAAAAAGATCTGTCTCCTCCAAGATTTTTATCTATCATGCAGAGAGAGAGAAAGAGTGATCTATTATTCTATAGATCAAATATTGATAAGGACGTTCGTTCCTTTTCAACTGATCTTTAATTTTTTACTTTTTTTTTAGATCCGATGTTGGTAAAGACTCGATTCTTTATCAATAGATCTACTTGGTTAAAAGATTAGGAGCCCTAATCGGGGTAGTTTCTTAACTACCACGATCCAGATTCTTTTTTTTTTTTTTGAATTTTCTTGCAGACTTAATTTCTTGCTATCATTCATTCTATTTATTTTTTTTATAATTATTTATTAGCATATTTAATTTTTGTTATCTATCTATTTATTTTATTATTGCTAGTTATTTACTGATCTATAAAATGGCATTCATCAGCATCATTTAGATTGATCGTGCTTTGATCCCGTATCAATCAGTCATGCCTCCTAAGTAGAGTATAGGCAACTATACTGTCTGTCCTGAGAATAATGTGCTATGGCCGAACGTGATTTATTGTTGACAAAAGAAAGCTTGGTCTTTTCTTTTTTTTTTTTAGAGGCTGTCCCGCATCAATTTGATATCAGAGTCAGATTGGTTAAGGCTTTAATTTAAATTCTATAATTTAAAATTCTTGCAAGTTAAATTTTTATAATTTAAATTTTGTAATTTATTTTTTAGTATTTTTTTCTTTTTTACCGCATCTTATTCCTGCATCTTGGACTTGCATGACCACTAGATCAGGTACCCAATACCAACATCCTACTTTCTCATCCAGTACCAACATGGATCCCAATACAATAGCCATCGTTAATGCCCTAACTGAGAAGTTTGATGATATAAAAGATTTTATGAAAATTATGAGTGAAAGAATAACAGTATTAGAAGAAGCTAGACAAAGACAATCTGAACCTGAATCTCTTCAACTACCTATGGGATAAAGAAGAAGGAACCTCAACCTAGATCGACCTATAGCAGCACGCCTCCATCATAACCAATTCGATCAGGATGAGCATGCCCTTAGGAATGTAAAAATCGAAGCCCCAAGTTTTGATGGTTGTCAAAATCTGAGAGAGTACCTAGATTGAAAATCGAGCATGGACCACTATTTTGGATGGTACGAAATGTCTGAAGCAAGGAGAGTTAGATTTGCTAGGATGAAGTTGGTTAGGCAAGTCCGATTTTATTGAAAAAGTATTGAACGTCTTCTCAATCAGAGAAGACAAGATCCGATAGAAACCTTAGATGAAATGAAGAAGAAACTCAGAAAAAAATATCTCCCCACCTCCTACCAATAAAGACTTTTAGATCAATGGCAGAGACTTACTCAAGAAAATAGATCAGTCATAGAGTACATCATGAGATTTAATGAGTACCTCATGAGATGTGGAGTAACTGAAGATAGGGTTGTTACCTTATCTAGATTTAGAGCTGAATTATGAGAAGATATCCAACGTGAGCTCTTTTTGCGAGAGATAACCATATTAGAACAAGCTTATCAACTTATCCTAGACTTTGAGAGATTTTTTAGGTATTCGACCATCCATTATCTTGAACCTAGCCAAGTAACCCTTTCTGGATCGAGACCCAATACTACCCACACTCCTAGTAATGGACCTCCATCTACAAATCCTATTATGAGAGAAGAAGATAAAAAAAAAGAGTTGTAAGAGAGTTATCTAAGAAAAGTAGTTCTTGATCCCACTACTTCAAGTGCCATGGTTACGGTTATTTTGCTGCACAATATCCCAACCGATCATTATTTGTGAAAGAATTTGAAGAAGAAACTCTAAAAAATATTGAGAAAAAAATTTATGAAGCTGATCCAAACTTAACCGAGCAGTTTGAGAGTACTGAGAAAATTCTAAGTTTTATTGTACCAGAGTAAAACCTTAGGCTTGGAGTTGTTAGGTATATTCTAGCACAGTCTAAGGAGAGTAAAGACTGACATAGAACCTCTATTTTTCATATCTTCATAAAATTTAGCGATAAAATTTATAAGATGATCATTAATAGCGGTAGCTGTATCAACGCCATCTCCACCGATATGGTTAAGCAATTAGGATTAGCTCCTGTAGATCATCCCAGCCCATACCGTGTGTCTTGGATAAATTCCTACTCTATTTTCATCAAACTTAGATGCCATATTCCCATCCAGCTCTATTCTTATCAGGATCATGTTTGGTACGATGTCTTACCCATACAAGTTGGAAGTATCATATTAGGTCGGCCTTGGTTGTTTGACAATGATGTTACGATTTATGATCGAGCCAACTCCTATAGTTTCACTCATAAAGGTAAGAAGATCATGATCAATCCTTCCCTACCTAAGGCTAGCAATAGAAAGATAGAGGATAGACCAAAAGAAAACATCAAAAAAAAAGCCTCCATCTGATAGGTGCTAAAAAAATTAGAGATGACGTGAGTAAAGAATCACCAGTTTAGATAATTATTACGAGAGAAGTTCGTGAGGATCTTAAGATAGATCATCTCAAGAAAGTAGTTCATAGATATCAACCTAAAAAACCAATAGATCTTATCCCACTGCCCATGCATGCTAGAATTTTTGAATCTACAAAGTTATTTGCACAGTATTTTAAGAGTTTACATAAAGAGATCAGTAAAAAAATTAATATTAGTAATAAAGTTTATAAACAGAATGTAGATTCTCATCGATGTGCCCAAGAGTTTGCGGAAGAAGACTATGTGATGGTTCGAATGAGTGAGGCCTAAACAATTTTCATCAGGAATCATCAAGAAGTTACATGCTCGAGGAGCAGGTCCATTTAAGATTTTAAAGAAGATCGGACTATATTGTGGATTTACCTTCTGATTTTAGGATTAGCTCTACTTTTAACGTTGCAGATCTCATCACCTATAAAGAGCCAACTTGGATACCTAATGAGCCATTTGAGCCTGACCCAACCTTTGAGAGAGAGCCTATTCCTGAATGTCCACCAGCCAAAATGTCAAAGCATGATCAGATTGAGAGAATTTTGGATGAGCAAATCATCTCCATCTGGAGTCGAGGCTATCAGTGGTATTTAGTTAGATGGTGAGGTTGACCAAAATCTGAGGATAACTAGATCACTCGAAAAGAGCTGTAGCATATTGATCCCAATTTACTTGAGCGTCACCAGAGCAGAATCGATCCCCACTCGACAGGATCGAGTTCTCTCCACTCTGAGACAATTGGAGCGGACACAAGAGCCATTAGAAGTCGGCAATATAATTTAGATTCAATTTTGATTAAAGAAGCCATATCAGAATAACTCTATTTCAGTTATTTTGTTCTAGTTTTTTTGATTTAATCAATTAGTTCTTTTGATGCATTTAGTTTTGGATCCATAGGACCATACTTAGGTTTATTTTGGATTGAGCCTTATTTGGAAAGAGACCATCATAAAGAAGCAAGCTTGGTCCACGTCATCTTTGGAGCCACTACCCTCGACACGTCCAGAAAGAAAATACACACGCCAGCATGTGCCATACCAAAGGATCCTCATACTAAGTTATGCCAGGCATCAAGCGTCCATATGGAGTTTCTTTTCTTTCCTAGGATTCCTTAAGAATTCTTGATTTCTTACTTATTTTGTTAAAAGACTGATTTCTTTTCTATAGTTTCATAAAAGATAGATATGATATATTATTGTATTTAGAAATCATACATAATATTTTACTTTTTTGTTGAGAGGGTTGATTTTTTTTTTGTAAAGAAAATATGATTCCTAAAGAAATAGAACCCCTAGGGTCCTATATAAACACATGTATCTTTCATGAAAGAGATGATGAATGAATGAATCACTTTATAATTTTCATAAATACTTATGTTGGTCGCTCCGAGAGGGAGAGAGCGTGAGACCCAAAATCATCCCATGAGGGGAGGGTGTGAGGTCCATCTTTTTCTATCTCTTTAACCTTCATTTTTTTGAGATTCAATATTTCTATGATCTCGATTCGTCTTTACCATCTACCTACATAAGCCTATTACATCAAAAGAAGATCTATCTCCTCCAAGATTTTTATCTATCATGTAGAGAGAGAAAGAGTGATCTATTATTCTACAAATCAAACGTTAACAAGGACCTTCGTTCCTTCTCAACTTATCTTTGATTTTTTACTTATTTTTTTTTAGATTCGATGTTGGTAAAGATCCAGTTCTTTATCGATAGATTTGTTTGGTTAAAAGATTAAGAGCCTTAATCAGGATGGTTTCTTAACTACCACAATCCAGATTCTTCTTATTTTTTTAAATTTTTTTGTGGGCTTAATTTCTTACTATCTTTCATTCCATTTATATTTATTTTTTATAATTATTCATGAGTATGTTTAATTTTTGCTATCTGACTATTTACTTTATTATTGCTAGTTATTTACTAATATCTAAAATGATATTTATTAGCATCATTTAGATTGTTCATGCTTTGATCTCGTGTCAATCAGTCATACCTCCTGAGCAGAGTATAGGTAACTATATTGTCTATCCTAGGAATAATGTGCCATGATCGGACGTGATTTATTATTGACGAATGAAAGAAAGCTTGATTTTTTCTTTTTTTTTAGGCTGTCCCGCATCAAATACCCTTACCGAAGGATCTTGTAGCTAAAGGACTTGCCCCCCCGGCTCTTGGTCGTTCAAAAATCATGTTGATCACCCCGATCGTTGGACAATTTTGATGGATTTCTTCCGATGGTGGCGGTTGATCGACATGCGGCTCAGTTGGGCGATTAAGCTAGAATTTGGCAAGGAACCCCTGCTGGATGAGTGCCTCAATCTCATCTTTGAGCTGGAAATACAGCTCGGTGTCATGGCCATAGTTGTGGTGGAACCGATGGTACTTCCTCTTATCCTTGCTTGGATGCTTTATTAGCAGAGGTCGGCAAAGGTATTCCGCTCCTTCGATCTCCATCAAGATCTATGCTCGCAGAGCAGATAGGGGAGTATAGTTGTTATACCGACTCTTCAAATGAGTCGGCATCGGACTCCATCGGAAAGTCAGCGCTTCTTTGTTTGGCATAGGTTGATTAGATCCAGCTAAAGCGTCATTCTTCCGTTGCTTCTTTTTTTGATCCTTTTCATTTTATTAGCGTCGGTCAGAAGCGCCTTCTTCTGTGCGAATATATTTATCCACGCGCTCGAGAAGTTTGGCATAAGTTAGGGGAGGGTTCTTATCCAGTGAGTAAGTGAACCAGAAACTCCGTAGACCCTGCCTCATGGCCGAAACAGCCACTTTCTCATTAAGGTTTCGGACCTCTAGTGTATCGATGTTAAAACACGCTACAAAGGTCCGAAGAGTCTCGCCCTCGTTCTGCTTGATCAAGAAGAGATTGTCTGAAGTTCGTGGTTTCACTCGGCTGGTGCTGAAATGAGCCACAAAGGAGTCTTCGAGCTGCTCAAAAAAGTCAATATTTTTCGACTGAAGTTCAGAGTACCAGGCTCGAGCAGCTTTCCAAAGGGTGGTCAAAAAGTTGATACACATGAGGCTGTCGTTCACTCTCTGGATCATCATGAGAGCTTTGTAGCTCTGAAGATGATCGACTGGGTCGATGGAGCCATCGTACGACTCCAGTTAAGGTATCTTGAATCGCGATGGGATAGGCACGTTCAAGATACGCGAGAAGATGGAAGGAGTTGTTCGAACTCGAAGACCATCGAAGGATCTTTCCTTCGTGTCGTCCTAGATCTGGACTAGTCGACGATTGATTTCTTTGAACTTTCGTTCATAATCATTAAGTCGTCGCTGGCGAGATGTCCCTGGCATCGATCCTCCGAAGGAACTAAAGGAGGAAGAAGTCGTCGGGTTACGCAGCCATTTTCCCTCATACCAACTTCAATGAGAAGATGGGGAGATGGACCATCATGATCGACAGGCAGTTCCTCGCAAATGGTGAAGAGATGGAGATTTCACATGGTACGAGCATCGAGACGGTCGCTCCGATGAAGAAGAGATCGAACATCTTGGTGTGCAACGGTTGTGCTTAGACGGCGCCGCCCACACCGATGGACCTTCCATCACCACGGACGGTTGCTGTTGAAGATTACGCAGTCTCCATGAGAATATGGACATGTTGCGTTAATGCAGCTAGTTGCTGGACTTGTACATCCGACACGACTGTCGGATGTGAAAAACTGTCCCGCCATTGCTGGCGGTGGAGGAAAAAGTGCTTCTCACCAAGATGACTAGTTGGTGGAGCTGGTCGAATTGCGAGCATAAGTTTTCACCATTTTTCGATTTAGTGTGCTTCTTTTCCTACCTGATGCGCCAATCTATTGCGGCCAATCCACTTGCACCTGCAATCGAACACCAGAAAATCTGCAAATACAAGTCCACACTGACTGAAGTCAGCTTTGGTGGGGACCCTCCAATGCTAAAGTTAGTGGATGGATTGGTCGAACATGAAAATGAAGAGCAAGATAGCAGAATTTGCTCTTAGAAAAACTTGGATCCTCCATAAATGACCAGTTTACCTTTCTTTTATAGGCATCGGGGTAGTGATTGCTTAGCCCGGAGGTTCCTTTTTTTTCGATATAGCGTGATCATGGGTTGATAATTAACCACCCATTAATTATTGTCGTCCGCTCTTCTCGAAAACGATTTCGTAGAGTCGATCGGGATCCAGATAAAATTGTTTGGGGAGCTTCCATTGGTCAGTCGGCAAATTTGGGACTGATCGATCGTTGGTCGATCGACTTTGTACCGATAGTTTGTCGATCAATTGAATTTATACCGATCGATTGCCAATTAACTAATTTTGCACCGATTAACCGTCGGTGCCAACTGACCGTCGGTAGGATTGTTTGGGATCGACTGATCATTGATCGATCGGCCAATCGGATACCAGTCAATCGGTTTGAAATTCGATTGCCGTTCTTCATGATGACCATTCATCAGATAACCATGCATCAGTGAGCATTGATTTTCCAGCAGTCCTTTTCCATCATCGATCGTTAGTGATAATTACCGATCGATGATCGATTGGTTGCTGACTGATGGATTAAGCGATGGATCAGTATTCTTCAATAATAAGTATTTTGAAACGCATCCTCGAGGCCTTTTTTTTGAACCAATCTTGAATATCAAGGTACGATTAGCCTCGCAGATAGACTATCGATTTCGTCACTCTGAGCAACGGACGTCCAGTCTTTAAATGGTAATGTTGCTTACTTCGCCACCTCCTTGATAGAGCTTCAAATACAAAGAGTCTGTTGTTGCACTCTTTCTGGAATCCAACGGGGATGAGAGAGTCATGAGCTGCAGCTGGATCCTCTTTTGCAAAAGAGTCTCTCCAGGAGTGCCAGAGGTCATGAATGGTAGATGGAAGTTGAAGAAAATTTGGTTCTTGCAAAAGGATATTCCAAAATAATTTAGAATACATTAAGTGATCAAGATTTTCAAAATGATTGGAACACAACGGACAGCTTTCGAGACCTTCAATTTATTTTTTGGCAGGATTATCAACAGTGAGAACTTTATTGTTGTAACAAAGCCAGTTGAAGATCTTAACCTTCTCCGGACCGGGAGTTCTCGTATAATGGTGCTGATGTAAGATGAAATCCCACCATGAAAAAAAGAAGCAAAATGCCATTTCCGACACCTGGAGTCATTTTTATACGTAAGTACGTTGTATGTCTCGAAGGACAGAGCATGCTCCCCTTAGGTTGCGTATGTCATTGGGGGATCTAAATTCAGTTCTCCAATCTCCTTTCAACATTAAGTCTGCTATGGAACATGACTGGTGCCTGGCGAAGAGGAACAGGTGGGGAATGAGGGGCTTATTATCTTCCCATGCACGTGCCAAAACGAAGTGAGGGGGTGGGTCAGACAGGCTTACGAGGATGGTATATTCTTTGTATCAAACCCCCCCATGGCCGAGTCTGATGTGTGAAGTATTTGAACCTCTATTTTAGAAGAAGAATTAAGTTGTGATAATCTAATTTTTTTCGCACAAATCTCAAAATAGCTCTAAAAAAAAATAATAATAATTTTCTCTCTCCTTCTCTTTCTAGCATCTTTCTCTTTCTATCTGATTCATGAAATCATGATAATCAGAAACTGCTCTGAAATTCATGCAGTAAGTTAAATTCTAGTTCGGCTTTTGTCTGATCGTAGTTAACCCACATTGAGTTATCCTGATATGATTTCTGATGATCCTCTTTTATCGGATACAAAGATTCTTTCTTCACTTTCTCTCTCTACTTTTTCTTTCTTGATCGACTTTCTCTCTTTAAAAAGATCTATGAATCCTGTACCGAGTCATATCTTCATCTTCTAGGGATCCATATTGACTCTAACAAGATGATCTGAAACTGCTTAATTTGAAATCCATGCCATATGTTAACTCCACTTTGGCCATGTCAAGTATCTTAAAAATTCATCATTGATGAATCCTGTTGATCGATCTTGACTTGATCTAATATATGTTTCATGATTCTTTAGTTGAGTCGCTTAAATCTGACCCTCAATTTAAAGATCTTGAATTGCCCTGATGACCGAACCGGTCAATACATCCGACCAACAGTCTTCTTTTCTTATGATTCAAATCTTATTAAATTTATCAGATAAAAAATTAATCATATTTTTGATATTTTAAATAAGATCACCTGTGAAGTCTAAGGATCTAGGACGAATAAGATAAGTGAAATTTTACGTTCCTTACCTATTTTTAAATTATCATATTTTTTTTTATGCATATAAACTGTTGTTATAAATTTATATTTTTCATAGAATAAGGATCAGCATATGATATATGAAAATCATATTTTATTATAATCATTGCTTTCATAAATATATTTTATGAAGATAATATGTTTTATGAAGTATGAATTTTAAATATTTTTTCATCTAAGTATATGTATATTTTAAGAAAAGATATAAGAATTTCAAAGGCTCTCAGATAGCTATGAATAAATTCATTTTAGAAAAGTCGACATCCGAAGTTAGCATTCATAAGAAATATAGCCCTATCAATGGGTTCCAAGTTGATACAAAAAATAAGAATCATGTCGATTAAGAAATATGGTCATATCATGGGTACAATAGTGATCTTAGTATGAATATCTACGAGCAAGATTTTGAAATATGATGTGAACAAATGAACAAGAATGATTTATAAAATATGTTTATGAAATTTCATGGATTATGCATGCATGATTGATTTACGACTTGATTTATATTATATTCTATGAAATATTTTATTTGCTATAATTATTATTTTTAAAATAATGCATTATCATGAATAAACTTATGTTTGATCTGATAAGAAAACGTAGAATTTTACTTATTGAGCTAGTATAGCTCACATTTTTTTTTTTTTTTTTTTGCTTTAAAGAGAATTAAAGATAGGAATGATGAGAGATCCAGGCTTGGGGCTTTATGTAACAAGCTTGAAAATTTTGATAATTACATTTAGTTTAATTAAATGACTATGAACATGCATTAGGTTATGAATTTTGAGACTTAAATTTTCGTTTTGACTTTTAGATTAGATGCTCTGAATCAGTTTTGATTTAATTTAAACTTTTTATTATTTTATTCTTGATGCATCAATTATTTAATTTTTATAAAAAAAAATATTAGTTTTATATTATCGAGGATGGTACTTTTTGGTAGTATGATCGTGTTATGTTCCGATTTTGAGATGTAAAGTATTTGAACCTCCATTTAGAAGAAGAGCCTGATTAAGTAACTAGAGATTGGATACGCCTAAGTCCTCGAGCTTTTTTTACCGACAAACTTGGGCCCAACTGACAAGATATTTGATCTTGCAATGAAGGTTATGATCACCCAAAGGAACGTTTGACATGGTCGATTGATCTTTTGTATAATGGTGGCAGGGAGTTGCAGTGGTGCAGTGCAGACATCCAGAATACTGGTATGGCTCTAAGAATGGAATTAATGAGATTTAATGGGCCAGCAAGGGATAAAATGTTTCTTTTCCATCTGGCTAGTTTTTTTTCAACTTTTTCCAACAGATATGTCTAATCTTTTAGTTTCAAGGTTGCATGATGCAGAGGAACTCCTAGATACTGGATAGGAAATCCATCTACTTATCATCTGAGAATCAAAGCAAATTTATCTACTTAATCCTTGGTTAATTAGACCCATACCAATTAAACTGATTTTGCTGGAGTTGATCTTGAGGTCGGTAAGGAGCTCAAACAAGTAAAGAATGAGTTTTATCATTTGGATGTGTTGCTTAGAGGCATTATAGAAGATAAGTGTGTCATCGACGAATTGTAGATACTGAATTTGCCCGATAATATCTAATGGTCCAACCCTTGAAATGAGCTATTTAGAAGCTGCCTTCTTGAGGATTTTTTCTAGTGCGTTTGCCACCAACTTGATAAAAAATAGGGAGGATGAGGGATTTCTTTATTTTAGACCCCTCTTGATTTGAAACCATTTATCTAGTGTACCGTTAACGACAAGAGAAGAGTTGGCATTGTATAAAATAGAAGAGATTCATGTAATCCAATAAGGCCCAAATAAAAAAAGCCTCCAATTCTTATCCAATGGAAAAGCCGAAAGATCCATATCTTAGATGGATTTTTTTTTCTATGAAACTAATTTTTTTTCAATCCCTATCTTTTAAAAACTCCAATAAAAAAAAAAGAATTTTTCTACATGGCTATCTAACCATGTCCTTCTTCTAAGCTGAGCTACTATAATCAGAATTACTATAATGATAATGATTGGTCAAAATCTTCAAGTTATTAGATATAAAAAATTATTAATAAGATTAAGATTTTACGATAAATCCCAACGAATATTTTCAAAAAATATTCAAAATTTAAGCTCTTTCGATTTTGGTTTGTTTAAATTAACACCAATATTATTCTGGCCGATATTTAGATATCTTGTACGTGCATCAGGATCTAAATTTACTGCACCTTTTCCGACTTTTTCTAACCTTCCATGCCGAATGATATCGATTTTATCCGAAAGATTTTATTTTCAAATTTAAGCAGCGAGACCTCCGCATCAGAGTCATATGCGCGACTCAGGACGAACACGTCCGTCCAATAAGCCAGGCAACCCACCATCCGACGGCTCCGCTGTTGCCACGCTGGCGATCCGCGTGACAGGCCCTCCACCCAATGTCTCCCTATAAGCGCTCCGTCCCGCCACATCTCGAGAGAATCTCTTCGAGCTTAGAAAGAAACAAAGAACGATGAGCTCGACGGCGACGACGGCGGCAGCGAAGGGTGGGCGCGGGAAGGCGAAGGCGTCGAAAGCGGTGTCCCGGTCACAGAAGACCGGCCTTCAGTTCCCGGTCGGCCGGATTGCCCGTTTCCTCAAGACCGGCCGCTACACCGAGCGCGTCGGTGCCGGCTCCCCCGTCTACCTCTCCGCCGTCCTCGAGTACCTCGCCGCCGAGGTCAGAAACCCCTTCTACCCCATTTCATCCTTCTCCTCCTGCTTTAGGGTTAGGGTTTCGATTTTGGTCTAAAAGGTCCTGTCTTTGGGTTTTTGTTCTCAGGTGCTGGAGCTCGCAGGGAACGCGGCGAGGGACAACAAGAAGAATCGGATAATTCCGAGGCACATTCAACTTGCGGTGAGGAATGACGAAGAGCTGAGCCGGTTTCTTGGCGGTGTGACGATCTCCAATGGAGGGATTCTCCCCAGTATTAACCCGGTTTTGCTGCCGAACAAGAAAGGTGGGAAGGGCAAAGGAAGCGAGACTGGATCCATGTCCCAGGAGTTCCTTTGGTTTCCTTTTGATCTGCTTCTTTGCAGAGATGTGATTACCTTTTGGTTTCTTAACACAAAAACAAACTCAATCTCTCGATCTATCAATCTCTGTCTGTTTGTGGTTTAGTTTTTGCCATTTAGATTTTGATGAAATTTTGGCGGCTTTTGAGTGGCTGTTACGCCAAACTGGAGTTGACCGTTTGGACGTGATGGGGCCCGACAATTTTTGGGTCAAACTGGACCCTATTTAGCCCAACATGGAGAAGCACGTACCTTCTTTCAGGTGAATCCACCGTTCGATCTGTAAGCACCATGAACTCCCTCGTTCATCTCCTTCACGGATCTGAAAGCAACCTGTGGATGATCCAACGGCAGATTCATAAGAAGGAAGTTGAATCTTGTTAGCGCGCGAAAAATGCAACCCATCTCCGCGTCTACCATGGCATCATTTAGAAAAGAAAACAAGGGCACGGCCCATGGACAATTTTAGTCACGGAACGAGATTTTCTTGGGTGCTACAGGGTTCTAGCAGGTCTAGAACTGCATCAGGAAGGGTAATGTTGCGGTGTCAAATTTTATAATGGATACAGGTTATGTTCCAAATGGATTGAGGTTATGTTCCAGGCATTTTAGGAGTTGAATTTGTTGCCATCCGACATGCCTAAAATTGAGATAAATAGTGAAATCAATATAAAAAGCCAGGAGTTTTTTTATTAGAGGTGGCAATCGACGGAAGTCGGATGTATATTATATCAAAAATCTGCAATTTATTAATTAGATCAAAAGTTCATCTTCGAACCTAACTATTTTATCAAATAGATAACCTAATCTGATTTACAATGGGTTGAAATAAGTTAAATGGTCTGAACGGTTAAGCATTGCTGCCCCTAGAATTAATTATCCTTAGAAACAATATGGAAGAGATCAAATGGATTGAAAGGTAAAAAATTAGGCTTTTTCTCCTTCTTACATTTATATTAGGCTTTCCCTGGGGATATGTTTTAAAAAGGAGTCGTAAGAAAAATCCTCAGGTGATGGATTCAAAGAGCAAGATGGTTTTGGAGGGAGACCAATAGCTAATCGAATGGATATTCACCATCATTGATTGTGCTTAGATCTTCCATGGTGAAGAATGAAAAATTGAAAAGATGAAAAGGATTAAGGAAGAGTGGTTTAGCAGTGGATTCAAGCAAAGTTTGTAATTAGTAATAATACTTAGGTTTGCAGCTGTATCACCAATGATTCTTGATTAAAATTGCTTAGCATGCTTCTCTGATTCTTAACAAAAAAAATAATGGATGGGTTATATACATTTTGGCTAGATTCAAATTGTTTTTACGTGGTTCAGCAATCTTTATTGACATTTTGCCCGTTTTATGTGGTGACTCTGAAGGATGGTACCGCATTAGAGCATCTCCAGCCTATCAATTTAATTTGGTGCCACATTTTTATATCATTCAAAAGTTTTGCTTACTAAACAGTTTATTTGAAGTATTGCACTTGTGTAATCTAAAATAATATGGCTAAGAAAACTCAAAAACAAATTTATATTGGTTTGTAGTTAATTTCTATATTCACTTGACAGATCAATTTGTTGCTCGCCGCCTCTTGCAGAAGGATTCAATCCTGTCACAAGCGTCGATTATTAGATTAGAAGGAACTCCAAAGAATATCCTCAGCCAGTTCTTCAAACCAATGACGAAACCTGAGCATCATTAAACTCATCATCAGTAGAGTGGCAAACTCAATTAGATATCTAATTTACCATTTTATTCGAACTCCCGAGCTTGGGGGCTGTCTATCTTTAAAACATGTGCATTGCATTTGTCAATTTCTAGTAACAGGTAAGTGTAAATCAAATTTTCACATATAGTGAAGCAGCTGTCTAAATTAAGAATTGGGTTAGAAGCTAATGGACCATGCAAGGCTCTAAATGAATGATGCTAGCACAGAGAGCCTCAAGAAGAGAGAAGCCAACATGCCTTCTGTCTATTTATCGTATTGATTGCCGAGACTACTCATCAACTCTTTTATTTTCGATCCTAATGTTAGTATTAGTGGTCAATGAAGCCGAACTGGAGCCCTTATCGAAAAATTGTTCATCTGTACTTGATTGAAGATATGATCATTCCTAACTCTAGTTGATGCCTATGGAAACAAAACTGACATGTTCTGAGTATGTTCACAGCTTCCTTGCCTTAGCACATATTCCTCATGCAAGAATTTTTACTTGCTGAATCATAGAGTACTTGCGGAAAGATTTATGCTCCAACAGACAAAAAAAAAAATGTCTCTAGCTTCATACATAGGTTATGTACAATGGCATGTTCTACTTTTCAAGCTACCTGCTCATTTGTTCTTTATAAAAGCTTCACACAACTGCACTCAAATTTCGACCTATAGTTTTCCTTGTATAGCCATAATTAACATGAAAATATCTTCAGCTTTAGACATTGATTCTATAGAAGGGGGACCTTCAGCATTTAGAGCTATCAGTTTAGCTAGTTTTGTTTGGAAAGTTTACCAGAATGTGTTAGAATTTTCAAATTTGAACATAAATTTCAAGACAAATTCTTTCCTTCTGGTGTAATTTTAATGACAAAAACAGCATATGATGATGCCACATGATTACAGCTGGATGCTTGATGGAAAGGCATGTGCTTTCTAACCTGGAACCACCAAGACAGATTCTTCTTTCATCAACTCCCTAGCAAAGTCCATGTCATTCTCTATGCCAGGTAGAAGGGCTGGGTTGATCTCAACCTGCCATTAAACAAAAATGATCTTGACTGACTAAAATGTTAAATAAAAACCAAAGAAAATATACAGATAAATGAAGTAAAGCCAACCATCATGAACATTGAACCCTGAGGCCTTGAGTGACATTGCAGTGCTTCAATATGAGCTATTCTTGTATAAAGTGTTTCAGCTGAGGACTCCAACACTGTGAGGACATTCTTGTGAAATTCCTCATGTGAATTAGAAAGAATGCTAGGAACTGCTGCCTGTTGTGAAGGTTCTCATGGATGAGTGTTTCTATACAAAAATGAGTGAAGAAAAAGAGTAATAAGAGATCGACCTGAATTACAGAAGCCGGACCGGATGTTACGTTCATGAGCATCTCAATTGCCACTTTAACCTTTCACAACAAAACAATGATCAAGGCAATTCTTGACAAAAAGATTGGTATTAGAACTTAGTATTTAGACAGAGTTGGGAAACTTGGTTATGGTGATAGCTTCCATGGCAACAAAACAGTCCAACCCTGTGTCGGTCAAATAATCACCATACACCATATTTAATGCAATCTGAAAGGATATGATCTCTTCCTCTTAAAGTATAAATGATGCGATCCTTATGTGTCAATTTATTTCACTCCCATTGATCTTGGCTATTATGTCAATGACTAAACTTGCAGTCTGAAACTCAGGTTAATTTCACCACTCTGCAAGGCTAGGCTTTTCAGGAATTATAATTAGAGCATGAATGGATGTGTAATTAAAAACTCAAAAGCTGTGCACTTATGGAATCTTTGAGACACCAAACTTAAAATTTATGCATCCATATACTAGGTAAAATCAAAATAGCCAAGACGTTTATGAAAATAAATTATACAAGCAAACAAAGTAGTCCTAAATCCTTCGATGATCTCCTTGGTATTCACTATGTAAGTCTACATCCTCAAAAGATCAGAATGCGATGAGACCACCAGCTTGCCCTATGCAACAAATTGAATCAAGAGCGTCATCACGAATTGTGTCAAACCTAATCTTGAACAGATGAGTCTGCTCAAAAATTTTAAAAAAAAAAAAGGAAAAAAAGAAAAGAAAAGGTGACATAGTTCTAAATAAGAAGAATGAGATTAAACGAAAGAGAAGGAAAAAGAAGTCACACATGCCAAGTCATTAAAAAAAAAAAAAAAGCTCCTCTTTTTTTTGTTTTTTGTTACAACAGAAACAGTTGCTGGGATAACACTGAGAAAATACTTAGTCTAGGAATTATAAAATATATAATATAACCCTGCACCATACTTGTTTAAAAGTCTCATTAGGATCGCATATGGCTATCCATCCAAGACGCCATCCAGGAACCATCCAACGCTTTGACAGAGCTCCTATGGTAATAACTGGTGTCAAGTGAGCGAAAGAGGCCAGTGGCACAAATTTGCTCTCACCATAGACCATATGCCCATATACCTCATCAGCAATTACAGGGATATTCAAGTCTCTTGCAGCTTCAGCAATCTGCATCCAAAAAAAAAAAAAGACAAATGATAGTGATTTAATTCTTCAAAATTCAAAAGCTCGTCGGCAGAAAGTATTGCAACATCATTAGGCATCGTTCTTCAACATAATTTTGGATGGGTATATTCACAAGTATCAAATTTTTCGAGGGACATATGTTCTTATTTTAGGCTTTTGGACAGATTAGTGTGCTCCCATATGCACACGCATGTCTATTTAATAAAAAAATTATCAATGTCCAATTAACATTCGATAGGGTCAAGCATAAATTTGATAATGAGAAAATAATCATTGATGGTAAACTTATAGATGGATATTAACTTGGTCTCTTACGTACGAACTTGTCCTTGGCTGGTTATTATTAAGAATCCATCTCATATTGTTTCTAATATCATTAATGTCTAAATTTGTATTTTAAATACTAATTAGCAACTTATCAGAAAAGGGAGATTAGAGATAGAGAGAGAGTACTATTAGTGGTAATGTGGTGAGACTACTAGTAGTTGAAGAAGAGCACACCAACCTGCTGGAGGTGGTAGGGAGAAAAGACGGCGCCGCAGGGGTTGTTGGGGTTGATGACGACGATGCCGACGGTGTTGGCATCGGCGAGGGACCGAACCTGATCGAGATCGAGCTCCCATGCACGACGGGGCTGAAGGTGGTAGTACCGGGCCTCGACGCCATAGATCTCACAGGCAGCTTCATAAGGGGCAAAGCCAGGGCGAGGCAGCAGCAAGTTGGCTCCAGGGCTGGCCAGCACCGTCAAGCACACATGGAGAGCCTGTGTGCCTCCCACAGTTAAGTACACGTCCCCCTCCCTGATGCCATGCTTCGCGTCCCTCGACAAATACTCCGCCACTGCACTGTTCCATCGCAAAATGTTAATTTTGTTTTATTCTAAGATAAATGAAAGGAAATGGATACAAGTTTAAGATGTCATGAGTTTGGAGGTAGGATCCTCTCCAGTGAGGTGAAGCGTATCTAATCATAATCATCATATCAATCATAAATATCTGTAATTAAAAGACAGGACCACTCTAGTTTGAACGTAGGCTCCGTTTAATCATCGTCACTGTGCCAATCATGGACGGTTCCAATCAAAAGGTTGGACAAGTTTGGTCCATGATAAATATTAATATATCTAATAAAGAGATTAGATTGAATGGAAGAAGTAGATGATTTTGTAGATATTAATTTAAAATTATTAATTTGTAATACTAAAGAAACAAATATTCTAAAAATAATTGATATATAAAAAAGAGAGCTTTACTTGTCGAAATTGACAAGTAGTGCAGCCGAAGAAGCACGTAGTCGTCCTAGTATGACATATTTCATATTATTTTTATATTTTTGTATTTTTCAAAAAAACTTTAAAAAAATGAACTCGATGGAACAACCTAGACAACGAAGCCCTTTTATTTTCAAGTTGTTTATAAATTTTTTTTGAGCTTTTGATAACCATTTTATTTCTTTAAGAAAAGTGAAAATGAAAGCAAGGAGTAGCAAAAGTTAACTGAAATCTTGTGGAAATTCTATCTTCTACATCAGTCTTGATATGATATTTTACTAATTTATAGAGAAACAAAAAATAAAAAGAGCAACAATATAAAGAGACCCTTAGATATTAAGATGTGAGTTGTATATAACTTAAGCTTTTTTCTTAAAAAAAATAAATAAATCATTTTCTTCCATGAAAATTTTTCTTCTTTCCACTTTTTCCTTTTTTTAGAGTTCCTTCATAAAGATAGAAATGTTTTTTTCTTAGAGAGAGCAAGAAATCAGTTATTTTGGCTGGAACTAAGTTCATGGCCGTTTCGGCTTGAAATAAGTTCATGGGCCATTTCCAATTCACAGTTATAGGAGTAATAAATTCTACTTCCCAATGTGATATGTACCCTAATTTATGAACCATGAAAAATCAAGAAAGAAAAGAGAATACTGGCCCTGCTTCTCATCAATTATCTTATTTCATTTTATTTTATTCTAAAGGTTTGAGTCCAACGGACTGAAGGATTTTTTTCTATCTCAATTTGATCGAGTTGGAATCAAAGCTTAGATCCTTTCCATCAAAGTTTGGATGTCTTCTACTTTTACCTCGACAAATAATGATATGAGGGATTTCTTACTCAAATAGAACAACATTGCCTGCCTCACCAAACTCATCTTAATTTATGCCTTTAGCTTTAATACCTGCAACTCCTGTCATAACATATATGGATGAGGAGAAATTTCTTCTACTGGAGCCAAAATAGATGAATACTTCATATTAGATGATGAATTCAAATCAGCAACTAAATGGTTTTGCCATAGGGAGGGTATTTTTCTCAGCTTCGGTTTTAAACTAGTAGGACCTAAATTCAGAGGTTGGGGTGGGTGGAGGGGACTCTGATCTAGAAGAATTATTTGATTCATTGTGCTTCAATGCAGCTACTTCGAATAGATCCAGAGTAAAATTCACCATTTCCTGAACTTAATAGAGCAACAAAACTTCGAGAAACCACAACTTCTAATCTGATAAGAATGTGGATGCGACTAAAGACAAAATCAATATCGAAATCAAAATCTAGTTTCTGCCCAAATTTAAAAATAGATAATTTTATTATTTTAGTAATTTATATTCTCTTTTAATTATGAGAGCAATCCATTTGATTTATACCGAACTTCTCTTTTATTTATGAATTATGAAAATTAATATAAGAAAAGGAATCTAGACCCCCCGCTTTCTCAATTATTTTATTTTTTAATTCTATCCAAAAGATTCAAGCTCATCTTTCTCTCCGATGGGATCACCATCCTTCGCAATGAAACTTCTACATAATCGCATTTTATGCATCTCAGTAGGATCTAAACTTTTAGAGCAGAAAAAGATGATCGATCAAGAGACTTGTTAGTTTGCTTTGTAGTTTGGAGTTTTCTACAAATACCTCATCTTTCATATATATATTATTTCGTGTGAGAAGTAACAAATACTAGATGCATGTTGTAACATTGTGTGAAAGTGCATCATTTACTGGTTGGGGATGTAAAAGAAATGCTGAAAATCTAAATTTTATAAGAAATACTTTTTACACTGTGGGCGGTATAGCTCCGCGGATACCATCTGCGGTGATTCACTCTCACACGGGGCCCGAATGCGGTGCTCGAGAATTTTTTTTTTTTCATTCTAACCCTACGCGAGAGCGAATCACCATGGACGGCGTCCATGGAGCTACACTGCCGATGATGTAGAAAGTATTTCCCAATTTTATATAGTCCAATCTAGAGATGGTCATGCCGGTGAGATAGTTGCCACCAAAATTGGTGGCCAAGGACCTATGCCCCTCAAGATGAGCCCTTAAACCATGGATGTAGGTTTGGTGATCATACACTTGGTCATATGTTTCACCTCATGTTATCTGGCTAATAACGACCACATGCTTCATCGTTTGCTTGCATTTTTTATGTTGGAAATTTGTAGCGAAATGGCATGATGAGCAAATGATCTTTATATGTTTGTCTTCTTTGAAATGACCATGCCTTTCTTTTTTGTTTCTCTTTCCTTCCATCTTTGTGTTTACTAGATATTTGACATCATACGCATTGCGTGTACGGGGCTAGTTTTTTAAATGTTACATCCTGCATGGAGACAAATCAAATAGGACCGCAAAAATTGTTAATTTCCTAGACATATGCTTGGACCTTGCTATTCATCGGTTAGGTTTAGAAGCAAGGCGAGTTATATCCTCGTGAAAGACAAGTCAAACAGATTCCCAAAAGGTTATCAGAAGCTTGAGAGTGAGGCAAGGGCTATGACCAGCAGCTTACTCAGCAAAGGATAAGAAGGCTGAAGCCAGACGCTTGTCAAGTCATATCCTATTTGAAGGCAATTCAAACACGTTCATAGGAAGAGTTAAACAAAGGTAAAGCGAATCATATGGTCTCGAGTCACCGTTCATTGTTACTGAGAGGATACGAACTCCGGTTAGGCCGCCCAAGAAACTGCGTCCAACTTATATTGGCAGACAAGGTCTAATAACTAAGGTTTTAAATCTTATGTGATAGATATATTCTAGTTTCTTCATAGAACGAGATATACTTCATTGTCCCATTCCATTCTAGCGGTAGTTTCGGTCATTAATTTATGCTATGGATATTCTCCGTCTCTCTTCTATTCTTCTTTTCATTTTTCTTTCTTTCTTTTCTTTTTTATCTTCCTTTCTTTCCGCTTCTTATCTCTTCTTTTATTCTTTTTTTCCTTTCTTGTTTCTTTTTTTTTTTTTTGCTTCCATCTTTCCTTTTCTTCTACTTCTTCTTCTTTCCTTTCAATTATCCTTTTCTTAATCTTTTATTATTTATTTTCTTCATTCTTTTTTCTTCTCTCCCCATGTGGATGGTTTCGAAATTCCAACCCCATCTCGATTCTATTTTCTCACAAAATCTCTATCTCCTTTTAGCAAGTCAGATAAATTAAATAATATAAGCACAAATACATCCATGAAAATCAAAGAAATAAAATACTCAAAAATTAAGATGGAAGACATGTTGAAGAATCCTAAAATGTAGTCCCAATATGATTGGGACATAGCTCACCATCTAATAGCCATCTACCATGTCATCTAAGATTGCAAACCCAAGCGAAGAATCCAACCATTCTTCACAAGCCACCTAACATGGTTGAAGTATCCTACCCAAAGCCAGCAGGTGCAGCAAATCAGCTCAGACAAAGCAGAACCTTACCCCGTTCTACTTTAAAAAGTTGATAAGGACATTGTTCCCCAAGATTTGCACCAAACAAGTGTCCAATTAATTATACAAGAGAGTCAGCTACTCAAGTATGAATGAATTATCTACGTATGGTATGCAGCTCCTAAAATTCATCTATAAATTATTTCGAAAATTCACCGAACCCTCTCTTTTTATGGAATGATTGAGTTAAAAAAAGCTCATTGGAATAATCTCTCGATTCATTCGATACCTTTGTATCACTCATTTGATCCCTAGCAATTTGTATGGCGCCCGTATATAATGGAGCAATTGGAAAATGTAATGATTTTTCGAATGAACGGCAAGCATGGTAAATTTCCCCATTGCTGCCCAAATTGCATCGAGATTTTGCCGACAACCTTTAGATTCATACTGGATAAATGATGCATATTTGAAGATCACCGGCATGCGTCTAAGAAAGTTTTGGATGATATTGGCAGCTTGTATTCTTGCTTGGACTCGATAAATTTCTCACATCGATCAATGGACCTAAAATCTTTGAATAATTTTATGCACCTCTCTCTCCCCATCTTTTTCTCAATCGAGAAATGATACCCAACATCATATGCACCATGTTAGCCATGTCAATCCTATTTCGGCGCGTCGCTAGACTGAGAGGGGATGGATTTTTTCTAAATTTTTTTTTACCGAGAGAGTAGAATCTTTTTTGGAAATGAAATCGCTGTAATGCACCGCTGACGTGGTGGACATGATGTTGCGTATAATTTCTCCTCTGAAACGCACTTCTACTTGCCTTAAAAGTAGGCCGGATTCAGTCAAAAAAAAAAAAAAAAATGTAGGCCGGATTCAGACCCAATTCCTGAACCCAAAATGGCCGTGTGAGAAGCTCCGTGACTTGCACACATTCCAACCAAGGAACGTTACCAAAGATTTGGAGTTTTCCAAACAGTAACGACAACTTGAAGGAGATGTGTGGTTTGGAAAAGAACTGCTTACCGACGGGCAAAGGGAAAGCCATAGGAAGGAGGATAGCAGTCGAACGCCGACGAGGAGACGGCATCGGCGACGGCCTTGGAGAAGCTCTCCTTCCCTTTCTGAAAGCACTGGGACGACGCCGCATCGCCGACGCCCAAGGAGATGAGTCTTTTCTCTGGACTGGCCGACTTCATCAGCTCATCAACCACTCCTCTTATCGAAATCTTCTGCTCTGATAGAACTGGGTTGCACTTCTTGATCACTCTTGCCTCCTTGTTGCTGACATAAACTCCATTGCTTTCAGCGTTCGGAATCTAAAAGAATTTAACACAAAAAAAAAAAAAAAAAAAAAAATTAGAGGAGAGAAGCATAACAAGGAAAGAAGGAAGGATTGATGAATGGGTTTGAGGGAGAAGTGCCTGAGGGGAGGGTGGTGGTGCCATTGGAGGATGGAGGAGAGGAGAACCGTGGAGAAACTGGAGAGCTCTTTGCTCAATAGCTCTTTGCGTAACCTCTCTTGTTGCTTTCTAAACTCCAAGCTACCTCTTCGAGGGTCGGGTGCATCGCGGGTGAGCTTAACTGCTTGGGTTCTTTCTTTATTCCATTGCTTTCATGATGGGTGACGAAAGACACTAGGCTGGAACATGATTATCTGTATGCAAAATATCAAATTTAGCATGCATTGAACGGCACTTCAAACAATAGTATGCACTGAGTAGATTCGAAACAGTTTGGTTTACTTTGTAATTTTATTTAGAAGGTAAAACAGATTTGTTTTGGAGTTGTAATTAGTTTGAACATTAATTCCTATGATACATTCTACATTGTTATAAGGTAGAAATGAAGAGGCAGCTTTATCAAGAAGGGGAAATATATATATATAGATAGATAGATAGATAGATAGATAGTTGTACCAAGAGATCTTGAATAATCCCACCTTCCGCAGAGTTAAAAGGAGGGTTTGGTGAATTTCGAGAGGAATGCCTCTCCTTATTTAGTCCATTACCGGCAAAACAATTCGACCAAAAAATATAGAAGATACGCAAAATTAAGAAAAAAAAAATCAAAATTTATCTAGCATCTTATAAGAGATGAAATGCTATGCGTTTATATACAAGTTGTCAAAGAATTAAATCCAAATGATAAAGGAAAGTTATAGCAACTATGAAAAATCATATTTTGGCAATATTGTCACATTCAAAACTTAGCATCCGGCTTGAGCGCGTGATGAACGCACACTTCCTTAGAAAAGTCCTGAAAAATATGCAAGATCTGTAAAATCTATTATAAGCTCAACATTCCGTAAATATTATTGATCTCAATTTATAATAAATATTTTATATTAGCAAATATCAAATATTATATAGTTTATAAAATTTGATCATTCAACTGATATTACTGATGTTCTGTCTAGCCAATCCTTTCAAATCGTGATCCCAATCTTAGCAAAGCACAAGAATCTTGTAACTCTAAAAAAGAAAAAGAAGAAGAAGAGGGTTATGAACTTTACAATCCAGTAAAAATTTTCATACACCAATATCAATATAATAATAATAAATAAAAATTAATCATTATTATTGCTCATATAAATTCATGCCAAAAGATATCATGATTCATAAAACATGCATAAAAAATATTTTTTTGTGTAATAAGCTACATCATATAATTATTTGCAACTAACATGTGTCGAATCCGATCATATCAAGATGCTTAGCTCTGGACTATCATGGCCATATTTCAAGTTTATGGAAAGACAGCAAAAGTGGCTAGTCTTGTGGACTACTATAACCATCCATGATAGGATAACAAAGTGGCTAAAATCTTATAGACTACTACAACCATCTTTCAAGCCTGTGGGTGGCACCAATAAAGTAGCTAGTCCAAGAGATCATAAGTACTCAATTCTGAACTACCATAATCATATTTCAAGTCCATAACGGATCGGATACTTATAGAGTGACGAGTCCAAAGGACCATAAGTGCTCAACCCTAAACTGCTATGGCCACATTTTAAGTCCATGGCAATGCAATAATAAAGTGACTAGCCTAGAGGATCACGACTTTGAACTACCATGGTCATATTTCAGGCCCATAAAAGGCATCAATAAAGTAGCTAACCCAGAGCACCACAACCTATCATTTAGTCACACAATTCAATTATCGGCTTATTAAGTATCGAAATTCAAGACCACATCATTTTTGTAAAATATTTTGATGCATAT
Source organism: Cocos nucifera (assembly GCA_006176705.1). Classification (NCBI taxonomy): domain Eukaryota; kingdom Viridiplantae; phylum Streptophyta; class Magnoliopsida; order Arecales; family Arecaceae; genus Cocos; species Cocos nucifera. The sequence goes on from QRFJ01000322.1 coordinate 1,098,012, forward strand.
TATTAACAAAATCTATCTAAGTCAAGATCAGTTATATGTAATATATAACATTATACAAGCCATAAATATATACTCAATAATTAAGTATATAACATGTCACATATGGATCAAAATCATTAATGCATAAAATATTTTTTTATGCAAATAGATAATCAATATCTAAAAATTTTTTATCTCTACTAATGACAAACTCGATCATTATTGTTTACTCATCTACACCTAGCATGTCTGATCAATCTATATAATTCACAGTCATCTTTGATCAACCATCAACATAATAAATAGTAAATTATTATTAGATTTCTACTTTCAAAGTTCTAATACTGAATTACTCTAACTCTTAAAATTTCTCGACCTACCTAATATAAGACTAATTAATAAATAAATATTTAAGGATTTATCTTGATTTAGGAATTAAAGCATACATCTCCTTTCTCATTATCTTCTTGTTCGATTGACCACATTCATACACAATTAAAATTGATAACCAGAAGAAATCATAAAGTGATCATGGTAATGACGAAAAAATCATGAAAAAGGTGAAACACAACTATCCAAATAATAATACCTAACAATCTAAGTAGATCAAATTCAGGTGAATTGACCAGTAGATACGAAGTAAGAATTCATTAGGTTCAAGACAAGCATTGTCAATGATGGGTGTTCTATGAAAATCATGATGGAAATCAATACCGATCCAAAATCCTCTACTAAGGTCACTTGGGATGCATGAAACAAGGGCCTAGATTCACCCTTTAGATCTATAATTATGTAGAAAGGATAGAGAGAGAAAGAAAGAAAGAAAGAAGAGAGAAGGAAAGGAGAAAGAGAGAAAAAGAAGAGAGAAATCTTCTCTTCTTGGAATAGGTAAACTCTCTCCCTTCTTCCCAAACTCAATAGCAGCAAGGCCAGGCCAACAACTTGCGGCAGCATTCGGCAACCCACGATGGTGTTCGGCATGTCAATGGTGATAGCAAGTGGTAGTAGCGACAATGTCTAGCCGATATAGAAGGATGAAAAGAAAAACAAAAAAAAAGAAATCACATTAGACTCGGCCTAGATCATGGCCGAGCCTCCTACCGATGGTTATAATCTACTGTACATCCTTAGAGAACATTGGTAAGCTATAAAGCGGATCAAATCCGATAATCAATAGCCATGAGACAAGAGAAAAAGGGCCGAAATAGGGCACCTTTATTTCAAGCATGGTTTCTGAAGCTGTTGGCTCCAATCAAGATGGGTCGACAATCTTGAGGTCGAAAAAGAGAGGAAAAAGAAGAGCTTAATTAAATCCTTACCTAAGTCCAGCTAGGTTGAAGGCATGATTATAGTGATGAATCCATGGTTTCTCTTCAAGTCCACTTCATGAAAAATCAAAAGAAATCAAGGGTTTTGCCCGACGAAGGGAGGTGGGAGATGATGTAAAAGGGGAGGACTAGTGGGCCTTTTATAGGTCGACTCCTAGGGCTTCCACCAAAGCTTGATGTGCCCTAGGAAACCCTCTCGTGATGGACTCAGAGGGAGAAATAGAGTCCAATTGGGACTTTCTCTATTTTTATTTTCTTTTGCCTACTTTAGGATCCATATGAAAAAATTGGATCCTTAAATTCTCCCTCCCTTAAAATAATTTCAGCTTCAAAATTAGCATACCTAAGGTTTTGAACATTGAAAATACATAACTATCATATTATCCTTGATCTTCTAATTAGTCTACATATCGGAATACTTGCTCCACAAGTCCTCAACATAAATAATTAAATAGTATTTCAGAACTAGATTTTTTCTATCCATAAGATAATGAATTCTCTTGATCTCTTGATCTTGGCTTAAAATACCATAATTCCTTACCTATGAAATTGTTTGCTCTTAATTAATTACACATAAAAATCATAATTAACCCAATCTACTCCTAATAAAAATAGAAGTGTTGGAGCATTAAATGCTCACCATGATCTATAGCCTTCTTTATCCTTTTTAACCTTCTATATGATGTAATAGTTAAACTCTTATTGTAGAAAAACCTCAAAGCCATTTAAACAAATAGAGTAATAGTATCAAAGCTTAGAAAATGATGCTTATACCCAAAATATTCTACATCCGAGATCAACCAAAGATTATCAAACTATTAACCAGCCCTAAATTAAGATATTCAAAATTCTTTTGATCATTACTAGTAATAAAAGGACCAATCACTGAAGATGGTATTGCAATATCTAGATGAAATCAAAGATCGACAACCTTGTTCTTTCATTTATCAATGGCGGTCTCTTTTACTGAAAATCAAATCTCTAATTATAATACTTGTTGCATTCAAATTAGTATTTTTAACTAGTTTTAATATAAGTTAATCACAGTACTTCTACTACACACTCTAATCTAAATCCATCAAATCCTCCACGATTACTGGATGAATCATGTTGAGAATACTATTTTACATCAAAAATCTAAAAAGATTCAATTTTTTAAACTTTTGATGATAGATTTAGAGCAAACTTTTAGATTTCTTTATCCCTTGAGTATATCGCATCATCAAGATTAAACCTTGGTCCACTTCCATATTTGAAGCCCTTGCATAATCTCTACTACTCATCTAAAATCCTATATATCTAAAACTAATTAGAGTGAGTTAACCCTAGATTTTTCTGATAATCAATTGGACATGTAATTTCAAACCAACCTTTCCTTTTTAAAATAAATAACTCCAAACCTCAACAAATTAGAAGACTTCAAATTAACATCCCTATGAGTAGAATCAATTCGATTATTCCATATAGAACTTTCTTTATCATGATCCTTAGCATTGATAAATAAATCGACACATGAAATCTTGTCCTTATATGTTAAAACTCATATAAGTCTTTCAAGATTTTTCATCTCAATTTAATAATAATAGTAAAATACCTTAGATCAGCTCAGAAATATAAATTCTAATTTGAAATCTAACATACCCTATAATTTCTAATAAATATAAGAAAGATTAAGTAAGCTGATCTAAAGATGGCAATTTAAATTATCAAAGATTCTATCATGATATATATCCTATATCCTCTTAATAAAAGTCTAAACAAATCAATATAACCCAATATCAATATAGTACACAATCTACCAATAAGTGCAATCCTCAAAGAATATTCCACATTCTAAATAATTTATTGCTAAACCTAAAATTTGCAACCAAACATAAACAACAAAACTAGGGGGCTATTATGGTTTGTACCCATATTAAATTTAAAATTTCAAAATCATCTAAATAATAATTGAATAAGTATCCATACCATAACATACCGATATCACAAACTATATTCTAAGATCAGCATCTCTTACTATTAGGTCAACTCTACTTATTGTGATTAAAAAAGATAAATTATTTTGCCCTTTTTGTACTCATCATATGCTAGCTTATGCATAGATTTTTTTTATCACAATGCTTAATGAGTTTAATCCTAAGTTTTGAATCCATCTCTATCATGTCTCTCAAATCTCTTGTGATCATAATCTAAGCTCTGATATCATTCTATCATGCTCCAAACCCAGCACCCAGCTCTGATATATGATGGCCACACACTCCCAAATGCAAGTCCCAAAGAATATGCAAGGTTTATAAAATTCATTACAATCTCAACATCCCATAAATATTATCTATCTCAATTCATAATAAATATTTTATATTAATAAATATCAAATCTTGTATAATTTATAAGATTCGATCATCCAACTGATATTGCTAATGTTCTATCTAATTAATTCTTTCAAATCATGATCCCAGTCTTAGCAAAGCATAAAGATCTTGTAACTTTGAACAATAAGAAAAGAAAAGGGTTGTGAACTTTACAACCCAGTAAAAATTTTTATATACCAATATGTTAGATATATGTGTCCTAGAAGTCAGAATTGACTGACACTTGTAATACACTTCTAGGGATAAAATTATAATTTTGACTAAAATCAATAAAATGGGTTATTTTCTATCACATATGTGTATTTAATATCTATGATACATCCTTTAAGTTAATGATAATGATAATTCATATTTTTAAGAGTTAAAAATTTAAGACATAAATAATCATTATTAACTCATAAAATGCTTCCAACCATAGGATCATCACGAGGATAGTGATTGATCCGAAAGATTGGTTTACAATCGCTTCTTTTTAGTAAATGAGTCTTGAGTCTACGGTGTGGAGACACTGGAGCGAGAGTACAGATACTCGTTAGAGAACAAGGGCACTGAGCGTGACCACCTCGAGTAGTCATTAGGAAGTCTACCTTCTCATCAATGACTGACTCGATGCTGCAGTAGTGGTGTATCTGATTCTTTGATCCTGAGGTGCATCGATAGTTCACCTTGAGGGTGTTATAGTTTGACTACACCATAATTCTCGATCTCCTAGCCATATGAAATTCCTGAGGTGTATGTTGGCTATAGCATGTTCATTGTAGGAACTGGATCGCATCAAGATGGAATCTATCTACCTCGGTGGTAGAGGAGCAGCCCTATGATGATCATGAGAATCAAGTCCAGAAGCCCATGGCCATGGTAGAGTGAAATAATAGAAAGAGTTTCTATTTAGATTTTCACATCGGACTTGAATCGAATGATTACATCATATGACAGAGACTAGGGTTTGATGAGTTCACCTTAAATCCCTAATCTGATCGGAGGCTCAAGATAGAAGAACTTAATCACACAGGTAGCTGCACCAAGAGGTTCACATTCAGCTCTGATGGATTGCCACCATATACTGCTAGGTGTCACTGGTGGATTTTGGGAGCAATTAGAATGATTTAGATGATCGATCATTCTAGCTGTTCGAATCAGAAGAGTTCTGATCCATCGAAAGGAGTTTCGATGATGTCGATGATAGAGATCATGACATATCCCATTACCATACAGAACTGAACCTAACTGGGTCACACAAACAAAGGTTTGAATCTGGTGATCATCAATTGAACTAATCCAGTTCAATTGATCTGAATGAGATTCAATTAGGTTCAAGAAAATCGTGCTAGCACTCGATTGAACCTAACGTTCTTCTTTTACTATCATAAATAGTTGTCCTTACTGAGCCAAAGGAGTTTGTGCTCAATCAGAGGCCTTCACTTGGTCTGACTGGAGCATTGTCTAAGTCAGAAAAGGATTGTCTTATTTTGTAAGATAATACCTATCATTTTTTATCACCTGCCATTTTTCATCCTTTGACTTTGGTCAAAAGTTGACCTTTGACTGGTCAAATGTTGACCATTGATACTTTGACTTCTATGCCATGTGTCATGCACCTATTAGGAGAGTCGGTGGGGGCCTGTCCTCCTATCAGAACCTAGCAAGGAGGAGGGTGCACGCCACCCTTGGCGTGTGCCCAAGCAGGAGGCGCCCAGGAGTCCCTGTTGGATAGGGACTCCATCTCCTTTTTGGATTTCGATTAGACTTCTCCTAAGAACCAAGTTTGACTGGTCTTAGGCACCATCTAAGGAGGAATCCAAGGGACTCTATTTCCCACCAATCAGATTTAGATCTGATTTCACAAAGGGTTGTGATTGGTTGGGAAGAAGAGGAGTTGGATCACGCATAGTCTATAAATAAGACCCTGCGCCCAACTCAAGAAGTATCTGAAATCAATTGAAAATTCTCCACACCCCAAGGCTGCCTCTCCCTCCTCCTCCATGCCAAGTCCATCTTCTCCCTCTCCTCTCCATGCCCAAAGGTGTTTGGGATCCAAGTTGGTGCAATCCAGATGAGAGAAAGGCGATCAAAAAGCTAGAAGGCTGCGCTGCTGCAAAGGACAACTGCTGATCTTCAAAAGGTATTTTGAAGATCCTCCAGATCAGATCCAGATCTAATTTTTGGAGATGTGATAGAGAAGAAGAGGATCTCTAGATCCAGCCTGAGTGGATACCGATAGAGGCCAGGCACTTGCGTGGCTAGATCCAGAACCTTCCGCTGCTTACAGGATCATCAACGGGTAATAGGATTACCCTACATCAAGGTAAATTAAATTTGATTTAATTTATCTAAATTTTATTTTATTATTAAAATAATAAGAATTAGATCTAAAATATCTCAGATCTGATCTAGATCAAAGAAAAAAAATTTTAAAATATATCTCTTGATCTGATCAGATCTGAACGAACCTGATCCGGGAAAATCAGGATTTTCCTTCAACTGGTATCAGAGCCAAGGTTCTAAAAGTATTTAGATCTAATTTTAAATTTATTTTAATTAAAAAATAAGTAATTTTAGATGTCACATGAGATGTGATCAGATCTAAAATTAGAAAAAATTAAAATTAAATAATTTGGATCTAAGATTAGAAAATATGCATGACTAGTTCTAAAATAGAATAGTTCTATAGAATAGTCTTGCATGTTTTTAATTTAATTTGATTAAATCATATTTTAGATCTATTTATTTACTATTTTTTGATATTATAATTATTATAATAACATCTAAAAAATAGTAAATAAAAATTATTTAATTTTAAACATCATATGAGATATGATTGATGCATGTCTAGACTAGTTGTAGAATAGTTCTACATAGTTGTCTAGATTAGAGTTTATTTTGATAAGATCAATTTAAATCTAATTTTTTAGATTATTATGAGATAATTTAGATCTGAAAAATATGCATGATTCGATACATGAGATGTATGCAAAATATGCCATGATTAGATCTAATTTGTATATGAGATATATGATATAGATCTAAAACTATTTTGTAGTATTACATGTTCCTGATTAAGGCGTTCCTCTTGGCCGTCCGATCATAAGAATGAAGAAGGGTTTAAAGGCCCTCTCTTCTCATCCGATGGGGTGTTCTTATGATGTGTAGGGGTGCTGCGCGTTCGTCCTTAATCAGAAATCCAAAACTTACTTTCTGCAAAACCCTAGATCCTGAAACCCTAGGATTTATTGTGCATATTTTGTTTATGAACCCTACTTAATTAAGAATTAAGATTATGGAATATTAATTAGGTCTAAAATTGAGAATTTTAGATCTAAGACATATTCATAATACTGGGTTCGGGCTTGGGTAGCTCAATTAGGTCTAAGCGGTTGATCAAACCGAATCAAGAGTTGGTTAGATGGGATCAACAATGCTTAAATTGACCAGCCTAATAGGATTAAGTCTGGGTCAAGATCGAGTCACGATCAAGCAAGACCTAATTAGGCTCAGAGGTTAGAGTCTGGATTGTAGGCTAACCCAATTGGTTCTGGCTCAATAATTTGGTGTCTAAGGTAAGTTTGGCACATACGACCGACTGATTTTTAATTGGAAGCTACTCGACCTGAATGCATTCTTGTACGAGTTAATGGCATATCCCTTCCACCGATCTCACTTACCTGGCCATATCTGTTGACACAGTTCTGATCTTGAGGTGGTCAATAATCCGAGCTAACCCATGCCACTAGGTTAGTCATAATTGTTATGACTATGACAAGTCTAGTTTAATGAGACCTGAATCAATTCTTCCTAAGAAAAGATTAAGTCTGAGGTCTTCCACCATTGTAGATGTGCGGGCCCTTCCCGGGGTTGATTGTTCTCGGCTGGATACAGTGGCTCAGTTGCACCGGAAAGATGCAACCATGTCTATTAGGCATTGGATGCTATGGGCTGGAGGATGAGTTGGGCTCAATATTTTGGATACGGTGAGAGACTCAATTAGGAATCCAGTCTGTGCAAATGGTGGGTCTGACTTAACTAAGGAGTGGATCAATATTTTGGATACGGTGAGATTCATGAATTAGAGACCAAGTTTGGGTGCACCATGATTAGAGAATCATTGAACAAGAGTTGTTCACTCATTGGCTAACCCATCACCAATAACTGTTAGGTGAGGTGATGAGTCAGTTGGTGAGACCGCACCACCCACTAGAAATCATTAATCATGGAGATTTTTGCATCTCTACAGAGGGAGTGTAGGGATCCAAGAAAATAGTGGGAGCTAATTTATTTTAAAAATAAAATTTCTAAATAAATTGGTCAAGTCATAATTACAGTATCTAACTAGAATCTTTGACTCTCTATAGAAAAATGTCTGCGTCCAACCCATTGGCACGTATCCTGGACACACATAGACTGACCGGACCCAATTATAAAGATTGGCTCAGGAACTACAAAATTATTTTGGGTTCTGAGAAGTTAACCCATGTATTGGACCAGGACCCTCCCACCTTACCAGCCCATCCATCCACTGAACAGAGAGCATCTCTGAAAAAATGGATAGACGAAGATAATAAGGCCAGATATTACATGTTGGGCTCGATGTCTGATGAGCTCCAGCACCCAACATGAAGATATCGGGACTGCTCGCCAAATGTTGGCTCACCTGCAGGAGATGTTTGGTGAACAGAGTCGCGCAGCCAAGTATCAAGTCACGAAATGACTTTTTAAGGCTAAGATGCGTGATGGGCAGTCAGTCCAAGATCACTGTCTGATGATGATCAAGGACATGGAAGAGCTTGAGAAGCTCGGTGTGAAGTTAGACTTGGATCTGCAGAATGATATTATTCTGCAATCCTTGACTGATGCATATGGGCAATTCATCATGAATTACCACATGCATAAACTTCAAAATTTCCTTGGCCGAATTAATGAATATGCTGGTCACCGCTGAGCTTTCTATGAAAGGTTCTAAAGGCTCAGTTCTTGCTATGGAATGGACTTCTTCCAAAAGAAAGTCTTATGGAAAGAAAAAGAAGTCTGTGAAAAAGCAGAAGGTGGAAGGAGCAAAGAAGAAGAAGGCAGAGCCGAAGAAGAAAGCCGCTGTCAAAGGAAAGTATTTCCATTGCAACAGCGACGGCCATTGGAAGCGGAACTGCCCTACTTACCTGGCCACCCTGAAGAACAAGAAGGAAGGTCCTTCTGGAGGTATGCTCGTTATTGAGTCTAACCTTACGGTTTCTTCTGCATCCAGTTGGGTGCTTGACTCTGGTTCTAGTGCTCATCTGTGCACTTCCATGCAGGGTCTTGAGGATAGCAGGAGGCTGAGGGATGGAGACATGATCCTACGCATCGGTAATGGAGCAAGAGTTGCTGCAGTAGCCGTGGAAACATACCCTCTTCGATTACCATCTGGTTTAGACTTAGTTTTGAAAGACTGTTATTATGTGCCTGCAGCTAGCAGGAATTTGATTTCTGTTTCATGCTTAGCACTAAGAAGGCTATGTGATTACCTTCTTTAAGGACCATTGTAACATTCTTTATGAAAGAAATAAAATTGCAAATGGTTTCCTTATTAACGGTCTTTATCAGCTACATATTGATGTACCTATTCTAACTATCGAGCAAAACGTGAATGCCAAATGACCTAGGGATAGTCCAAACGATAGATATCTATGGCACCTGAGATTAGGTCATATAGCAGAAGATAGGATCAACAAATTGGAGAAAAATGGGCTATTGAGTCCATTGACTTTCGAGTCATATCCAACTTGTGAATCTTGTCTTCAAGGCAAAATGACTAAACTCCCTTTTGTAGGACATGGGGAGAAGGGCCACAGATCTCCTTGCCCTAGTACATACTGATGTGTGCGGCCCATTTGATGTGCCGGCTAGAGGCAATTTTGTCTACTTCATTACCTTTACCGATGATCTGTCTAGGTATGGGTATGTGTATCTTATGAGACACAAGTCTGAAGCTTTTGAAAAGTTCAAAGAATTCAGACATGAAGTAGAAAAACAAACTGGAAAAATCCATTAAGGTTCTTCGATCAGATCGAGGAGGTGAATACCTTAGCCGAAAAATTCCTAGACTATCTCAAGAAAAATGGCATAGTCTCTCAATGGACTCCACCAGGAACACCTCAACTCAACGGGGTTTCAGAATGGAGAAATCGGACTCTATTGGATATGGTCCGATCCATGATGAGCTTCACAGACCTTCCTGATTTTCTTTGGGGACACTCATTGTTAACTTCAATTTATCTACTGAATAGGGTTTCCTCTAAAACCGTTCCTACCACACCGTATGAGATATGGCACGGTAAGAAACCAAGTCTGAGTCATCTCAGAATTTGGGGTTGTCCGGCTCATGTCAAAAGACAACAAGCGGACAAGTTAGAGTTTAGGTCCTTCAGAGCTCGATTCATAGGATATCCTAAAGAGTCATTAGGATACTATTTCTACATTCCAGAAGACCACAATGTGATTGTGAGTCGACATGCCATCTTTCTTGAAAAATAGTTTATTCAAGATAGCGGCATTGGAAAGCAGATTAAGCTTGATGAGAAAGTCTCACAAGTACAACGAGCTAAGGACCAATTGGAACCAAATCAGGTTGAGCCAATAAGAACACTACCTCCTCCACCTCGTAGATCGAAAAGAGTTTTCCATCCCCCTGAAAGATACTTAGGTATTATTTCAGAGAAAGTAGAGAAAATGTTCCTCGTAGGTAATGGTGCTCATGGTGATGATCCCAAAACCTACAACGAGGCGATATCAGATATCGACTCCGAGAAATGGCTAGAGGCAATGCAGTCAGAAATTGACTCGATGCACTCAAACCAAGTCTGGACCTTGGTAGATCCACCAGAAGGTATAGTACCTATTGGGTGTAAATGGATCTTCAAGAGAAAGATTGGTGCAGATGGAAATGTGGAGACATTCAAGGCTAGACTAGTGGCAAAAGGTTATAGTCAATGCGAAGGCATTGACTATCAGGATACCTTTTCTCCAGTGGCTATGCTAAAATCCATCCGCACATTGCTTGCCGTTGCAGCCTATTTCGATTATGAAATATGGCAAATGGACGTGAAAATGGCATTCTTAAATGGATATCTTGAGGAAGATATCTATATGGAACAGCCGCTAGGTTTCACATCCAGTGATACTGATCACAAGGTTTGCAAGCTGCAAAGGTCCATATATGGACTTAAGCAAGCATCTCGGAGCTGGAACACTCGTTTCAATGATGTGATCAAAATATTTTGGTTTTCATCAAAAATGAAGAGGAACCGTGTGTCTTCAAAAAGGTCAGTGGGAGCGCTGTTGTCTTCCTCGTATTGTACGTGGATGACATCCTCCTTATTGGGAATGATATTCCCATGTTGACGATAGTCAAAATATGGTTGTCCAAGGAATTCTCCATGAAAGACCTAGGTGAAGCATCCTTTATTCTAGGAATTAAGGTCTATAGGGATAGACCGAATAGGATGCTAGGACTTTCACAGAAGATGTACATAGAGGAAGTACTAAAGAGGTTTAGTATGGAAAACTCTAAGAGGGGATTAATACCCTTCAGACATGGTATTCATCTTTCCAAGAAGATGTGCCCTAGCACACCTGAGGAAATAGAACGCATGAGCAAGATCCCTTATGCTTCTGCAATAGGGAGCCTCATGTATGCCATGCTATGTACACGACCTGATATAGCCCATGCTGTGAGTGTCACAAGCAGATATCAGTCAAATCCAGGTGAAGAACACTGGACTTCTATGAAATGTATCCTTAAGTACTTAGAAAGAACTAAGGATATGATGTTGGTCTTTGGTAATGGAGAACTCCAAGTCCAGGGATACACAGACTCGGATTTCATGTCCGATATAGATGATCGAAAGTCGACATCTGGGAGTCTGTTTGT
>QRFJ01000322.1:1110590-1194077 GCA_006176705.1 Cocos nucifera
GGCCACTGGAAGCGGAACTGCCCTACTTACCTGGCCACCCTGAAGAACAAGAAGGAAGGTCCTTCTGGAGGTATGCTCGTTATTGAGTCTAACCTTACGATTTCTTCTGCATCCAGTTGGGTGCTTGACTCTGGTTCTAGTGCTCATCTGTGCACTTTCATGCAGGGTCTTGAGGATAGCAGGAGGCTGAGGGATGGAGACATGATCCTACGCATCGATAATGGAGCAAGAGTTGCTGTAGTAGTGGTGGAAAATATACCCTCTTCGATTACCATCTGGTTTAGACTTAGTTTTGAAAGACTATTATTATGTGCCTGCAGCTAGCAGAAATTTGATTTCTGTTTCATGCTTAGCACTAGAAGGCTATGTGATTACCTTCTTTAAGGACCATTGTAACATTCTTTATGAAAGAAATAAAATTGCAAATGGTTTTCTTATTAACGGTCTTTATCAGCTACATATTGATGTATCTATTCTAACTATCGAGCAAAACGTGAATGCCAAACGACCTAGGGATAGTCCAAATGATAGGTATCTATGGCACCTGAGATTAGGTCATATAGCAGAAGATAGGATCAACAAATTAGAGAAAAATGGGCTATTGAGTCCATTGACTTTCGAGTCATATCCAACTTATGAATCTTGTCTTCAAGGCAAAATGACTAAACTCCCTTTTGTAGGACATGGGGAAAGGGCCACAGATCTCCTTGCCCTAGTACATACTGATGTGTGCGGCCCATTTGATGTGCCGGCTAGAGGCAATTTTGTCTACTTCATTATCTTTACCGATGATCTATCTAGGTATGGGTATGTGTATCTTATGAGACACAAGTCTGAAGCTTTTGAAAAGTTCAAAGAATTCAGACATGAAGTAGAAAAATAAATTAGAAAAATCCATTAAGGTTCTTCGATCAGATCGAGGAGGTGAATACCTTAGCCGAGAATTTCTAGACTATCTCAAAAAAAATGGCATAGTCTCTCAATGGACTCCACCAGGAACACCTCAACTCAACGGGTTTCAGAATGGAGAAATCGGACTCTATTGGATATGGTTCGATCCATGATGAGCTTCACAGACCTTCCTGATTTTCTTTGGGGACATTCATTGTTAACTTCAATTTATCTACTGAATAGGGTTTCCTCTAAAACCGTTCCTACCACACCGTATGAGATATGGCATGGTAAGAAACCAAGTCTGAGTCATCTCAGAATTTGGGGTTGTCCGGCTCATGTCAAAAGACAACAAGCGGACAAGTTAGAGTTTAGGTCCTTCAGAGCTCGATTCATAGGATATCCTAAAGAGTCATTAGGATACTATTTCTACATTCCAGAAGACCACAATGTGATTGTGAGTCGACATGCCATCTTTCTTGAAAAATAGTTTATTCAAGATAGCGGCATTGGAAAGCAGATTAAGCTTGATGAGAAAGTCTCACAAGTACAACGAGCTAAGGACCAATTGGAACCAAATCAGGTTGAGCCAATAAGAACACTACCTCCTCCACCTCGTAGATCGAAAAGAGTTTTCCATCCCCCTGAAAGATACTTAGGTATTATTTCAGAGGAAAGTAGAGAAAATGTTCCTCGTAGGTAATGGTGCTCATGGTGATGATCCCAAAACCTACAATGAGACGATATCAGATATCGACTCCGAGAAATGGCTAGAGGCAATGCAGTCAGAAATTGACTCGATGCACTCAAACCAAGTCTGGACCTTGGTAGATCCACCAGAAGGTATAGTACCTATTGGGTGTAAATGGATCTTCAAGAGAAAGATTGGTGCAGATGGAAAATGTGGAGACATTCAAGGCTAGACTAGTGGCAAAAGGTTATAGTCAATGCGAAGGCATTGACTATCAGGATACCTTTTTTTCAGTGGCTATGCTAAAATCCATCCGCACATTGCTTGCCGTTGCAGCCTATTTCGATTATGAAATATGGCAAATGGATGTGAAAATGGCATTCTTAAATGGATATCTTGAGGAAGATATCTATATGGAACAGCCGCTAGGTTTCACATCCAGTGATACTGATCACAAGGTTTGCAAGCTGCAAAGGTCCATATATGGACTTAAGCAAGCATCTCGGAGCTGGAACACTCATTTCAATGATGTGATCAAAAAATTTGGATTTCATCAAAAATGAAGAGGAACCATGTGTCTTCAAAAAGGTCAGTGGGAGCGCTGTTGTTATCTTCCTCGTATTGTACGTGGATGACATCCTCCTTATTGGGAATGATATTCCCATATTGACGACAGTCAAAATATGGTTGTCCAAGGAATTCTCCATGAAAGACCTAGGTGAAGCATCCTTTATTCTAGGAATTAAGGTCTATAGGGATAGACCGAATAGGATGCTAGGACTTTCACAGAAGATGTACATAGAGAAAGTACTAAAGAGGTTTAGTATGGAAAACTCTAAGAGGGATTAATACCCTTCAGACATGGTATTCATCTTTCCAAGAAGATGTGCCCTAGCACACCTGAGGAAATAGAATGCATGAGCAAGATCCCTTATGCTTCTGCAATAGGGAGCCTCATGTATGCCATGCTATGTACACGACCTGATATAGCCCATGCTGTGAGTGTCACAAGCAGATATCAGTCAAATCCAGGTGAAGAACACTGGACTTCTGTGAAATGTATCCTTAAGTACTTGAGAAGAACTAAGGATATGATGTTGGTCTTTGGTAACAGAGAACTCCAAGTCCAGGGATACACAGACTCAGATTTTCATGTCCGATGTAGATGATCGAAAGTCGACATCTGGGAGTCTGTTTGTGTGCAATGGTGGTGCTGTCAGCTGGAAGAGTTTCAAGCAAACCATGATAGCAGATTCCACCATGGAAGCAGAATATATCGCTGCATCAGAGGCTGCGAAGGAAGCATTCTGGTATAAAGAAGTTTGCTGCAGAAATCAGAGTAATGCCATCAGATGCCATTCCTCTATACTGCGACAACAATGGCGCCATAGCCCTTGCTAAGGAGCCGAGGTCTCACCAGAAATCCAAGCACATTGAGCGGCGATACCACCTCATCCGCGATTACCTCGAGAAGGGTTACGTCGAGGTCAAGAGAGTCGACTCCACAGATAATGTGGCAGACCCACTTACAAAGCCGTTGGGCCAGCAGAAGATCGAAGCCCACCTTGAGAAGATGGGACTTAGACTTGTAGCCAATTGGCTTTAGGATAAGTGGGAAGATTGTTAGATATATGTGCCCTAGAAGCCAGAATTGGCTGACACTTGTAATACACTTCTAGGGGCAAAATTATAATTTTGACTATAAATCAATAAAATGGGTTATTTTCTATCACATATGTGTATTTAGTGTCTGTGATACATCCTTTGAGTTAATGGTAATGATAATTCATATTTTCAAGAGTTGAAAATTTAAGACATGAATAATCATTATTAACTCATAAAATGCTTCCGACCATAGGATCATCACGAGGATGGTGATTGATCCGGAAGGTTGGTGTACAATCGCTTCTCTTTAGTAGATGAGTCTTGAGTCTATGGTGTGGAGACACCAGAGCGAGAGTACAGGTACTCGTTAGAGAATGAGGGCACTGAGCGTGACCACCTCGAGTAGTCATTAGGAAGTCTACCTTCTCATCAATGACTGACTCGATGCTGCAGTGGTGTGTCTGGTTCTTTGACCTGAGGTGCATCGGTAGTTCACCTTGAGGGTGTTATAGTTTGACTACACCATTACTCGGTCTCCTAGCCATATGGAATCCTGAGGTGTATGTTGGCTATAGCATGTTCATTGTAGGAACTGGATTGCATCAAGATGGAATCTATCTACCTCGGTGGTAGAGGAGCAGCCCTATGATGATCATGAGAATCAAGTCCAGAAGCCCATGGCCATGGCAGAGTGAAATAATAGAAAGAGTTTCTATTTAGATTTTCACATCGGACTTGAATCGAATGATTACATCATATGATAAAGACTAGGGTTTGACGAGTTCACCTTAACCCTAATCTGATCGGAGCTCAAGATAGAAGAACTTAATCACATAGGTAGCTGCACCAAGAGGTTCGCATTCAGCTCTGATGGGTTGCCACCATATACTGCTAGGTGTCACTGGTGGATTTTGGGAGCAATTAGAATGATTTAGATGATCGATCATTCTAGCTGTTCGAATCAGAAGAGTTCTGATCCATCGAAAGAAGTTTTCGATGATGTCGATGATAGAGATCATGACATATCCCATTACCATACAGAACTGAACCTAACTAGGATCACACAAACAAGGGTTTGAATCTGATGATCATCAATTGAACTAATCCAGTTTAATTGATCTGAATGAGATTCAATTAGGTTCAAAAAAATCATGCTAGCACTCGATTGAACCTAACGTTCTTCTTTTACTATCATAAATAGTTGTCCTAACTAAGCCAAAGGAGTTTGTGCTCGATCAGAGGCCTTCACTTGGTTTGACTGGAGTCTGTCCAAGTCAGAAAAGGGTTGTCTTATTTTGTAAGAGAATATCTACCATTTTTGGTCATCTGCCATTTCTCATCCTTTGACTTTGGTCAAATGTTGACCTTTGACTGGTCAAATGTTGACCATTGACACTTTGACTTCTGTCCATGTGTTACACACCTATTAGAGAGCTGGTGGGGGCTTGTCCTATTGTCAAAACCTGGCAAGAAGGAGGGTGCACGCCACCCTTGGCGTGTGCCCAAGCTGGAGGCACCCAGGAGTCCCTATTGGACAGGGACTCCATCTCCTTCTTGGATTTAGATTAGACTTCTCCTAAGAATCAAGTTTGACTGATCTTAGGTGTCATCTAAGGAGGAATCCAAGGGACTCTATTTTCATCAATCAAATTTAGATCTGATTTCATAAAGGGTTGTGATTGGTTGGGAAGAAGAGGAGTTGGATCACGAATAGTCTATAAATAAGACCCTACGCCCAACCCAGAGAGCATTGAAAATTCCCACGCCCTAAGGCTGGTTCTCTCCTCCTCCTCCATGTCAAACCCATCTTCTCTCTCTCCTCTCCACGTCCAAAGTGGTTTGGGATCTTGGTTGGTGCAATCTAGATGAGAGAAAGACGATAGAAAGCTAGAAGGCTGCGCTGCTGCAAAGGACAACTACTGATCTTCGAAAGATATTTTAAAGATCCTCCAAATTAGATCTAGATCTAATTTTTGGAGACATGATAGAGAAGAAAAAAATCTCCAGATCCAGTTCGAGTGGATATCGGTAGAGGCCAGGCACTTGCGTGGCTAGATCCAGAACCTTTCGCTGCTTACAGAATCATCAACAGGTAATAGGATTACCCTACTTCAAGATAAATTAAATTTGATTTAATTTATCTAAATTTATTTTAATTATTAAAATAATAAAGATCAGATCTAAAACATCCCAGATCTGATCTGGATTAAAGAAAAAAAATTAAAATATATTTCTTGATCCGATCAGATCTAAACGAATCTAGTCCGAAAAATCATAATTTCTCTTCATTTTTTAGGGCTTAAATCGGATAGGATACCAGTGTATTTATATCAATATTTATTTTGTTTGATAAATATAAATATGGATACAGATGTTAGTCGAATGCAAAAACGTATATCCACATTTATTTTAAATAAATATGAATATAAATCAGATACTACTACAAAAAAAAGCTACGACAGCACATACTATGGCAACGATTTTCAAAACTACTACAATAGATCCTACGATAGTGGTTACAAAAAATCACTATCATAGGTCCAACCTATGGCAGTGGTTTATACTAACCGCTGCCACAAGTCTAACCTATGGCAGTGGTTTATCTAAGCACTGCGATAGATCGATCTATGGCAGCGGTTATATATAACCATTGTCATTGGTCAAATCTATAACAGTGGTTTAATATAACTGATGCGACCTATAATAGCAGTTTCATGTAATCGCTGTCATAGGCCCAACATATTGCAACGGTTAGACATAATCACCGCCATATCTTTTTTTCATATTTTTACTTTAAATATTATATAATTTTAAAATTTAATATCCATCTTCATCATTCATTATCTAAATAATTATCATTAGAGTATCGTCACAAAAGACCGCCTCAATCTGATGGCCCTAGCTTTATCGATCAAAAAAATTTGATTTCAATGATCACGAATGACGACGTGATGATCTGATAGATGGAGACCATCGATGGATCCAAAAATTTGCAATGATGATCTTGATTATGTTTGTAGCATACTATCAAAGTTTTACTTCAATCGAATATCGTTATCATGGTCAATTTAGTATGGAATAATTTCGACCGTTAAATAAAAAATAAGCAATCAAAAGGCCAAACGGCATCCGATTATGAGATAATTTTTTAGTTAAATAATATTTACTATAATTTTAATCATTTTATATGGCGATGATTATAAAATTTAAATTATTTTTGTATGAACTATTCATGTTAAGCAGATCTTGTAAAAGCACGAGCATAATTACCAATGGAGTTTAATGATGGATATTAAGCGACGTATAGTTTTGGATCGTTCTTAGATTCATGAGTTGAATTTTATGATCACCGCCATAAAAATAATTAAAATAGTAGCTAAGATCATTTATGAAAAAAATTATCTCATAATTGGATGCCGTTTGGTCCTTTGATCACTCATTTATCATTTAACGATCAAAATTATTCTATACTAAATTGACCATGATAATGATATCTGATTAAAATAAAAATTTAATAGTATGCTACAAACATCATTGAGATCATCGTTGTAGATTTTTTTATCCATTGAAGATGTCCATCTATCAGATCATCCGTCATCATTTATAGTCGTCAAAATCGAATCGTTTTGATCGATGAGCTAGGGCCATCGAATCGAGGTAGTCTTTTGTGATGATATTTTAATGATAATTATTTAGATAATGAATGATAAAAATGGATATTAAATTTTAAAATTATATAATATTTAGAATAAAAATAAAAAAAATTATTGTTAACCTATGACAGCGGTTACTAAGAATCGCTGCAATAGATCTATTACAGTAGTTTCATAACCACTGCCATAGACTTATGGTAGCAGTTCTTAAAAATCACTATCATAGATCTATGGTAGCAGTTCAAAAATCGCTGTCATAGGTTAGGTTATTTTTGCCCAGGCTATCCCTAAGTTGATTTTTCCTCCATCGATCGCTCTCTCTCTCCCCCGCCTCTCTACCATCGGTGAGACTCCACCGCCTCCATTTCTTTTTCCGATCGGCGCTGCCTCCTCCCCCGCCTCCTATTGGCTTCCTAGCCAACCCCGACCACCACCGACTTCGCCACCTCCCCCTCCTCCTCCTTGTTCCTCATCCTCTCCGCCACCTCCCTGCTTATCCTTCTTCCTCGACCGACCGATCGCCGGCCCCACCACCTCCCCTCCTCCTTTTCTAGCTGGCTCATCCACCTCCCCCTCCTCTTCTCTTCCCTCGATCCGATCCACCTCCTTCTTCTCTCTCTACTCACTTCCCAGCCATCGGCCCCGCCATCTTCCCTCCTCCTCCTTCTTCCCCGGCTGGCTCGTTCTTTCCGCCACCTCCCCCTCCTCCTCTTTTCTCTCTGATCTGCCCCCTCTCTTCTCTCTCTACTCTCTTCCCCGGTCGACCTAGCTGCTAGCCCCGACCCCTCCCTGCTCTCTCTCTCTTTCTTTCCGCTCTTTCCCATCCCGATCCACCCCCTTTTGCTCTCTCTTTCTCTCTCTCTCTTTCCTCTTTTTCTTTCTTTCTCTTCCTTATTTCTCTCTAGATCTTTCTCTCTCTCCTCTTTCTCTTTCTCTCTCTTCTCTCTATATATCTCACTATCTTGTGTCTCTCTCGCAAGCTGCCTCTAACACCCCATCTCCCTCGAGTGCTGCCACCGAAGATGCTCAGAGCTCTGTGCGATCCCTTCTCCATAGCCATAGGTATAATTTTATTTTTTTTAAATTTTATAATAAGATTTATTAATTATTTATAATATTATCATAAATATTATTAATATTTATTATAAATATTATAATTATCTACTGGTCGTGGATCATGTCAGTAAGTAAGAGAACTCCTGTCGATTGGTTCTGGACCGTGTCGGTGGATTTTGGGCCGAGCCATATTGGCAGCCTTGGGTCGTACCATGTGGATGGTCGTGGATAATTCTGGGCCATGCTGATGGCCTTGGGCCATGCCATGTCGGCAATCTTGGACGGTCCTGCATCGTGTCGATCGATAAAAAACCTCCGTCGGTAGGTTCTGGACCATGCCGATGGCCATGAGCTAGGTTAATATTCATTAACATTATATGGGTTAGTATTTATTAATGTTGTAGATCATGATGGTACCGAAATACCATCTAGCTTTCATCCCCGTCTCTTGATGGGCTACATGAAGCTCTGCATCTGAGTCACGGGTAGAGCATACTCCATCCACCTCCGCATCAGCTGCCCAAGGATCATCGGCATCTACTCTTCCACCAGTATCTGAGCCTTCAGCATCAGCCACATCTCTGGCACATGCTCTACCCACCGATAAGTCTCCACTAGCATCCATATCGCATGATCCCATGGCTAGTGAGTGTATGTTTTTATTGTATCATTTATTTATTTATTTATATAATTATTGTATGCTCTTGTATATTTGCATAATATATTTGTATTACAGGTGCATCATCTAGCAGGATATTTCGTGGTCCCACATGTATGCCGCATGTGTGGAACCTTCAGAATCAGGTGATGATAAATTATGATGCAGAGGGAAGGTCAGTAGGAGAGACCGCACGAGAGATGCATTCCTTTTTTAGAGTGCTTTTGAGGCGGTCTAACATTATTTCGGTACTACCCATAGACTGACGATTGATGGATGCTGGTGTCAAAAATCGGATATGGAAGAAGATATGAGTAAGTATATCTTAGTTATATTTATATTTTTAATATTTTTATACTATATTTTATTCATATAATTTCGTAATTGACTTCTGATAACTTTATGCAGAGAAGGTATGATTTTTCAGATCACGAGAGGATTCGAGATATCCGACTGAAGAAGATTAGAGAGTTGTACCAAAATTACAAGATCAAGCTCCATAGAGGGTGGCTCGAGAACCGACAGGATACTCCAGAGAATCTTGTTCTTGGATTCAGGACTGTCCCCCAAGTCAGTGAGAGAGGATGGTTAAACATTAGAGGAGCTAAGAGTTTGAGATTTAATTTTTAATTTTTAAATTTTTTAATATATTTAAAATTATATTTAAATATTTTTTTAAATATTTGTTATTTATTTGAATACTTGTTAGGCTACCTTCTATCAGAACCAAAAAAATCGGACAATCCAGGAGTATATGCACACTCTCGACTGTGAGTCTATAGCCAGTCGTGTGCATAGAAAGATAATAAATTCTGAATCTTACTAGATAAATTAAATTAATATATTTTTTTATATTTTTAATAAACTAATCTATTATTACAGCTAATGAGAGATGGGATGATGTTCAGTCATAGCGAGATCTTTCGATCCAGTCATACGGATAAGAAGGGTAGGCCAATGAACACCATGGTCGAAAGAATTTTTGTAAGTAATAAATATATTAGTATGATTAGTATTATAACATTTCTTATAAAATTTTATTTGAATTTATAATAATATATGAGAAACTAGATGCACTCACGAGCAAGGGCCCGAACACCTCTGGCCCCTATGACCATCTATCTCAGATCTTGACGCCTGAGCACTTTGGGAGGAATTGATGTAGACCTGGACATATGTCGATGAGCTACTGGTTTGAGGCAAGCATCTCTTTACATGCTTCTGATGTTGTTAGTTAGGAGTAGCTTGAGGAGACGTTGGCGCAGACAGCTCAAGCTATGACATGGACAGATCAAGCTACAGTGCGGGCTACTCATGATGAGGAGCGCATATCTCATTTGGAGGGCATCTTAAGCACCATGGTGATGAGGCTCAGTGCGTATTTTGGAGCTGACTTTATGGGCCTAGGACATGTTGGCCGTCATTCCAACTCCAACTCCTATAGCTCCAGCCCCTCCAGCTCCAATTCCCAGTGATGATGATGATGTAGATTTAGTAAACTTTTGATGTATTTTTTTTAAAAATATTATAATAAATTTTATTCAGTAATAAAATTTGAATATTTCATAAATATTTTTATATTTATAATATTATTTTGTGTTATTGAACTATATTTAATAGGTAAAAAATATAAAATTTATAAAATTTATATTTTTTAGGCTTTGTGCCAACCGCTGCCATAGATTTATAATAGCAGTTTTGTAATCGTTACTATAAAGAGCTATGGCTGTGATTAAAAAATCGCTGCCATAGGTCAAACTATAGCAACGGTTATAAAACCATTGCTATAGGTCAATCTATTACAGCGGTCTGAAAATCACTGCCATATATATGGCAGCGGTTCGTTTAATCGCTATCATAGATCTATGGCGATGGCTACAGTAGCAGTGGTTAGCTAACCACTGCCATATTCTATGACAGTAATTTTTTAGGCTACGGCAGCAGTTACTAACTACTGTCATAGTCCTGTTCTATAGTATTGAAATATCAAAATTATAAAATAAAAATAAATATAATTTAAATAATTAAACTTTGTAACTACAAAATCAAAGATATTATTAAATAAATGATAACTTAAGTTAATCGCATGTTAATGGGGTCATTTACTTCTCTTAAAAGTTCATAAGTGCTATATAAAACTATATAAAAGTACAAGTAGATTCAGATATTCATATACAAATTGGATGGTCATCAATCTATATCTATATCCATTTCTCTTACTTATATGCTTACATACTTATTTGTTCAAATTTCTATTCATCTTCGGATAAATTTAAATATAAAAATGGATTTAAACAACTATTATCCAATCCAATTTCACCCCTACTCTTTTCTTACCCTCATAATACATTTCAAATCTTCTGGAGACATTGTTTGCATGTGAACATTTTTTCTGCACATTAAACTATGAATATATATATATATAATTTTAAGATTTGACACCTTGCATAACTACATGAATCAAAATCAAGGGACCAAGTCTTAAACCATTCCCTCATTTTAAAACCTCGATCTCATGTTGATGTGGTTACCTTACATTCTTTCCATTCAATTAAATTTTATATACACATGACAGCAGTTTGAGATATGACATTTAACTAATATAATTAACGGTGAATCAAATCCAAGAAATGAAATCTATATTCATTCCATCATTAAAAAATCTTGTTCATGTGGAGATGTGTTGAATCTATATTCTTTTTTTGAAAAAAAATTAAAGTTAAATATATAATAAAATTTTGTTCTCTAATAGTGACAAGTGCCAATCGATTGAGTTAGTAGAACTACTAGGTATTAGATATCAATAACATATATTCTACATCATCATCAACAAATTTTGTCTGGTCTTCCTCCTACTATAGTTCTTAAAAAAATAAAAAGAAAAAGAAAAAGTTTTGTATAGTATATTTAGGATCATTTGGTTCATGGGCAGAGGAGGAAAGAAAGTATGGTCAATGAAAAATAGAAAAGCACCTCATGTTTGGTTGGAGCTTTCAAGAAAGAAAGATGAGAAAGTAGCTTTGTCATAGGAATAAAATTACAAAATCTTATGAAAAACAAAAACCCATGTGGAACATGGGAAAGTCCAATTCCTACTGGATAGGAACTGAGATATTTTTTTCTAAAGCTATCCTTAAGTTTTCACATAGAATGAGATAAGGTCTTTTACTTTATTAAAGATATAATAAATATTTTACATAACTTTCTCATAAAACTGATATTCAACTAAATACAAACCACTTTGAAACATGTTATTTTTCCTTGATCAACCAACATGAAAAAATCACTTTCCAAAGTATCATATACTTTGGCATCAACTTTTCAAAAATATTTTAATGAGAAAAAATGATTCCCACAAACCAAATGAGTTCTTAGTATTTGCTGTATAAGAGAAATTATTTCTTATCCTCTTAAAGCTTTCCAAATCATGTGGAGACATTGTTTATGAACATTTTTTTATACATTAAACTTTGAATGTATATAACAGGATTTTAAGATTTGATACCTTGCATAACTATGTAAATCAAAATCAAGAAATCAAGTCTTGAACCGTTCCCTCATTATCAAACCTAGATCTCATGTTGATGTGTTTAGCTTACATTCTTCCTATTCCATTAAATTTTCTACATGACACTTAACTAATTGATGCACTCTTATCGTGAGAGCGATCAAAGATAAATTATCCCTTAACCCTACACTACTATGTAGAATAGCGGAAATAAGGGTCGATCTACGGGAGATCTTGGGCGGTTGTTTCAAAAAGAAAGAAAAAAATATCTAAATTTTTTATTAAAGGATGCTTTAAACTAGTAAACAAAGAAAAATAACTTTAAAACTGATCAAGTCTTCGATAGCTCAGGGATTATGAATCTATTCTTTATGTTAAATAGATTTTGGTATTCTAATCATGCAAAGGGCTCATGGTTAATAGTTTTGGATATAGCCTATCTCTATTTGAGTATAAATTATATTCTCGAATTACGTCCCGTTCCTTTATGAGTATAGGTTATCCTAACTTCTGATTTTAAAGAAAAAGATTAAAACTTTAATACAATCCATTTTCTTTTTGAGTATGAACTGTATCTCTCGGATCATGGCGTGTCTCCTTGGAAAATGAATTATTCAAAGTTTTAATTTAGTCAAAAGAAATAATTCACAAGCATGAATAAAAGGAATAAGACATTTTATTACTTTTGCATGAAAGAAATACATAAGATAGGGAAAGAAAATAAATGCATTTATAATAGAATTTTGTCTCCTTCTCGAGATAGAGGAGTCTAACCATGCATGAAAGAGGTACTGTTGCCATCTTCATCTTGATTTAAGGAAGAAAATAGAAAAAAAATTATGAAAAAATATAGGAAGGAAGGCGTGGAAGGGTTTTGGAGAATGGATGGTGGACGGCAGGTTTGTGAAGATGGAAAAAAAAATGGTGGCGTAAATGGGATTAGGCATGGAGTATAGGGGATATCTGGATTGTGGGATAAAAAAAATTATTGGATGCTTTTTTTTTTCCCTCAATCCCTATAATCTTTTTTTTAAAAGACTTCGTAGAGCGTGTTTGCTTCATGCCTGTTCCACAGCTATCGTTTCGGTTCCGCCCGCTTCAAATTTTCGTTCGGCTTCCCGGCCCCGTAGCGTCCGCATGAATTCAAATGGCGCCTACCAGGCCCAGCCATTTTTTTCCATGCGTCCAACGCACCTAGCCTCCGCGCCACTCCTCCGCGCCGCATGCTTCCGCACAACCACTCTCACGCCAGCACCCTTCGAAAGCTTTTAAATGCACAACGGCCCATGTATTTAATGCTTATGCTTTCTCCTAAAAGTCCAGCTCTTCAAACCACTCCCTCATGTGCGTTCGTGCCCAAATTTTTTTATTCTCCACGTGGTCCACCAGGCTTCTCATGGACCAAGTGGTTCATGATGGACCAGCCAGCTTATGGATTGGTTTGGGTTGATTTTTGGCTTGATTTTGAACTCCGTTTTTGGTTCCATTTGATCCATTTAAGCCTACAAATCAGGTTGTTCATGTTGGTGCACCTCTTTCTTTCCTGCAAAATATACAAAAAAAAATCAATTCTAAAAAAATAAAAATTATTTAGTTTATAAATTAATACTTCTTTGATCATATCTATGCACTTGTCACTAAAAAAATTAATGATGAATCAAATCCAAGAAATTATATTCAAAAAGGAAAAAAAAAATCCAAGAAATGAAGTCTATATTCATTCCCCCATTGAAAAATCTTGTTCCTATGGAGGTGTGTTGAGTCTATATTTTTCTAAAAAAAAAAAATAATATATATATATATATATATATATATATATATATATATATATATATATATATATTATCATGCCCCAAATCTTAGATACAATATGGCCATGCTATCGAGAATGCTGTCCTTAATAATACGAAGCCTATCGATCATAACTAGCTAAAATCCCTCTCCAATAAAATATAATAAAAGATTCAATTTTATAATTAATTAAGTAATTAAATCAAGATTAGTTCAAATCATCTCAATCCAAAATCAAATATCAAAGCATATCTTAAAATTTATCAATTATTGACTATAAGATCATAATTATCCAATAATTTTCAAGCTTGCTAGCATAGACCTCCAAGTTTGAATCATCTACCAATCCTAACCTTATTCGTGTGGGCAAAAAAAGAAAAAATATATATATATAAACTACACTAGCTCAGTAAGTAAAATATAAACTTTCTTATTAGATCAAGTATAATTTTTTTTATGATAATATAATATTTAAAAATAATAAATATTATAAAATAAAGATATTTTATAGATCATGTAATAAAGTAAGTCATAAAAGTAATCATGCATGCATAAATTATGAAATTTCATAAATATGATTCATAAATTATTCTTATCATATTTTCATATCATATTTTAAAATCTTACTTACAGATAATCATGCTAAGGTCACTTTATATCCATAATAAGACCATGTTTCTTAATCGATAGAATTTTTATTTTGTATACCAACTATGTACTCATTGGTAGGGCCATGTTTCTTATAGATGCTAGCTCCAGGTGCTGATTTTTTTAATTTTAGAAATTCCTTCATAGCTATTTGAGAGCCTTTAAAATCTCTATATCTTTTTCTTAAAATATATATATACATAAATAGAAAAATAATCAAATTTATACTTCATAAATATATCATTTTCATAAAGCATATTTATGGAATCAATGGTCATAATAAAACATATTTTTTTATATCTCATATGCTGATTTTTATTTTTTTAAAAAAATAACTTCTTCAATAATAGTTTATTTACATAGAAAATATGATAATTTAAAAATAAATGAGTGTAAAATTTTACTTAACTTATTTGTCCTACATCTTCAGACTCTGTTAGATGAATCAAGTAATCCTATTTAAAATATCAAATGCATGATCAATTTTCATTCGATGAATATAATAAGATTAAATCATAAGAAAAAAGAACTGTTGACCGAATGTATCAAATTGTTCGGACACGATCTCCTAGCTAAAGGTCAAATCTAAGCAACTTGATCAAGAAATTATGAAAGTTCGATCAATAGAATTCATCAATAATGAATTTCAAAGATACTCGACATGGCCATGTGAGGTCGATATATGACATAGATATCAAAGCATCTTCGAATCATCTTATTGAAGTTAACATGGGATTCTAGAAGAGGAAAACATGACTTGATAAGTGAGTCCATAGATTTTCTTAGAGAGAGAAAGTAAATGAGGAGAGAGAAAGTGAAGAAAGAAAATAGAGAGAGAATTTTCATATCCTTCAAAAAAAGACAATCATGATCAAGATCATTAGGAGTCGTGTTGGAGTGATTCAATAGAGATTAACAGTAATTAGATTCTATAAATATCTAGTAAGAATCGGATTGGGATTGATATAGTACTATATGGATATCAAAGCGATTTAGGATTATCTTGTTTTCATCTCAAGTTCATACTGGAGTTCATAGATCAGATAGAGAGAGTAAGAGCAAGGATAGAGAAAGAAATTTGAGAGAGAAAAAATTCTTTTTTCTCTTTTTTTTTTCCATTTCTTCTCTTGTTCTTCTTCTTTTCTTCTTTCTTTCTTTGGTCGAACAGAGGATGGAAAGGGGGTGGAGCTCATGGCCAGAAGTCCGGCAATAGGTGGTGGAAGTGGGTGGCCGATGGTGGGCAGCGATGGATGGCCGATGGCAGTGACCGACCAACAAAAAAATCATGGAAAAAGGTTTGAAAAATAGGGGATCCGAACATCTTTCTTTTGTTTTTCTGATCATTGGCTGATCGCCAATGGCTAAAACTTCTGGGGAAGGTAGCTAGTAGGTGGAGGTCATGACCCAGGGGTGTGGCACTGCAGGGGAAGCCAAAAAAAAGGGAGGAAGGCCCAACCAAAATAGGGGAAAAAATAGGGTCTTCACTTTGGTGGCTTTTGTGGCAATTTCGATGGCCGATAGCCATGCGCAAAGGCATGACAAGAAGGGGAAGACAAGAGAAAAGAAAGGCAGGGGCTCTAATTACCTCAACTCCGGTGGTGTCTCCAGCTTCAATTTTCGGCAAGCATGGGTTTAAGAAAATCGGCAAAATGAGGAAGAAAGAGGGAGAAAGAAGAGAAGAGAAGGGTCGGTGCTCATCGCGTGGAATCCTTTGAGAGGGAGGGAAAGATTTATAGGACGGAGGAGAGGCTAAATCTTTTCTGGATTCAACTTCTTCTTTGATAAATTTTGGTAGAAGAAGACTTCCTGTGGGAGTCTTCTTCATTTCTTTGATTTTTTTTTCTTTTTTTTTGGTGGGGTTTTGGGTGGGACATAGGCTAAGTGCTAATAGGCTAGTCCAATTAAGCTAGGCCATCATATATATTTTTTCAATATATTAATTAAAATTAATTTTGACTAATATCACTAACAAATACAATATGGTAATCACAATCATGTGTGGACGGTGATCGAGCTCGATTCTAGAAATATTGTCCGAATGAATAGCAATATTGCTATGATTGCCCCTTATGACAACCTGACGATAGTTGGGTATGTGTTTATTAATACTTCTAAAATTAGTGTCAACACTTTATTATTTGATCCTTTTATTCACATCATACATTCCTCCCTAGCGTATATCTAATTATAAATTTATAGTTTAATTATAACAAATGCCTCATTTATTTCTTTTCTCTCAATTATTTTTCTATGCATTTCTCCTTCATGCAATGTAAAATGTTACATATTGTCCCTCACCTTCGGTTGATAGCAGTTAGTCTAGAGTACAATTGGTTGACAGGAAATCCATAGAGAAGGGAATGGAAAATTAGCACTTTTCTATTAAAAGAAAAGTTTTCTGAAAAATTGATTGTAAATTTTACAAAATTGTTAATCTTTTAAAAAAAATAAAACATTAATTTTTTAAATGACATGTTTTCAAGCAAGAGCAACCAATCCATACACCTATCTACTTGATTTTTTTTAATATTATTATTGGTTGCCTCTGTGATCATCTGTATGAACTAAGCAACTTCATGATATAATTCATTATTATTTATATTGTAATTTTTTGGGTGCAAAACTTATACCGCCTTAAGAGGCATGAATTGAGCCCTTATATTCTCTAATCTTTTCGCTCCTTAGAAATTCAATTTGTTTAAATTCCAAATATATATAGCAAAAATCTTGAATAAAACTAGAGATATTACTAGACCACCTCCAAAATTTCAAAAAAAATAAATATTTTCATTCAACCATCCTCATCTTCTCTTGCATGTCTTTTGTTGGTGCAGAATCTGGTTAACATCGGATCGAATTGGAGTCGAGGAAGACGAGATCGCCGTCGGTGACCTACAAAATAAAGTTCTATTCAGAGTCGGTGGTGGTGGCTCCAGCAGGATCCTCCAACGATCAAGTCAGCTCTTCTAGCCAACAGAAATAGAGTGCTCAGGAAAGAGTTTCATAGAGTTTTAGAAAAGAGAAGAGAGCTTAGAGAAAACGTATCTAGAGGATCTCTTTTTATAGACGGAGCTTGTAGCAGATTGATAGTGACAGCTGCAACCATCTGGTAGCGGACCACTCGAGATCTGGTGGAGTTTGTCACAGAGGAGGGCGCCGCCTGTAGTAGATAATGACGATAGCCATAGCTATTCGGTACTGAGCTGCTCGAGGCCACGTAGGGTTCGGTATGGAGAGAGAGGTGTCGTCAGACTGATAGTAATCGTTCGTTGAGATTCAATAATCAAAGTTTGGATGAAGCAAGCGTTGGTCGGTGAAGAGCTTTGACATACATCAATTTCAGAGGAGTTCAGACTCCTAAGGAGGATACGACTAGAGAAGATCATCCGGAAGGGATGCTAGCTGAAGGAGGAGTTCGGAAGGAGTTTGGCTCCTATAGAAATTCAATTGAAGGAGAGATTCAGAAGAAGTTCAGCTCCTGAAAGAGTCCGACTGAAGGAGTTCGGCTTCTGGAGGAGTCCGACTGAAGGAGGAATCTGGAAGAAGTTCGACTCCTATAGGCATCCGACTGAAGAAAAAATTCGGAAAGAGTTTGGCTCCTATAGACATTCGTCTGAATGAAAGATCCAGAAGAAGTTCGACTCCTGTAGGAGTCCAACTTAAGGAGGAGTCCGAAAGGAATTCGATGCCTATAGAAACTTGACTGAAGGAGGAGTTCGGCTAGGGTTCGATCGCTGGAGAAGTTTGGCTGGGGTTCGACCGCTGGAGGAGGTCAAATGGGGTTCGACCATTGGAGGAAGAATTCTCGATCGAAGCTCTTCCATGATTACCAATTACGTTAGGCAAAGCATCAGACTAGACTTCGATAGGAGCGGGATTTATCTCCAATAATAGTTTCTCCACTCCCAAGTTCGAAACTCGAAGGAAGGGAGTACAAAAAAAATAACTGCCAAAGTTCTTTTCTGGGCTCTACACCCATTGGAGTTGAAGCTCGGGAGAGACCTTATCTCCAGCCGAGGTTGACGTTGAAGTTGAGGCTCGAGGGAGATCTTGCCTCCAGCCGAGGTCCAAGGAGATCTTGTCTCCTGTTGACGTTGCGGTTGAAGCTCGTGGAAGATCTTATCTCCAGTCGAGGTTGACATTGAAGTCGAGGCTTGGAGGAGATCTTGCCTCCAACCGAAGTTGACATTGAAGTTGAGGCTCGAGAGAGATCTTGTCTCCAATCGAGGTCGAGGAAGATCTTGTCTCCTGTTAACATTGCGGTTGAAGCTTGGGGAGATCTTATCTTCAGTCGAGGTTGACGTTGAAGTTGAGGCTCAGAGAAGATCTTGCCTCCAGCCGAGGCTGACGTTGAAGTTGAGGCTCGGAGGAGATCTTGTCTCTAACCGAGGTCCAGGGAGGTCTTATCTCCTATTGACGTTGTGATTGAAGCTAGTGGGAGATCTTGTCTCCAGTCGAGATTGACGTTGAAGTTAAAGCTCGAGGGAGATCTTATCTCCAACCGAAGTTGACGTTGAAGTTGAGGTTCGGGGGAGATCTTATCTCCTGTTGACATTGCAGTTGAAGCTCATGGGAGATCTTGTCTCCAGTCGAGGTTGAAGGAGATCTTATCTCCTATTGTTATCGGGCACAATGGGGCTGTTGCCGGGGCCTTTTCTCTCATCTCGTCTAAAATGAACGAGGCCTTCGGCTTTGCTCGCATTAGGATGAGGTTCTCCTCCTTTTCCTAATAGGCTGTGGGGTCAGATAAGGGCTTTTTCAGGGCCTCTCCCCCCATCTCGTCTAAAATGAATGAGGCCTTCGACTTTGCTCGCGTTAGGATGAGGTTCTCCTCCCATTTCTAACGAACTATGGGGGCGCATAAGGACCATTGTCAGGGCCTCTCCCTCCATCTCATCTAAAATGAACAAGGCCTTCGACTTTGCTCGCGTTAGGATGAGGTTCTCCTTCTATTCCTAACGGATTGTATGGGCATATAAGGATCATTGTCAGGGCCTCTCTTCCTATCTCGTCTAAAATGAATGAGACCTTCGACTTGCTTATGTTAGGATGAGGTTCTCCTTCTATTCCTAACATGGCCACTATTGATTGCTTCTTCCCTATCATCAGATAGTTTTTGCATCGAGAAACAATAATATTGAAATAGAGAAGTTTTATTGAAGAAAAATTATCGGCAGTATATTCTCAGATTCTCTGAGTCTCAAGATCGTGGGAGTATTGTTCTTCCGAGCTTCTTCAGATGATAAGTTTCGGGGCGGACGACCTCCTCTATTTCATATGGGCCTTCCTAATTCGGGGCAAGCTTCTTCTGGCTCTGAGCTTGAGAAATGGCGGCTCGCCAAAGTACTAAGCCCCCCCAGAGATAGCATTGATGATGCAGGAAGATGATCGATCTTCTTGTTGTTCCTCCCTCATTGATGGTTCTAGCTGCGGTAGCGCCATTGGCTTGCTTCAGACCGACGTCTGTGGAGCATTGAGGGGGGGGCGTAGTTGTGAAACCTTCAGGAGGGAGAACTTCTTTGCGCCCTTCTATTGGAGTTTCTTTGATGATGAGCTCGAGAGAAAATTCGGCCTCGCTTGCGCTCGAAAGAAATCCGTGAGCACAGTCGAACTTCATTTGGTCCTCCATCAGCCGCGAGTTTGCTAGACTCGCCCGCTTGCCGCTCTCTTATGGCTTCTTTATCCTTCAACTTGAAAGCTTCTTCCACATGGGCATATCCCTCAGTCCGAGCTAGCAGATCGATAAAATCTCTGGGGTACTTCTTCTCCATGGAGAACAGCAAATCGTTCTTCTGAAGGCCGCCCTTGAGTGCGCCCATCGTAACTGACTGGTCCAGATTCTGAACCTCTAACGTAGCAACATTACACCGGATGACATAAGTCTAGATGGATTCTTTCTCCTTCTGCTTGATGTTCATTAGAGAATCCGAACCTCGATGTGGACATTGGTTGCCGATGAAGTGAGCCACAAACTGATGGCTCATCTGGTTAAAGGAGAAGATTGTACCTGGCTTCAACATCGAGTATCAGTTTCTTGCTGCTTTCTTTAAGATAGATGGAAAAGCTCGGCATAATATGGCGTCTGGTACGTCATGGAGCAACATCATAGCCCGAAAGGCTTTCAGGTGATCGATCGGATCGAAGGTTCTATCGTAGCTTTCAAATTGGGGGAGCTTCAAGTTCGACGGAATGGGCTCTTGCATAATTCGAAGAGAGAAAGGAGGATCAGTGTGGACGTCATCATGGTGAGCTGGAGCGACATGGCCGAGCTTCTTAATCCATCGATCCATCCTCCATAGTTTCTGATCGAGGACGTCAACTCAATCGCAGGTCTTGGAAGGCTTTCGACTGTGGATGGAGAAGATCCCTTTCAGAGAAGAACAATGATCCAAGCAAGGATCCTCTGCTCTCTGTTTCTTCTTTCCAAGGGCGACGGGTATGCTAGCCCAAGTCCTCCTTCTTAAGATCGATTTCTGACATTCCGATAATGAATTTTTTTGCAGAACCGACACCGAGGTCTACCACATGGCCTGTACCATTTCGGTGAGGTCCTGAATCTATTGCATCAGCAGGTTAAACTGCTCTAGGTCTACCATGGCCGTCGGTGAAGGAGGAGGTTGAAATACCGACGCTGGAGCTAGAATAGGCGGATCTGGCTCAGATCTGATAGTAGAAGTGGTAGATCTCCTGGTAGTCGCCTTCTTTGGAGGCATTCTTGGGATTGAGGGAGAGGATGAAGATGGATCTTGGAGAAGAAGCTCCAAAGGGTCGATTGAGCACTCCTTTAAGAATAAGGGTACCTCAAAAATAGAGGTTCTTCCTCTAGCACCAATTCTATTGGTGCAGAATCTGATTGACGTCGGATCGAATTAGAGTCGAGGAAGATGAGGTCGCTGCCGATCACCTATAAAATAAAGTCCCATTCAGAGTCGGTGGTGGTGGCTCCAGCAGGATCCTCCGACGATCAAATCAGCTCTTCTAGCCAACAAAAATGAAGTACTCAGAAAAGAGTTTCACAGAATTTTGGGAAGAAAAAAAGAGTTTAGAAAAAACATATCTAGAGGATCCCTTTTTATAGATGGAGCTTGTAGCGGATTGATAGTAACAGCTGTAGCTGTCTGATAGCGGGCCGCTCGAGACCTGGTGGAGTCTATCATGGAGGGGGGTGCCGTCTGTAGTGCCGCCTGTAGCAGACTAATGGCGACAGCCGTAGCTATCCGGTACTGAGCTACTCGGAGCCACATGGGATTTGATACGGAAAGAAAGAGGTGTCATCAAACTGATAGTGACCGTTCATTAAGATTCAATAATCAAAGTTTGGAGGAAGTAGGTGTTAGTCGGTGAAGAGCTTCAACATACATCAATTTTAGAGGAGTTCGGACTCCTACGGGGGATACGGCTAGAGAAAATCACCCGGGAGAGATGCTAGCTGAAGGAGGAGTCCGGATAGAGTTTGGTTTCTATAGAAATCTGACTGAAGGAGAAATCCGAAAGAAGTTTGACTCTTGTAGAAATCCGACTGAAGGAGAGATCCGAAAGAAGTTCTGCTCCTGTAGGAGCTTGACTAAAGGAGGAGTTCGGCTCCTATAGAAATTTGACTGAAGGAGAAGTTCAGAAAGAGTTCGACTTCTGGAGGAGTTCGACTGAAGAAAAAATTTGGAAGGAGTTTGGCTCTTGTAGGTATCCGACTAAAGAAAAAATCTAAAAAGAGTTTGGCTCCTATAGACATTCGTCTGAAGGAGAGATCCGAAAGAAATTTGGCTCCTGTAAGAGTCCGACTGAAGGAGAGATCCGGAAGGAGTTTGGCTCCTGTAGAAACTTGACTGAAGGAGGAGTCTGAAAGGAGTTCGGCTTCTGTAGAAATCTGACTGAAGGAGGAGTTCGAAAGAAGTTTGGGTCCTGTAGAAACTTGATTGAAGGAGAAGTCTGAAAGGAGTTCGGCTTCTGAAGGAGTCCGACTGGAGGAGGAATCCAAAAGAAGTTCGTCTTCTGTAGGCATCCGACTGAAGAAAAAATTCAGAAAGAGTTCAGCTCCTATAGACATCCATCTGAAGGAGAGATTCAAAAGGAGTCCGACTGAAGGAGAGATCTGGAAGGAGTGCGGCTCCTGTAGGAGTCCGACTGAAGGAGAGATTCAAAAGGAGTTCGGCTCCGAAGGTGTCTAGCTGAAGGAGGAGTCCGGAAGGAGTTCAGCTCCTATAGAAACTTGACTGAAGGAGGAGTTCGAAAAGAGTTTGACTCCTGTAGAAATCTGACTGAAGGAGGAATCCGGAAGGAGTTCTGCTCCTGTAGGAGCTTGACTAAAGGAGTTTGGAAGTAGTTCGGCTCCTGTAGAAACTTAACTAAAGGAGGAGTTTGGCTCCTGTAGGCATTCGATTGAAGAAAAAATTTGGAAAGAGTTCGGCACTTGTAGACATCCGTCTGAAGAAAAGATCCGAAAGGAGTTCGGCTTCTGTAGGAGTCCGATTGAAGGAAAGATCCGAAAGGAGTTCGGCTCCTGCAGAAACTTGCCCGAAGGAGGAGTCCGAAAAGAGTTCGGCTGGGGTTTGACCACTGGAAGAGTTTGGCTACTGAAGAAGTTTGGCTGGGGTTCGGTCGCTGGAGAAGATCGATTGAAGTTCGACCGTTGGAGGAAGAATTTTCGATCGAAGTTCTTCCATGATTGCCAGTTGCATTAGGCTAAGCATTAGACTGAACTTCGATAGGAGCAAAATTTATCTCCAACATTCTTCTTTATAACTTCACGATGCAATTATGGCAAATACCCCTATTCTCCATTCCTCTCTTTTTTCCATAGTATTTTAATTTTTTTTCCTTTTGAATGCTAAATATGCATTACACACTGTAGGGGGCTCTACAGAATTACTCACTAAATAAAGGAGTGAAAAGGACCTTTTATGAATGATATTTCCATTTATTCCTAAACATGCTAAATTTCTCGATCTTTATCCTTTCCTCTTTTAACTTGTTTAATATTTACTGTGCAAAGTATTTGAGGTGATAGAAGCATGGATCATTTCAACAACAAACTCCTATGCCATATACCAAAATGGACTTTGATAGTTTCTCATCCTTAACCCACCCACCAAAAAATAAAAGTTTCCTAAGAGAAAAATACAGGTGTTATATTGTTGTAAAAAAAAAAAAAAAAAAAGCCTATTTGGATGATTCGAGAGAAAATAATATATAATCAACAAAATCATAGAATTATAGATGGAGTTAGACATATAATCATAACTATTGAGAAATAGCTTTAGAGTGGGCCTGCCTGAATCCCATATGAAAAAAAAAGGTTAAATTCTCTGATCTTGAGCCTATAGGGAGAAACAAATAGAGTAATTTTTTGTGCATCGTATAACGTAAAATAATAGTGTGTTGTTTCTTTTCATTGGACCACGTAGCTACGCTTTTTAACACTCATTAAATATGGATAATTTTATTTTTTGGTTTAAAATTTTAAATGATAAAAATAATTTTTTATTCTAAAAAAATTATGATATTTTATTATCTGTTATGACATTCTGAAGGTATATTATGATTTCTTAAAAATGAAAAATTATAAATGTGAAAGAAATGTTATAACAAATCATGGGATGTTATAATTTTTTTTAGAATAGAAAAATATTTTTATCATTTAAAATTTTGAAACCAAAATGTGAAGCTATAGGCAATGATGGCTACGTGGTCTAATAGAATAGCGTGGTATACTTCACGTCAATTTTATTGCATCACATGCAGTATACAAAGTATTTCTTAAAAAAATGTCTAATTCAACCTACAAATTTCATAAAATTTTTAGTCCAATCATCCAAAAAAAATCCTAAAAATCTGTTTGAAAAGCGTTGGAATGGTCCAAATCCAATACGATCAATCAATCCGATAGGTAAAAATCCTATTTCGATTACTGGCCATTGTTTGGCTGGTTGAACAGCGGGATAGTGGAGAGGTATGAAGTGGCAAATCCTATGGGCCAAAAAAAAAAAAAAAAAAAAATTCCTCAAAAGGTTTTTTCCGCAATTGTCGAGAGGTTGCCGAGGAAAAGCTTGGTCTGGAGGCCGACACAGATGTGGCCGACAATGCGGGTGATCTTGCAGGTAATGAAGTTGTCCACGCAGCGTGGGCTCAATGGTATGCCTCGTGGTAGTTGATGGTACACCACAAGGCGACGACCTTGGCGGCAGCTTAGAGGGAGCGGGGCTGGAGGGGGGAGGACTCGGACTGGGGTGAAGCCAACCTAATAGTAGCGGGAGGAGCGAACGGCCTCAAGGAGGCGGAGGGCACCGGTGGTGATGAAGTCGGCGGTGTAATCGGGGATCTCAAAGGAGACGGCAATGCAGGGCTGTGCAGCGAGGTTGTAGACCCTCGTTGGTGTTGGGTAAGGGGGGGCGTTCATGTTTAGATCAAGAAGGGACGGGGGAATTTATGGAAGGCTGGGGGTCGGGTGCTCGAGGAAGGTGGTGAGGATGGGTTTGGTTCATGTTTAGATCAGGTAGGGATAGTTCACTCCCCACCCCACCACAAAAATATTTTTCATTGCCTTGATCTATAGCATTTATTGTAGCAAAGTCTACCTAATAATTTATACCCAAGGAGGGTGGTGAGGATGGGTTTAGTTCGTGCTTAGAGGAAGGATTGGTTGGGGGGGGGGGGGCGGGAGGGGAGGGGAGGAGTGACGATGAGATGAGAGATTGGTTTGGTTTTTTATATGGTCTCTGGTGGGAATGATGATAAGATGAGATGGTCACTTGCTGGAATGAAATGTCCAGAGAAAATGATTTATTCCTTATATCTCTGGGTTTTTTTTTTTTGATAAGCAAAACGGGATTTAGAGAGGAACGAGGGCGTGGCCATGAGGCCTCAAATTCCGTTGGAGAATATTTGATTCGGATCCTCCTTCCCACCATATGGACGAACTCAATGGATGAGTACATCATCCCAATCCTATCATGGATAAATGGACCAAATATTCTTTTCAGACTTCATATTCGGACCATCATGAACGAATCACCATAGATCATATAAATCCTGGTATTTAATTGAAGCCATAGTATCCACCATGACTCAAACCTAGATCATTTGATTGGAAGCTAAGCCTGTTATCATTAGGCTACCACCATGGTGGTTAGATCTCTGCATACATTTATATCATGTCAAATAAATTTGTTTCACACTAGATTTTTTTGATGCATATATTTCTAACATTCCTTGTACACATCCATGTTTGTTGAGATAATGCAAAATTTTAATAAGAGGTGGTACTACTTGTTAAGCAGAGAGAGAGCACAAAAGATCTAATCATTAAGGGACAGAGGTCGTATCTGTCAAAGAATGATGCTTTTTTTTTTTTTTTTGCATGCATCCGTTATTAGATTGCATAGTGGTTACTTTGAAATCTATGCAGACAAATAACTCAAGGAGTTTAGAGTGCTATGCAGAGTGCCAACAATTCACATGGCAAAAAAGAAGGTCAATCATTATTTTCACACAATGAGGTCCCAAACCCATTGCTCAGATACATGCATGGAGATTCGTTGCAAATCTAGCCCTTTTTTTTTTTTTCTAAGAGTCTTTGTCGTAGCTCTGGTGTCATGGCTCAATTTGTCATGCTGTACCTTCCGAATGGGATCTTGTTGAACCATCCACAGCCCTTGAGGTTCCCACGGCCCGAATCATTCAGCTCACGCGATGTTAGATTGCAAAAAATCCATCCAGTACCATTGTAGAGGGCCACAAAATCAATGGCCCGATGGCAAGATCTTATCTAGTAGCTATGTAGAATGATTAGATGGTAACTCATTAATGTACCATCTCATTTAAATGAATGGTCAATAAGATCCTAGCCCACTGAAGATATCTTATATTGATTACTTGCACGTTTGGCAGTTTATATGTACCTTTTTGGGGGCACAAAATTGCGGACTTGTAAAGCTTTTGAAAGCAAGCTTGCTCTCACTCTTCTCAAACTTAAGATTTCGTTGTACTCTCCGAATGAGAGTATCTTGGAGTTAGACTCGTAGCTCTGAGTTAATAAACGTCCACATCTAAGGGGAGATGTTCAAAAAATTTGGTCTAAAATTATGAATTAAGAATTAGTTAATATCGAAACTCAGTACAAATGAGGAAAAGCATATAATTTTGCTGCTTAAGATGCTCAGGCAGCTCTTAAATAATTTTGCTTGACTATAATTTTGAGTATGTTGGATGAGATCCAAAAGCTATAAAATTTTGAAATTTATAACTAATGGGTGCTGCTTGACCAAATTAAACATCTGATTCCAAACTTGAACCGCTTGAAGGAGAGTATAGTTTTGCTAATAGCTATCATTTTAATAAAGAAACTATTGGGAGCATTAATTGGGCCTTGTCTTTTAAAACTTAGACTATGAATTTGTGTTGCTTCTTTAGTCTCTAATGTGTTGATTGTAGACCTAATTTATTCTTGGTTTTAATTAGGACTTTGTCATCTTAGTTGGAGCCTGTTAAAGTGTAGTCAATTTGTCTTAACCAATCAGAACCAAATTAGACTTGAGATCCAAGCATATCCTTGAGCACTCTGCCTGGATCGGCTGATATATCCCAATGCCTAAATCTCCAAACGAGTTCTCTTATTAGATATTTTGGTTTTTATTGGCTTGATTCCAAATTTTTGACCCCAATATCCCAAGATATGTAGGGTTTAAGTATAGCAACTAATAGTTTTCTCCACCAAGATTGACTTGAAATAGAAAGATACACCATGTTCTCCTTTCTCATGAGCCAATAGGCTCTCCATGAGATGGAGGCAAGAGATTTTTGTGTTGTGCTCTCAACTAACTACTTCCTCCTTTTGAGGGTCTATGGAGTGGTATGGTATGATGCCAAGGCAAAGATAGTCTCTTACAATATCTTAATTTAAATACCTCATCCTAGTCAATTTGTGTAACACTTCTCCAGAAGTGAAAACTCTCCAACCCTAAGGAGATATTAAGCAAACACCTTTTTACTATTTTAGTCAAAGTAATTCTTATTTTTAGGTACTATTTTTAGAGTGAAGATGTTAATAAATATACATACTTCTAAAGCATCAATCAGTAGTTCATAGAATTCAGATTTACAAAATATATTTATATTGTTATAACACCATCTTAATGATGCATGTAGGAAGTTGGAAAAAGTGTAGGATGAACAGCACAATGATATAAAGGATAGAGATGATATGCTAAAATGGTGTGTAGTAAATATGGATAAATTGAGATTAGTGCATCAATAAAAGGGTTTGAGTGGCATTGACAGAGTATAGTTAGCTATCTATAAATGCAAATTTAAAGAACATGCATCGAAGACAAGAAGAGACTAGAAAGATCAAAGTAGTGATGCTCAGATAACGATTAGAGACATCTTTAATTGTGTTTTTCTTAGGGATGCCAATGACCCATAAAATAAGGGATAGCCTTCTCCCAATATTCCTAGTACTCTACACCCAGGTAAAGGTAAGGTTCGATTCCAAGGCACCTATATATACTCTAAGAAGTTATACATTTAGCTAAGAAAAAAAGAAACCATCACTAAGAAACAATTTTTTTTGCCTCAAGTTTGTGTATGTGGCAATAAAAAAAATACTATTACTAGGTTCATAGCTGATGCTCCATTGATATAAGTCTTCTACAATGAAGATAGAAAAAAAGAAAAAGAAGAGAGAGAGAGAGAGAGAGAATTTCTCTCCCTTCTCCCTCTTCCTTCTCTAGGCTTGCATGCCCACTTTCTCTCTCTACTTTCTATCTCTATAATATTTTCTTTTTCTAAAATTATTTCTCTCTATGAAATTATCTCTCTAAGATTGATCGAGTAAAGAGCTCTCTTTCAGTGATTATAATCCGACCTCAGCAAAATGAGTCCTAATTCGTAGTTGTCGGACAGCGTATCAGCAACCACCTTGGCCAAATCTGGATATCATTAGATTCAATTATCTATGGTTTTATTGAATCATCTAAATACTAATTTAATCATGATTTGATTAAATCATCTTGATTAGACCGATCGGGACATTAGACAGTGTTGCTTGACCGACCATGTTCCATCTTATTAATTTCTCTCTCCTTTGATATTCTCTTTTTATATGATTTATGAATCCAGTGAATCTGATTTGTTGCTTTAAATCTGAGTTGATTCCAGTATGGAGGTTTTAAACCATTCTAACAGTCAGACAACATGCCTATACCATCTGTTGGGGATAAATTCCACTCCCATCGAAGTCCAGTTCGATGCCTAGCCTAACGCAATCGGTAGCCATAGAAGAGCTTCAGCGGATGGATCTTAGCCAAACTCCTTCATCCGATCGAACTCCTCAGTGGCCGAGCTTCAATCGGACTTCCGCAAGGGTCGAACTCCCTCCGCGCTCTTCCAACCAGACGCTTGTGGGAGCCAAACTCCCTCCAAGCTTCTCCTTCGATCAGACTTCTTCAGTAGCCGGACTCCTCTCAGACATCCCCTTCGGTCGGTCGAGCTCCTTCCGAACTCCCCAGTGATCGAGCCTTAGCCGCACTCCTCGAGCCAGACGCCTACGGGAGCCGAACTCCTTTCGAGCTTCCTCTTCAGGAGTTCGAACTTCTTTGGAATCGATACATACCGAAGTCCACCAATCAATGCCTGCTTTCTCAGAGCCACAGCTATTAAATCTGGACGAACGGTCACCATCAGTCTATCACAAGCGATGCGATCGGACGATATGACCACCACTATTGACGACACCACTCTCTCTGTAACCAGCTCCATACGGCCCACAACCCATCAGTATGGCTGTCCGCCTGACGATGCCTTTCTCTCCGTACCGAACTCCATGCGACCCCGAGAGGCCCACGATCGGACGATATGATCATCACCATCAATTAAGCTCCGCCTATAAAAAGGACTCTCCAGATATGCTAACTCTAAGCTCTAAGCTTTAAGCTCTCCTCTCCTTCTTTAAGCTCGGCGGAACTCATTTTCGAACACTCCATTTTTTTTGGCCAGAGCTGACTTGATCGTCGAAGGGTCCTATCGGAGCCACCCCCCATCGGCTTCGGATGGGACTCTATTTTATAGATCTTCGATGGCGATCTCGTCAACCTCTGCTCCAGCTGGATCCGGCGACGACCAATTTCTGCGTCAACAGATTGGCGCTAGAAGGAGGGCACGAACCTCTGAGGTTTTCTTGTTCTTAAAGGAGTGCTCGACGATGATTTTTCTCTTTCCTCTCTGGAGATCTCTCTTCTTCCTCTCTGAAGTTCTTTCTCCAAGCGAAAATGCCTCCCAAGAGAGCTTCGACTCGGCGATCGACGGCCTCCATGGCCCGATCCCATCCAGATCCGTCTGCTCTCATTTCATCCGACAGTCCAAGTTCCATCTGAAGCTGCCGTAGATGTGGAGCAGTTCAACCTGCTGGTTCAGCAGGTTCGTGGCCCCGTCGAGATTATGCAAGCCGTATGATGGCTTCCGACGGAGACTTTGCCAACAAATCCACCATGAGGATGCCAGGAACCGACCTTAAGGAAGAGCATTTGGCCTAGCTTACCAATCGCCCTTAGGAAGGAAAAACAGAGAGCAGAAGTTCTCCCCTAGAAGGCTTCACAGGAGAGCGAAATGAAGTTCGGCGCGAGCGAGGCCGAACTCGCCCTCGAGCTCCCCGTCAAAGAAGCCCCGCCAAAGGGGCATGAAGTTCTTCTGCCGAAGGTTTCATAGGAGGGCGGATTGAAGTTCGACGTAAGCAAGACTGCCGAACTCCCCCTCGAGCTCGCCATCAAAAAAGCCCCGACAAAGGGGCATGACTGCAAAAGGTTTCACAAGAGGCAGAATGAAGTTCGGCCGCATTCACGACCTTCCCAGCGCAAGCGAGGCCAAACTCTCCCTCGAGCTCGCCATCAAGGAAGCCCTGACAAAGGGGCATGAAGTTTTCCCGCCGAAGATTTCATAGGAGAGTGGATTGAAGTTCGGTATAAGCAAGACCGCCGAACTCTCCCTCAAGCTCGTCATTAAGGTAGCCCCGACAAAGGGGCATGAAGTTCTTCCACAGATTTTACAAGGGGACGGAATGAAGTTCGACCGTGCTTACGACCTTCCTAGCGCAAGCAAGGCCCAAACTTCTCGAGCTCGCCACCAAGGAAGCTCCAATAGAAGGGCACGAAGAAGTCCTCCTCCCAAAAGATTCCACGACTATCCCTCCCCCGCAACGCTCCTTGAACTCAAATTCTCACAAAAGTTAAAAACTAGCTGCCAAGATTAGAAGGGCTACGATCTCCCTCAAACAAGTGCGATCGAAATAAGTACTGCCTCTATCATCGCGACCACGGCCACGACGCTAAGGAATGCATTCAGCTCCGAGATGAAATTGAGGAGCTCGTCAGAAAGGATCGACTGGGTAAATTCCTTCGACGCCAGCCTGAAGAAGGAGAAGATCGGCCAAGGACGCCTCCATAACCAGAAACGATAAGAAGCCCAGCAGCATGAAAGGAGGTCAGCCACCTCCCAGCATCATCAACATTATCCCTGGAAGGAGCTTGGTACTTCGGCGGACTGTCATCTTTCAGCAACAAAGCCAAGAGAAGCTTGCTCTAAATTAAGAAGGCCAGCATGGGATAGAGAAGGTCATCTGGCCTGAGACTTGCTGCCTGAGGAAATTCGGAGGAACAATGCCCCCACGACCCTGAAATGGGGATGTGCTGTGAGTAACTTTCCCTCGGTAAAATTTTTTTCTTTAATAATATTATTTCTGGGTGTAAAAACTATGTGATAACATAAAAAAAATAAGCGAAAGTGGTCCGTTAGGAACGGAAGGAGAACCTCGTCCTAATGCGAGCAAAGTTGAAGGCCTCGTTCACCTTAGACGAGATGGAGGGAGACGGACGATAGTCCGAATGTGTCCCCATACGTCTGATAGGAAAAGAAAGAGAATCTCATTTTAATGCGAGCAAAATCGAAGGCCTCGTTCACCTTAGATGAGACGGAGGGAGAAGCACGAACGACGGTCCGAATATGCCTCCATAGTCTGTTAGAAATAGGAGGAGAACCTCATCCTAATGCGAGCAAAGTTGAAGATCTCATTTACCTTAGACGAGATGGAGGGAGATGGACGACGGTCCAAATGAGCCCCCACAGTCCATTAGAAATAGAAAGAGAACCTCGTCCTAACACGAGCAAAGTCGAAGACCTCATTCACCTTAGACGAGATGGAAGGAGAAGCACGGATGATGGTCCGAATGTGCCCCCATAGTCCGTTAGAAACATGAGGAGAACCTCATCCTAACGTGAGCAAAGTTGAAGGCCTCGTTCACCTTAGACGAGATGGAAGGAGACGAACGATGGTCTGAATGTGCCCCACAGTTTGTTAGGAACAGAAGGAGAAAACCTCATCCTAATGCGAGCAAAGTCGAAGGCCTCGTTCACCTTAGACGAGATGGGGGAAGAAGCACGGACGACGGTCTGAATATGCCTCCACAGTCCGTTAGGAACAGGAGGAGAACCTCGTTCTAATGCGAGCAAAGTTTAAGTTCGAGCTCTAAAGTCTGCAAGAGATAAGATCTCTTCCGAGCGATCGAGTCAACCTCAGCTAGAGAAAAGATCTCTCCCAAGCGATCGAGTCAACCTCGGCTAGAGCAATTACGACAACCTCGGCTAGAGATAAGATCTCTCTCGGGCGATCATGACAACCTCGGTCAGAGATAAAATCTCTTCCGAGCAACCGCGATAATCTCGGCTAGAGATAAGATCTCTCCCAAGCGACCGAGTCAACCTCGGCTAAAGTTAAGATCTCTTCCGAACAACCGTGACAACCTTGGCTAGAGATAAGATCTCTCCCGAGCGACCGAGTCAACCTCGGCTAGAGATAAGATCTCTCCTGGGCGACCATGACAACCTCGGCCAGAGATAAGATCTCTTCCGAGCGACCATGATAACCTCGACTAGAGATAAGATCTATTCCGAACGACTGAGTCAATCTCGACTAGAGATAAGATCTCTTTCGGACAACCACGACAACCTCGGCTAGAGATAAGATCTCTTTCGAGCGACCGTGACAACCTCGACCAAAGATAAGATTCTCTCCAAGCGACCGCGACAACCTCGACTAGAGATAAGATCTCTTCCGAGCGATCGAGACAATCTCGTGATCGAGACAATCTCGACTAGAGATAAGATCTCTCTTGAGCAACCATGACAATCTCGATCAGAGATAAGATCTCTTTCGAGCAACTGCGACAACCTTGGCTAGAGATAAGATCTCTTCCGAGCGACCGCGACAACCTCGGCCAGAGATAAGATCTCTTTCGAGCGATCGAGTCAATCTCGGCTAGAGATAATATCTCTTTCGAGCGACCGCGATAACCTCGGCTAGAGATAAGATCTCTTCTGAGTGACTGAGTCTAGCTCAGCTAGAGATGAGATTTCTTTCGAGCTTCGAAGAACCTCGTCCACAGTCCGTTAGGAACAGGAGAAGGACCTCATCCTAACGCAAGCAAAGTCCAAGTCCGAGCTTCGAAGTCTACATCTCCATCAATCTCAGCAAGAGATAAGATCT
Organism: Cocos nucifera; assembly: GCA_006176705.1. Taxonomy (NCBI): domain Eukaryota; kingdom Viridiplantae; phylum Streptophyta; class Magnoliopsida; order Arecales; family Arecaceae; genus Cocos; species Cocos nucifera. The sequence continues at coordinate 1,143,618 of QRFJ01000322.1, forward strand.
TCCCTGAGCGCCTGCATCAACCTCAACCGTAGGAGATGAGATCTCTCCTGAGGCAATCTCGGCCAGAGATAAGATCTCTTCCGAGCGATTGAGACAATCTCAGCCAGAGCAACCATGACAACCTCGGTCAGAGCACCCGAGACAACATCAGTGGAAGATAAGATCTCTTCCGAGTGACTGAGACAATCTCGGTCAGAGATAAGATCGGAGATAATCTCGCCTTGAGATCAGATCTCTTCCGAGCGTCCGTACTAACCTTGGCTGTAGGAGATAAAATTTCTCCAAGGCAACCTCGACTACTGGAGACAATATCGTCTCTGAGGAGCTCAACCTCCGACCTCGACCGCGGGAGACGAAATCTACTTCAACCTCGGCTGGAGATGAGATCTCCCCCCCGAGCTTCAACCTGAATCAGAACGGAGCCCAAAAGAGGACTTCGGCGGTTACCTTTTCTGCACTCCCTTCCTTCGAGTTTCGAACTCAGAAGTGGGGGAGACTATTATTGGGGATAAATCTCGCTCCCATCGAAGTTCAGTTCGATGCCTAGCCTAACGCAACCGGTAGCTATGGAAGAGCTTCGACGGATGGATCTTAGCCAAACTCCTTCATCCGACCAAACTCCTCAGTGGTCGAGCTTCAGTCGAACTCCCGCAAGGGCCGAACTCCCTCCATGCTCTTTCAGCCAGATGCCTGCGGGAGCCAAACTCTCTCCAAGTTTCTTCTTTGGTCGGACTTCTTCAGTAGCCGGATTCCTCTCAGACATCTTCTTCGATCGATCGAGCTCCTTCCGAACTCTCCAGCAATCGAGTCTTAGCCGCACTCCTCGAGCCAGACGCCTACGAAAGTCGAACTCCTTCCGAGCTTTCTCTTCAGGAGTCCGAACTCCTTTGAAATCGATATGTATCAAAGTCCATGCCTGCTTTCTCAGAGCCACGGCTATTAAATCTGGACGAACGATCACCATCAGTCTGCCATAGACGATGCGATCAGACGACATGGCCATCACTACTGACAACACCACTCTCTCCGTAACCAGTCTCATGCGGTCCACGACCCATCAGTATGGTTGTCCATCTGATGATGCCTTCCTCTCCGTACTGAACTCCATGCGACCTCGAGCGGCCCATGGTCGGATAATATGGTCGTCACCATCAATCAAGCTCCGCCTACAAAAAGGATCCTCCAAATATGCTAACTCTAAGCTCTAAGCTTTAAGCTCTCCTCTCCTTCTTTAAGCTCGGCGGAACTCATTCTCGAGCACTCCATTCCTATTGGCCAGAGCTGACTTGTTCGTCGGAGGATCCTGCTAGAGCCACCCCCCACTGGCTCAGGATAGGACTCTATTTTACAGGTCTCCGACGGCGATCTCGTCAACCTTCGCTCCAGCTGGATCCGGCAATGACCAATTTCTGCATCAACACCATCCATGCCTTTATCGCAAGATTTGATTCTTATTAATCTCTATTAAATCATTATATTTTAAGTGATCTTGATTAGATGAAGCCATCTTAGTCGTATCTCTAGTTGGGTTATTTCGCTCCTTTGATCTGTTTGGGTTCTTTAGAATTTTTTATCCATGGGCTTCTAAGAAATTGACTAATTAATTGAAGTTTGATGACTTCGAATATTGGTATGTTCGATCTACTTGATTAAAGTTGGATTTTAAAGTATGACGAGGCAAGTAACCTAATGCTTCAAATGTGCTTTCAAATGATCTTCAAAAAATTATTATTAGCTATTTTAATTTGACTTATACTCTCTATTTTCAGTTTAATAAATGGGTCAAGTATGTATTATTTTTATTCTTAAAAATTATTTATTTTGTTTTGAGAAATAAATTTGGAATACTTGATTGGGGAATTTATGAAATTTCTTTTATATATATATGTTCTCAACATGGCTATGACGTGGTTCTACCGATGGGGATTATATGTTGAACCTGTCAACTTATAACCCAAGAAACTAATTTCAACACCGTGCCACTGATGATTAGAATAGTATTATATACTATCTGGCACTTTGTACAATATATTTCTGTTATCAGATCCATGCCACTGGATTACATGTCTATAGCTTGACATTGAATTTAGTATCAGTATATAAAAAATAATTATTTTCAAAAAGATATATGTTATTTGAGATTTATTCCTTTCAGTCAATATTATGTGATTTATTTGCTCAGCATGCTTGGACCCTTCTTTGATGTGTTATGTTGCTTATCAGGCTAGTATAGCTCATTATTCATTTTTTCCTCTATTTTTCATATCATAAATAATGATTGCTCAGGATTTGGAGAAGTGCACCAGATTGGTTGGAGTTATTTGAGTTATTCATATTTTTAGTTCAGTTTAGTTTAGCTTAGTTCAATTTAGTTTGGATATTTATTTCAGATGAAACATTAATATTTATGCCTTATTATGGAAAAGGATTTAATTGATTTTTATTAGATTGATTTTCAAGGATTGAAGACTTATTATTATTATCATTCTAAAATTTTTATGTTATAATCTATAGCCTTTCATATTTATAGGATCCGTCCTGTAGGTATGCGGCATATGTTACAAGCTCAATTCGGGGCATGACAATTAGAGAAGAGGAAAAGAAAAAGAAGAGAGGAGAAAGAAAATCCTAGTTTACCATCCAAATATAAAGTAGGATTAATTGCATGGAATTTTTCTCCCAATAAGATTTTATATATAATCTTATAGGATTAAAATCTATATTCCATTATGAATTTTATCTTAAGATTATAAATTCTAAACACCGAAACAGGCTATAAAGGTTAGTAGTTTCCCATTTGCATTTTTTTTGTTGAACTTGCTTCGTATAAAGCAATACGTAAGACATAAATTACATCTGAGAGTAACATTGAAGATATTTAAATATTTAATTATAATAAAATAAATATTTTATTTTTCAAAGGAAGAAGTGGCAGAGTCTTGTAGGTTCAATAGAAGGAAGAGTTGTGCAGGATGTAAGAAAAAGGAGAATAACTCGGTGTAATTTGATAAAAAGAGATTATTGTGATTGGATTAAGATAGATTTTATTTTGAAGAAACAAATTAAGGAGTATATTATATCACTTTCATCAATGAAACTAAATTACTTTTAACATTTTATTTTTGAAGTAGTTTTTAATAAGACGAATAATATGAAACAAGCAATTTAACCTGACAATATCTTAAAAATGTCTCATTTCAAAATCTATCATATAAAGTGAGTGCTTTGAGACATTTTGACACTTATCAAAGTATTTGATTATCTAATGCATCACTAACCACATATCGCATAACAAGATGCATGCATCTCTCTACGTGATTTGCAATTATACGCACCCATTAAACTCATTTTTCCCTTGTAGACTCTCTCTCTTGGTGGGAGATGGGGGTCAGTCTTCCCAATTTTGCTGAGCACCCCCAATCTTGATGGATGCAAAATTGGATTTGAGTTTCTAGTGTAATTATCAAGAGGCATTTTCATTAAATTAGTGGTTGTTATTTTTAGTGGCCGCTAACTCTCTGGTGGCACCTTCTTCAATATTCTTAGTGGGCATTGAAACATTATGCTAGTTGTTATTTTTGAACCATGCCATAATAGACGATTATGATCACATAGAACGAAAGAAAAGCTTTGTAATAATTGTTATTAAATTATTTGGCAATTGATAAGAAGAATTTGCTAAAATATCTAACCTCGGATTCAACTTTGTGAGTCAAAGAGGTTTGCTACATACAAGCCCAAACTCGGGACTACAATAAGAAGGATTTCATTGAAGAGGAGGCGGTTGTAGCAATTTTTTTTGTTATTTTAATAAATATTAAAAATAAATAAATCAGTTACTTGAACTATCTAAATAATCATATTCTAAATGTATAAAAGTTTCTTGAAAGGGTTTGACAGGAACTTCTAGCTTGGGCTTATATTATTAGGTTGTAATGTTGCATGGAAATAAAAAGAATGGTGGATGCTACGAGGTTTAGTGTGAGCAGATGTTTAATCTCATGTCGGTTGTGTGCTAGGAGATCCTAGGTACTTATGTAAGGCTAAAAAACTCAGTTAGTCTTTTGAGACGAAGTATTAGATTGTTACAAATAGTATCAAAAGCAAATTTAGCACATGGCCTACAAAGGCTGGAGACTCTACACATGTCAATTTGAACTAACTCTTGACTAATTGTAGTATTTGTGATTAAGTTTGTTTAGCAAAAATGCCAAGGTTTAAACAAAGTCTTACAAAGCTTAAATAGGCATATTTGAGTGAGATCTTAGGCTGTTGTTAATGCAATTTCTATTTGCATGATGAATAGAAAGTTACATACAAAGTTTTAAATCTCATGGGATGGGATATCCTAGTTTTCCTATGGAATGGGATGCCCTACGATCTCATCTTATCTTAATAGCATTCTCAGTCAAGAGTCCCATAGCTATCTTTAATTTGTCTCTCTCCTCTTCTTTCCTTAATTTCCTTTTCTTTATCGTTCTTTCTTTCATTCTCTTCTTTCTTTCCTCCCTTTTTCCTTACATTTCTTTCTTTTCTTTTTCTTCTTCTTTTTTTTTTTCTTATCCCTCTTTTTGCTTATTTCTTACCTTTTTTTTGTTCTTTTTTCTTTACATAGATAGGCTTCAATGTCCCAACCCTATTCTAATCCCATGTTCTCAGATATATGGGATGAGACTAAGATGCCCCTATCCTGCTGGAACTTAAAATCTTGGCTACAAAATTACGTGCTCCCAAAAAACAGAGGGGTAAGATGAAGAAAAACCTGGATAATTTTTATGTAGGTAGTGGGCACCGCAAGGAGAAACCTTACAAGTTCCCTCAGTTCCGCCTGCAGAGCCCCTCTCCTTCAATAGGAAGACATCTCACAATTGTGAGATTTGGATGAACATGAAAGCAATGCTACCAAAATGGTGCATTCTGACTAAGAAAATAGGGAATTGGAAGCAAATTGATGAAAAGAGGTTCATCATTGAAATCTCTAGACAATCTTCTTCTTCTTCTTCTTAAGTGAGAGAGAAGGAAAAAAAAAAGTGGAACAGGTTTTCTTTTCTTACTACATTTTAGTTACAATGAGGATTTCAAGGATCTTATGGTCTTTAATTTTGACTTTGTAGCGTACAGAGATGGACCTAAATAGAGATATGGGAAGGAGATGGATGGCCTCCGTGAAGGAGAAATAAAATTAACTAGATCCCATGCATGTTAAAATAAAACACCGAAGTGGCAGGAAATTTGCAGTTGTAGTGCAACATGGACTTTGGTAGGGTAGTTTGTTAGAAAATTAAATAAAGAATATTTAGATAAATATTTTTGGAATAACATTACTTTGAATAAACCTCTAATCATCAACAAAGTTCAACAGGACATGTATCTGGGCTAGGTTTCTCTTGTTTTGACATTCTTTAGAAGCGTAACTTGGAAAATTCATATGCATTCAATAGATATCAACATATGATTATGTGAAACAACTATCTTTTAGTGATGACAGACTGCATTTGGAGAGTATAAACTACATTAGATGCGACCGCAATGTATTCCTCCGACCACCCTGAGATTCTGTGTTTTTTCTTGCATTCTGAATACCAACTTCTAACACAAATACAATAATAGAGATAACCATAATTTCAATTCTAAAGTTCAATACAAGCAGCTACAATTACCTTTGAATCTCATATGCTCAAAAGGACCTAAGAATGACCCAAAATTGGATTTAATGCTGAGCAAGTAAGGCTTGTATAATTTGTACGACTTCAACAGGTCGAATTTGATGGGTGTCGCCTCTTGCAGAAGGACTCGATCCTGTCGCAAGCCTCGCTTAGTAGATCGGGAGAAACACCGAAGAATATCCTCACCCAGTTCTTCAAACCAATGACAAAACCTAAGTGACATTAAATTCACAATCAATAAAGCAGCACATGCACACTGAAAATGGATATAGATATCTATTCTACCATCAGAACAGAACACCCAAGCACATCATGAAGGCTGCATGCACCAAAGGAGTCATCCATCTCTGTTAATGCATTGCAAGTGTCGAACCATGGTAAAAACTAAGTGGAAATCAAACTTCCCCACGTACTGAAGTCATTATCAAGACAAAGGAGGAGGTCAGAAGCTAAAAGACTTGAGGATTTTGATCAAATGATGCAAGCATGAATACCATCATGAGGTGAAAAGGGAACTTTCTCTTGGCTTACGTATGGATTGCTGAGACCATCCATCACTTTTACATGGTTATCGGCTAACTTGTTGGTCAAAGCGACCATCTTGAAGGAACGGGCCTAAAATTTTATATTCAAGATTTCCATGATATAGTCTACCTTATCTAGGTGAAAGAACTGAGGCAACAACATGACAAGGTTCCAGTTTTAAACCATATATCAGCCTATAGTAAAAAGCAAAACATAATTGTCAAAAATAAGTTACAATCTTTCAAAACAGTCTCCTGAAAGCCCGAACAAATATTTTATTTAAGAGTTGTTCAAGGAATAAGCAATGCTGGAAAAGCCAAACTTAACTAAATAACAGAACATGGATATCTCAGGAGTTAGTTTTGCTCTACCTTATTGAGAAGTAGAACATTTTAGCCAGAGCTTTAGAACATCCAGATGATCCTTGTCTGTGCTGATAAGTCATGGCTCATATAGTTAAGAAGGAACAATCTTACCTTCGCATAACTCGGAAAAATGTACCCCTGCTCAAACTGCAAAAATTTTCATAATGCAAAGAGCTTGCATACATTTTTGTCCCCTAACAATTCTCCTGGCTCTCATAGAAATACATTTTCTAGTACTAAAAGAGCAAAAAGGACTCAGTATCATCGATGGAGAGAGTTAGGTTTGAATGACAAAAACCAAGCATTTATATACATAATGATGACTAGAGCAATTCTGACCTTCTTGCCCAGTCTCACTTGCTTATTTTCAGGTCATCAAACCTATAATGATTTTAAGGTTCCTACCAATGCCTTGGTCCTAAAATATCTGAGGCTGAAGATCACCGGACACACTCAAACCTGTGGTCCTAATCCTAACACCAAGACTGAAGAATCCATGTGTTAGAACTAGAAGTCTATCTTTCACTCAAAAAAAAAAAAAAAGGAACTACTAATCTATGAAGTTGAACTGAAGCCTTTACCAGAAAATTATGTACTGTGTTTTTGATTGAAGATCACATGTTTTACCTCTAGTTGGATTCCTATGAAACCAACACCGACTTGTCCTCAGCAACTAGATGGCATCCTTGGCTTAATTCATATTTTTTTGTGTAAGACTCCTGAATTGTTGAATTCTGGGGAAACTTGCACCAAGCTTTATGCTCCAGGAAGCATAGTTATGTCTTTAGCTTTACACAATGATTACGTAGAGTAGCATTTTCTACATCTACAGCTACCACTAGCTAGTTTATTTCAAAACAAACTGCTTATTTCCACTTGAAAAGCTTGCCACAATACATTGGACTTTTTCAAATTCCAACCTAGACTCTTTCCTGGTGCTCTAATCTTAATTACGATAATGATTAAAACTATCTGATTGATGGAAAGGAATATGCATATATTCTAACCTGGTAGCACCAAGACAGATTCTTCTTTCATCAACTTCCTGGCAAAGTCCATGTCATTCTCTATGCCAACTAGAAGGGTCGCGTTGACTTCAACCTACCATTAAACAAAAAAAAGTTAGGTCTGACCTTGGTAAGCTAACAGCAAAGATACATAAGAATATAGACAACCATCGTGAACATTGAACCCTGAGGCTTTGAGTAACATTGCAGTGCTTCAATTTGATCAATTCTTGTGTGAAGCGTTTCAGCTGAGGACTCCAATATCGTGAGGACATTCTTGTGAAATTCTTCATGTGAATCAGAAAGAATACTAGGAACTGCTGCCTGTTGTGAAAGGTCACATGAAGGAGTGCTGTTATGTATACCAGAATGGGTAAAGAAAGAAAGCAAAAGTAGCTCACAGTTAAACCTGAATTACAGAAGCAGGACCTGATGTTACATTCAAAAGCATCTCAATTGCCACTTTGACCTTTCACAACAAAGAAATAAGAAGCATGCCTCAACATTATTAGAATTTGTACAAGAATTTCATAAGAATCAAGCAGATTGAATCTTGCAATGGCCAAATGTACAGAAAAGGAGTTAGAAAATTTTAACTTGGGATAGCTTCTGCATGTGATGGCAATCAAATGCTCTGGGTGGTGCCCCATAGTTAAAGCCAATTTAAAAGGTTTAAACAACGTTTGAAACTAAATGAAGTCAATTTTTAGAGGTGTTTGCTGCACCATACTTGTGTAAAAGTTTCATGAGGATCGCATATGGCCATCCATCCAAGACGCCATCCAGGAACCATCCAACGCTTTGACAAAGCTCCTATGGTAATAACTGGTGTCAAATGAGCAAAAGAGGCCAGTGGCACAAATTTACTCTCACCATAGACCATATGCCCATATAACTCATCAGCAATTATAGGGATATTCAATTCTCTTGCAGTTTTGGCAATCTGCAGCAACAACAACAACAACAAAATTAAAAATAAAAATCAAGCTACGCTACGTAGCTCTTCACAATTCAAATGATCATCGAATGAAAGCATCCGAAAATGATTGGGCATAATTCTTTATGAAATATTTTGGATGGGCATGTTCACATGTTTCAAAATTTTGAGGGACATATATTCAAATTTTACGCTTTCCGAAGATGCTAGTTATACCGCATATGCATATGCATTTGCAAGTGTCGACTAATTAAAAATAATTATCAACAGCTAAACAATGTTAAACACAATCAAAGACATTACTACCAAAGCAATTTGAAATGTGAACCATTGATATTAAACCAATATGCTAGTTGGTTATTAATCTAATAGACAGAAAACAGTGAGTCGTGGCAATTGATTAATAGGGGAGTAAAGGAGATCTCACGTCAAGAATAAAAGCAAGCATGTCATGGCCTGGAAAAATTGACATCATGTGATAATGCTTTTATTCACAAAGTTTAAAACAGCTGTTAAAGTCAACATGAATATTTAAATTGCAAAAATTACTTCAACCCATGGATGATGAAAATCTCAAATGGTAGATATTATTCCCATTTTCTAGCAGCTAAATAGCATGTGCTTTCCACTTTTCAATAACTATAAATATCTTTTCTAGGGTATTTATGGAAGTCTTTCTTTTTCCAGTAAGTTGATAGTTAGTATTTGAAATCCCATGATCAAAATATACCAACTTATCAACTGATGAAAGTAAAAACAATGTGTATGTGTATGTAGATAGATGGAGAGAGGGAGAGAGAGAGAGAGAGTAGAGTGGTAGGAGCAGTAGTGGAAGTAACCAGCTGACCTGGTGGAGGTGCTCGGAGGAAAAGACGGCACCGCAGGGGTTGTTGGGGTTGATGATGACAATGCCAACAGTGTTGGCGTCGACCAGCGAGCTCACCTGGGCGAGGTCGAGCTCCCAGCCATGGTGGGGCTGGAGGTGGTAGAAGCGAGCCTCGATGCCGTAGAGCTCGCAGGCAGCCACGTAGGGGCTGAAGCCAGGCTGGGGCAGCAGTACGTTGGCTCCAGGGCTGGCCAACACCGTCATGCACACATGGATCGCCTGCGTTCCTCCCACCGTTAAAAAGACGTCACCTTCCCTGATCCCACGCTCTATGTCTCTCGACAGGTATTCTGCCACTGCCCTGTTAGAATGCAAATAAAAAATATTATTGTTGTTTATTTTGAGAAATGACAAGGTTTATATATATATATATATATATATATATATATATATATATAGAGAGAGAGAGAGAGAGAGAGAGAGAGAGAGAAGATGTATCATCTAGGAAAGGAAAGTAAGATGTAGGTAAGAATAAGGATGCATGGCTGCGCATGACATCATTTATTAATTCAGACCGTTTTAAAGTAATGCTAAACTGATGGGAATATCCACACCATTCGTATCTTCTTCCTCTTCTTCTTCTTCTTCTTCTTCTTCAGTTTTTGGGAGTAACCAGATTGCTCATATTCATCTAGTGTGAATGTATTCAATAGAGTGAGAAAATAAAACATCTCTAAATTGAACATGAATGCTAGAAAAGCTATCCATAAGTTCTCCGAAAGTGCAATAAGAGCAGCCACCTAGTCCACTGCATTAATTATTCGCATCCCTATAGCTTGGATTTTTTTTTTTCATATGCATGATTGCTTAGATTTTTTTTCACTATATAGCTGAGCTCCTATTTTTTGCTTCATTGTCTTTATTTTTCCCCTCCAGCATCCTTCTTTTGTAAGTTTTGCCCTACTCAAAGATTAAAAATTCAATGAAGTAATAAAAAAGTTGGATCTTGCACAAAAAGTTAACTATTAATTTTGCAAGAAAAGATTTTTAAATAATTTATACATATTTAGATATTCCTCGGTGATTTTATTTTTTTGAGCCTAGATAAAAAAAGATAATACGTGTTTACTAAATACCCGATGCATGTCAATTGACTATATGATATGCAATTATGATTATTATATGTCCAATTATAGTTAGACCCAAGGTAAATCATCAAAAGATCCCTAAACATGCTAAAATTGAGTATCGATCGAACTTAGAAGTCGGACCTCGACCCATTCTATCGTTGAGTTGACTGCCATGAAGGGTAGGTTGAACTCGGATTTACTTCCATGCATCACTGAATTGGATGCAGTTCTTGAAGGACAAGCTAAACATTTGGGACGTCACACGTTGTTCTCTGCAAGAGGACATTATCTAACGTTGAAGCTTTTCCATATGTACTCAGGTTAAGGAGATGTGTGGTCTCACCGGCGGGCGGAGGGGAAGCCATAGGAGGGAGCGTAGCAGTCAAACGACGACGACGACACGGCATCGGCGACGGCCGCTGCGAAGCGCTCCTTCCCCTTCTGAAAGCATGGAAACGATGAGGCGTCGCCGATGCCCAAAGAGATGAGAGGCTTCTCCCCATTGGTCGTTTTCAGCAGCTCGCCGATGACTCCTCTTATCGATGTCTTGTTTTCCAGTAGAACTGGGTTGCACTGCACTCCGCGGTTGGTCACTGCTGCCTTCTTGTTGCTGAGATCCACTCCGTTGCTTTCAACGGTTGGAATCTATAAAAATAAAAATAAAAATAAACTAAGAAACAGAAGGAAAACAAATAAAGTTGGGTTTGGGGGAAGTGAGTGCCGTACTGGTGGTGCCATTGAAGAGGAGAGGGATTTAGCAACTTTCTTTGGTAACTTTCAGAACTTTTCACTGGAATGCCACGCGCCACTCTTACAACTCTGACTCTTTTGTTGGGTTGTTTCTTTGTTCAAATGCTGTTAGCCTGCAGGAAAAAATGAAAAAAAAAAAAAAAAAAAAGGATGATTAGAATAGCCTGATTTCATTGAGCATAGCAGCTACGTACAAACATCATGCATATAAATACAGCATATTTATAAAATAACTTTGGTATATGGACAAATCCTGTAAACTAACCTTTGGGATTCTATCAATCCCATAAATCCATCCATGATAAAACTGCCCAAGTTGACCAAGTAAACGTGGCAAGTTTGAGGAATCTTTGGAAGTATTTAAATCAATCAATAACAGAGCCATCCAAATTGACCAAATAATCATGATAAGTATATAGATAAATGTTAAAGGTTTGAAGAATCTTTAAGATTCTAAAGTTTGACGAATCTTTAGTACTTTATAACTCTCCTTCAAGTTGGAGCACAAAGATCCGTTATACCCAACCTACCACTAAAGGGAAGAAATTGATCACACCCTAATGCCTTGTTGAATATGTCAATAAACTAATAATCTCTAAGAATATATGCGGTAGAGATATTACACATTTGAATGCATTCACAAACTATGTGACACTCAATTTTGATTTTCTTGGTGTGTTCGTAAAATAATACTACATTAGCGGTAACGTGAAGTGCAGCTTAATTATCACAATGGAGCTTCATAGGCTAGATATATGCAATACCCAAATCAGATAATAGAGACTTGAGCTATAACAAATCACATGTAACATCTTCCTAGATCTATATTCAGCCTCTCAACAGATAAGCGGGAAACTATAGATTATTTTTTTATCCTTCATCAAATATAAGAAGATCCTAAGAGGATGAAGTAGCCTATGCATGTAGATCACCGAGTCATAGGACAAGTAGCATAATCTACAAAGTAACATCACTAAAGGATGGGAGTAGTAATTCTTTATTAGGAGGTGATTTTAAATAGCACAGTATCATAGTGCGGCTTCTTTAAATTTTTCATAAATTGATTGAGAATGTGAACCGAATACATAATTTCTGATCTAATGATTATCAAATAAATTAAATAACCTACCAACCGCTTATAGGAGGAAGAACCCTCCAGTGCAGCACCATCATCAATAAGTCTCAGCTTCTATTTCATGGGAAAATCATATGATTTGGCACCTAACAATTCAGTCTAGAAAGGATATCCAATGTATACTTGTGTTAACCGAGAAAAATGCCTCTAGAAGAGCGTGACACTTCAATACCAAGAAAATATTTTAGGGAGCCATGATCCTTAATGTGAAAATGAGTATTTAAGAACTACTTGAGTGTGACAATTTGTTGAGGATCCCTACCTATCATGATAATATTATCAATATATACAAGGACTTCTATGAAATTTGAATTAGTATTGAGTGTAAAAAAAATGAGTAATGCACATTGAATTGCTTGTAACCTGCTACTTTGATGATAGAGGTAAACTTCCCAAACCAATTCTATGAGGCTTGTTTTAGGCCATAGATAGACTTGTGTAATTTGCAAACATGATGCTCCCCCCTATCGTGCTAAACCTAATGGTAAATGCATATACACATCTTTATATAAATCACTATAAAGAAATGTATTGTTGATATCAAGTTGGTACAAGGGCTAGCCATGGATAAATGCAATAGCAAGCAGGCATCGTATGGTAACTAGTTTAGTAATCGGTGCAAGTATTTCATGATAATCAATTCCTTCAGTCTGTGTATAGCCCTTAACAAAGACATGAGCTTTATATCGCTCAATATTGTCATCAGATTCATACTTGATTTTGTAAACTTATTTGTACTCAATAGGAACTTTGCCTGGAGGAAGAGACACCAAAGACCATGTATTATTCTTTTCTAATACTTCCAGTTCGGATGCCATAGCTTCTCGCTAATGCCTATGAATAACTAATACGCTTATCATTGGGGAAGATGGCTAAGAGGAAAGCAAAGTATGAGGAAAAAAAGTGAGAATAAGAGATATATGAGGTGATAGGATAAGCCATACCTGAATCTACTGTTGCTTGTGGAGAGATATGGGGTGTATCATGAGAGACTGAGCAAACACAATCCTTAAGGTATGAAGGATCAGTATAAGTTCAGCTAGAATGATGCAAGGTACTATTTGATGACTAGATTTGTTCAATAGGTTGGTTTTGAACATCATTGGTTAAAGTAGAGGTTGTAGTCACAATATGGTCATCTTCAAAATCAGAGATAGGTAAGGAAACTATGGGTCTTAAATGGAAATCAGGTTTGTCTTTAAATGGAAAGATTGTTTCATCAAATTTAGTATCATGAGAAACAAAACTTTGATGAATTTCAAGATCATAAATGCTGTAGCCCTTTTGACCAAAAAGATACCCTACAAAAATATAGCAAGCAACCCATGGAGTAAATTTATGCTGATTATGGGTATGATTATATGCATAATAAAGACAACCAAAGCATGTAATTGGTGATAGCCATGTGAGCTTTTTAATAACAGTTCATGGGGTGTCTTCCCATACATGATAGATGAAGGAAAATGATTAATCAATTAGTATGCTGCAGTAAAAACACACTTACTCCAAAAAGGACAATGGTAAATGAGCTTTAAAATGCAAGGCACGAGTAACTTCAAGAAGGTGATGATATTTGCATTCAACTATCCTATTTTGTTGGGATATGTCCACACATGTTAATTGATAAATTATGCCATTTTTATGAAAATAAGCATGCATGGATGCAAACTTCCAACCATTATCAGTTCTAATGACCCTAAAAGAGCAATTAAATTGAGTTGGAAACATAGCACAAAATATCTTGATAAAAATGGAAGCTTCAGATTTGTGTTTCATTAAGTAAATCTAGATACATCTAAAGCAGTCATCTGCAATAATAAGAAAATAATATACACTAGTATGTGAGGTGTGCAATATCTGCCCCATATATCACAATGAATTAAAATAAAGCAACATTCAATTCTATTATTACTTAATAGAAATGGATTTTGACTTTGTCATGAAAAATGGCAAGTCTCACGATGAAAATCATAATCAAAAACAAATGTTGGAAAGTCCACCAAAAAGAAAAGATAAATGAACTAATAAAGGATGACCAGATTATAAGTGCCACAATGAAGAAGAATGACTATATGCTGTCTATGATGCTCTTCTAGCAAGTAGTTGAATAAAGTGATGCACACCATCACGCATCTCTCCACCCCAATTAGCCTCTTCGAGATAATGTCCTAAATTATATAAAAGGTTGGAAAAAATAAAATAGCATAATTCAAGACATGGTTAGTTTGGTCACTAATAATAGGTGGAAGTAAAAACTTGGAATGCACAAAACAACATATAGAGGTATATCAGGCGATAAGTGGACTTTGCCGGCATGAGAGATTGGGATACAAGTGCCATTTGATAGTTTAACAGGTTTGGCGTCAAGGCACTCAATGGCATTCATCATATTAGAGAAATTGGATGTCATATGGTCTAAAAGCCCACTATCTATAGCTCCATCATCAAATTCAAGAAAAGTATGGTTGCAATATCTTTTACTAGCACGATGAGCTAAAGGTGATTGTTTATCTTGGTTTAGGAGACTTATGAGTTATTTATACTAGCTAATAATTAATTCAGGCATAAGAGAGGCTTCAGCATCCTCACTAGCAATGCAAGAACGATCATTAGTGATAGCAGCAACATAAGAGTAAGATACTTGAGTAGCAGGCCTATTTCTTTGGTGTTCTACTCGGCCTTATTGGAATTGCGGCTTCATGGTGCCCAGTTTGGAGGATAGCCAATAAGTTTATAGCAAGTCTCTTTAGTGTAATTGGACAACCCACGATAAGTACAAGAATTTTTTTCTTTTGTCTTTGCTCATATTTTTCTCACCATTGGATCAACCCCCTTTGGCAGTGAGCGCTGCCGCTTTACCATAAGGCATGTTAATAAAAGCCAATGCTCATTGTTTTTTCCTTCATAAATTAAGGAGTAGGCTTTATTGATGTTGGGAAAAGGATCCATTGCTGATATTTTCATACAAATAGTGGCAAAATTATAATTCAAGTCTATCAAAAGTTAATGAAGTTTCTCACACTCGATTATGATGATAAGCTCCTTTAATGCTCTACGCTTGTAGGTTGGGATTGTTGTATAGGTTCAGTTCATCCCAGTAACTCTCAAGAGTGGTAAAGTATGCCATGATAGATTATTGTTTTTATTCATGCAAGGCAATGTACAAAGTTGATAAATCCAGGTCTCATTTGCTTGAGAGAACCATTCTTCAAGTTCCTTCCACATTTCTTAAGCTGTGTCAACATAAGCAATATTACTGTGGAAGTCTCTTGATAAAGAATTGAAAATTCATTAAACAACTATGAAATTATATTTTTTTCCAAGCTTGGACATCGAAGAGAGTGAGGCTGCTAGTTTGACAAGGATCCATGAACAAAGCAGTATTTGTTTCTGGCTTAAGGCATTTCTCATGGCTTTTTTCCCAGTAGAATAATCATCACTATCAAGAAAACAAGACACTAAGCTAGATATTAGAAGAGGTAGAGATTTCATTATTTGACATGGATGAGGCCATATGAGAGGATAGAGAGCAAATATATTTTTGAAGATATGATGACATGGGTGAGGCCATATGACAGGATAGAGAGCAAATATATTTTTGAAGATATGAGAACAAAAGCAAGAAAAAGATATTAGAAAGAGATATACAAACCTAGGAACCTCTAGGCTATAATACCATGAAGAAAAGATAATTAGAATGGCCTAATTTTATTAAGCATAATGACTAGGTATATATGCACATCATGTATACAAATTCAGTATATTTACAAAATAAATGCAGCATGTATACAAATCCCATAAAATAATCTTTGGGATTCTATCAGATTCCATAAATCTATTTATGACAAAGCTGCTCAAGTTGACCAAGTAAACATGAAAATTTTGAAGAATCTTTGAGATTCTTATCTAATCCCGTAAATCAATCTATGATGGAGCTGCCTAAATTGACTAAATAATCATGGTAAGTATGCAAGTAAATGTGGAAGGTTTGAAAAATTTTTAGGATTCTATCAGTGATAAGTTTGAAGTATCTTTAGAATTCTATATATCAAAAAAGATACGAGACTACACCATGATCATCTAATTCACTGAAATAGAAGGCAACTTCAAATTGAGTATGAATTACACTCATAGTTAGCTTTGCTCTGCACTGAATTAAAGAGCATTATTTAAGCAAAATTCTTATGTAATATGACACTGTGGAAAGGTATGAGTTAAAGATGCCAGCTTATGTTTTCATCATGAAAGAAAAAATGCTAGATTATGAAGCTGATAAAATCTCACGGAAACGAGTATTCCCAGTTATGGGGTAGTTTAAAAATAGAAAATGTATGAACAAAACAGGAAAGCAAAATGGTTTTGACCACCATTTCAAAATGCTTTTAATATTATTTAGTCCTCCTCTTACTATGGGTGCAAATGGGTCGGGTCGGATCGGGTCATAAGTGATCCCGATCCAATCTGATTCCTTGATCGGGTCCGACCCGGATCGAACCTAATTAAAAATCAGATCCGATCCATGATCAAAAAGTTTGCCCCATTGGATCATTTGGGTCAGGTTGGATCCATGTATAATCCGATCCTAATCTAAAAATTTTAGATCTAGTTTGAACCCAAATTTTGATCGGGCTCAGTTCGTATGATAAACTAACATATGCGAAATTTATAGCAAAAGAAAAAAATATATTACTTTGCCTCAACTTTTAATTTAAAAATAATTTCTCAAAATCTCATAGTTAAATTGAGTAAAATTTTTAAAAAATAACAATGCTACAAGAGTATTTGGAATTTCAATCCCACTCTATTTAATTTATAGTTTATATATTAGATTTAATACTGAATTTGGATTGGGTTAGGTCCAAATTCAGTAAACTTAGATCCGATCCAAAATATTGAATAGGTTCGATTTTAGGATCTGATCCCGCTCCGCGGGTCCTTTAAATTGGATCAGATCGGATCTAAGTAGGTCGGGCTGGATCAGGTCATGGATCAACCCGTCCCATTCGCAGCCTTACCTCTCACTTATTTCTCTACTATGTGTAATAATTCAATTATAATTTTGGATGTCATTGCCCCGCATTTTTTTTTAAATAGTTTTTTTTTAGCACGGATCTTTTGCGGTGCATATGTAGCACCACAGAGTGTGATGCAATCATGTTCTCATGGAAGGCCACAGAAAATGGACGGCCATCAAACAAGGAGTCCACGACAGAGGTGGTGTCATATTTGGCATGCATTGTTTGATTGGCTATTCATCTCTTGATGGTGGCTATCCACGGCTACACAACAAACTACAGTGATGTCATATTTCAAATTCGGGATATAACATAGTCATGCTACCGAGGGATACTATCTCGATAATATGAAGTATGTCGATCATAATTAGCTGTAATCCATCATAATTAAAATATAATAAAAGAATCAATTCCATCATTCATCAAATAATGAAACTAAGATTGGTTCATGGCATCTAAATTCAAAATCAAACACCAAATCCATGTGTCAAAATTTATCAATTGTTGACTACAAGTCCATAATTATCTAATAAACTAAGTTCAATTGCAAAATTCCCATGTTTGCTATGCAGAACCCTAAGCCTGGATCTTTCGTTATTTCTAACCTTATTCCTCTATAAAAGAAAAAAAAATAAAGAGGTATAAGTTACACTAGCTCAGTAAGTAAAATCTATGCTTCTTTATTGGATTAAGTAAAAGTTTCTTAATGAAAATATAATATTTAGAAAATAACAGGCATCACATATATATATATAATAATACTCTGTAGAGGAGTACTTATTGTGATGTTGCCAACTTAGCTTCTCAAATGACTTTTATTGTGCCACATGAAAAATCCTGAAAGAGTTTAAGAACCTGACGATGCTGAATCGCCTCAGCAAAAGAACTTAGCATTAATGTGTTCCTTTTTTTTTGGGATGAATGGAGGGGGCGGCGGAGAACCCACAGCAAGAGGGAGGGGGTGGGGTTTGGGAGCCGATAGGGGGTGGCACAGAGAAGTCGCAAGGGGAGCGACAGGGGAGGGGGGTGGCATGGAGGAGCGACGGACAGACGAGCCATGGATAGTGTTGGAGGGGGGTGGGCATAAAGAACCCACCGATAGAGGAAGGGGTAGCGCAGGTGGAGGACCCGCAGGTGTGCAAGGCGGGAAGAGACCGCCAGCATATGAGGGGCCAGGGGGTGCATGGAGCAGCGGCAGGCAAGTGGGGGATCGAGGGATGCGAGAGGAGAAGAAATCCTAAAAAATAAAAATAAATATTAATTTTAAAAAATAATTTAAAAAAGTGAAAGGAAAAGAAAAAATTAAAAAAAAATAAATATTAATTTTAAAAATAAGCAGCTCCAACTCTAAATCGCCCAACAAGGAGTGCACTCAAGAGCCAGATGAGTTTTTTTGGATCTTAAGCATTTTATTCAAAATTATTTTTTAAAAAATATTTTTTTATTATTATTTTTATAAAAAAAATTATTTCATCCTTCTCCCATGGCTCTGTGCCAAATACTCACACCCCCCTCAGGCACCACCCACGACTCCTTCGTCAGCTGCTGCTCCTCCACGTCCACCCTACATTTTTTAAAATTATTTTTTTATTATTTTTAAAATATTTTTTATTTTTTTTCCTCCTGTGGCTTTGCACCGAACACCCAAACCCCCTCCATCGGTGCCGCCCATGACCCTCTGCATGGCTGCCACTCTTCAATGTCCACCCAGACATTTTTCAAAATTATTTTTTTAAAAAATAATATTTTATCATTATTTTAAAAATCTAATTAAATATTTTTATTTTTTATATTTTTAAGTATTTTTTACTTAAAATTAATATTTTATTATTATTTTAAAAATCTATTTTTTTTTCTTCTTTTTTATTTTAAAATTATTTTTTAAATTCTAAGGAGAAAGACCATGCAGAGGAGCGGTAGATGGGTGCGGAGGAGCGGCGGTTGGATAGAGGAGCAGCAAGTGGCACCTGAGGGGAGGTGGGTGTTCGGCATGAAGCCACGAGAGGAGGAAGAAATGAAAAAAAAATTTTAAAATAATAATAAAATATTACTTTTAAAAAATAATTTTAAAAAATGCATGGGTGGGGGTAAGGAGCCACGAGTGGCACTAGAGGAGAGAGTGGGTGTTCGACATAGAGCCACGAGAGTTTAAAATAGATTTTAAAATAATAATAAATTATTAATTTTAAAAAATAATTTTAAAAAATTAATTTTTTAAAAATTATTTTTAAAAATAATATGTTATGTTTAAAAAAATAATTATTTTTAAAATAATATTTTAATTTTTTTTCATTTTTTCGTCTCCTCCTTCACTCTTTTGGTTAAATAATTTTAAAAATAAAATTTTATTTTTTTAAAAAAATCTTCCTTCTTCCTTCCACATTTTTTTCAAAATTATCTTTTAAAATTAATATTTTATAATTAATTTTTAAATTTTTAAAAATACTATTTTATCATTATTTTAAAAAATCTATTTTTTATTACAAAAATCTTCTATTTTAAAATTTTTTAATAATTTATTATTATTATTTAATACTTATTTTTTTCTTTCTTCTCCTTTTCCCGCACGCCATACATTCCCCCACCCCCGGCTGCTCCGTGCATCCTACCCCCCATGGCACCCCGCTCGTTGCGTCTCCAACACCACCCTCCAGCTGCTACTCCGCAACTCTTCCTACCCTCTTGCATCGTCCCCAGCAAACCCGCACCCATGCCCTCTGTAGCGGCCCCTCCATCACCACCCTCACCCACCCCACCGCAAACCAACACCCTAGCGCCCGCACCGACTGCTACTCCGCAGCTCCTCCCACCCTCCCGCACCGACCCTGGCCATGCGCGGCTTTGCCGCCTATCGATCCTAAGCGAACATGGCAAATCACAGATAGGTGGCTGAAAAATCATCATTTGGGCTTGCGATTTCACTAAAACTATTGGCCCAAGTGGCACTTTCGGTGAAATCGCCGGTTCAAATGACGATTTTGATTTTGTCCACCTTATCTAGCCAACTGGGCTTAAGTGGCCATGAAATCACGAGTTGAGGTGGTGATTTCATGCATAGATGGTAGATTTGAAAATAAGTTGGAGATAGAGGTATTTTAGAAAATAAATATTAAAAAACTAATAAAAATTTAAAAAAATCCTTCATATGGTGGGGTTTGAGAGGGGAGGGATGGAGGTTTTTTTTCTTCTCTCTAAAGGAAGGAGGAGGAGGGATTTGGATGGCCAGCTAATTTATGTGTGTATAATATTTTATAGAAGAGTATTATGGTGTTATCAACTCAGCTTCTCAAATGACTTATTGTGCCATCTAGAAAGTATATTTATTATTATTATTTATTATTAACAGTACTTCCTAAAACCCATTCCTTCCTTGACTCTCTCCTCCATTCCAACTCTATAATCTATTCTATTCCAAAGACCACCATTGATGCCAAAAAAAGCCATGTCTAAGCCCTCCAACACCACCCCCTTTCTAGAACACGCCCACCACCCCCATCACCACCCATGGCTGTCGGCATACTTTCCATCTTCCTCCTCCACTATCCTAGCCCGCGACTATCAAAAGAAAAACTGGACCCTCCACATGACCCTCATTCTAATGACCGCCAAGCACCTCAATGACAACTACCGCACCGACGGCGACAGTTCCTCATCCAACAACGCTACCCCCCTGTTCTATGGAGCAGCAGTAGAAGTGGATTAAGAACTATTGCTAAAACAACACCTACCTCCGAAATCAGAACTAGTGCAATGATAAGTGGGACAACCTCCTTTGCAGTTATAAGGTCCGCAACTATAAGGCTTGTACCATGGCTTTCGCCGCCAATAGCGCTACTAGAGACCAGCCCTCCTACTAGGCCATAGAGCAACATAAGTGGAATTCAAAATGCAAGAGCATGCGAAGGAGGCTGAGCGAAAGGGTGATGGTCGGGATAGGAGATGTCGGCACTGATAGGAAGGGGGTCGGGCAGGAGGCAAGAAAGGAGAAAGGAGGGGCAGTGATGGTGCCAGGGGCGGTAGTACTGGTAGAGGTGTCGGAAGATGCGATCGAGATCGACGTTTGCTAAGAGAAAAAAAAAATGATGATGGGGCGACACCGGCAAACGTGAAGAAGATATAAAAAGAAGATAGGAGGATGCGATCGGGATCAACGTTTGCCGAGAAAGAAGGAGAGCCGTGATGGGGTGGCGGGGGATGGGGCGGCACCGACGGGCATGGAGAAAGTATTAGAACAGGAAGAAAGAAAAAAAATAATAAAATATTATTTTATAAAATAATTAAAAAATATAATATATATAATAAATAAAATAAAATAAAAAATATTTAAAAAATCTAGAAAATATTTATTATAAATATTTATTATTAAAAAATTTAATAATTATAGGCCATAATTATATGTCCCGCATGTTCGATTATTTATAAAATAAAATATTTTATAGAGTATATAATAAAATAAGTCATAAATCAGTCATACATGCATAAATCATGAATATTTCATAAACATGATTCATAAATTATTATTGTCATATATTTATGTCATATTTCAAAATATTGCTCATAGATATTCTTGCTACGATTACTTTATACCCGTGATAGAACCAATATTCTTAATCGATAAAATTATTATTTTTATGCCAACTTTATACCTACTGGCAGGACCTGTGTTCTTATAGATGCTAACTTCGGATATCGTCCTTTTTATAGAGATTCATTCGTAGCTACCTGAGAATCTTGAAAATCTTTATATCTTTTTCTTGAAATATACAAATACATAGATAGAAAAATAATAAAATTCATGCTTCATAAATTTCATCAAACATATTCATGAAATCAATGTTTATAATAAAATATGCTTTTTCATATCTCATATACTGATTTTTAATTTTATAAAAAATATGATTTTATTAATAATAATTTATTTATATAAAAAAATATGATATTTGATAATAAATAAGAAATATAAGATTCACTTATCTCAATCATCCTAAATTTTCAGATTTTGTTAGATGAATCAAATAATTCTATTTTAAATATTAATTGATCATCAATTTTTATTTATTAAATTTAATAAAACTAAATAATAATAAAAAAGATGATTAATTAGGTAATCAATCTAATAGATCATCTAGACATCAAATCGATTCAAAGTTATATTATCAGAGTTAATATAGATTCCTAGAAGAGAAAGATATAGCTTAATATTAAAGTTTCTATAGTTTTTAAAGAAAAAAAAAGTAGAAAAAAAAGTAGAGAAAAATTTTATATTTCTCAAAAGATGAATATATAATCAAGATCAGAAGTCATATTTAAATAATTTAATAAAATTAATTATAATTTGATGCTATAAATTTTTAATAAAAATTAAACTAAAATTTGATCAACTATATAGATATCCATCTTATTTTCATCTTAAATCCGTATCGAAAAACATACAGATAGAGAGAAAGAGAGCGGATGGAGAGAGATATAAGGAGAGAACTTCTCTCTTTTTCGTTTCTCGTCTTTTCTTTCCTTTTTCTTCTCTTCTATTTTTTTTCTTCTTCCTTTTTCTTGGCCGAACAGGAGAAGAAGGGGCGGTGGTTCTTGGCCGGAAGACCGGCGATGGGTGGCGGCAGCAAACGGCCAACGGCGGTGGAGAAAAGGATGGCCGGCGGCGAGGATTAGCCGCGAGAAATCAAAGAAGGGGAGCGGGAAAACAAAGGATTCGGGGTTTCCTTACTTTTGGCTTTGGGTCGTGGTCCGGCAACGTGGCCGGGGGTCCGGAGTAGGTGGTAGTGAATGGCCGACGGTGGGCGGCAGTGGACGGCCGGCGACGATGTCTGGACGGCGGGAATCAAGGGAAAAATATCTAAACAAACAGGGGTTTTTCTTTGAGATTGATTTCCGACAAAGCCGGTGGCCGGCGGCGAGGCCTGGGGCCATGGGGAGAAGGGGAATAGAGAGACTAGATGGGATCGGGGCTTACCTCGTGATCCGGCGATGCCTCCGGCTCTAATTTTCGGTGAGCATGGGTTTAAGAATCCGACGAAAATCGAGAGGAATGGAGAGGAAAAACTTCTTGATCTTCGATGGAGGATCATGAGATAGGGACGGGCGAATTTGTAGAATGGAGAGGAGGCCGAATCCTCCCCGGATTCGATTTCTTCTCCAACGGAATCGGTGGAAGAAGTCTTCTACGAGGAGTATTCATCGTAGTTTTTTCTTTTTCTTTTTTTTTTTTTTTGTTTTGGTCGCTTTGAGATTCGTGTGGCTTTTTTTTTTTTTTTAAAAATCTGGTTATCACAGTGCTACAAGTGCACACGATCATCTTTGTGTGATCTCTGAATCCAACATTATGTTTCCTTGGAGTATCCCAGGCCCAGGACAGCCTCCCTTTTCATCAAAAATTTAAAAATAATAATAATAAAATACAAACAAGCCAAAATGGTAGAATCGGGATTGTGATGGCCAATAGGGGGGCAATAATAGCAATATATGATACAAATTGCTGTAGTAAAATATTCAGGATATAAATTGGCTATTTGAACTAACCAAACAAAGCAAATTTTACAACAAATTTGATAAATGTTAAAATTTTTCCACAGGTCTTGAGGGAGGTTCTAGCCTACCCTTCCATTGTAGGTTGCATGAGAGCAGCTCATGCATTTTTTGCCGGTATAAATAATATTAAAATGAGGATGAAGGGAAAAAAATGTAAAAGCATTATAAGTGCCTCGTCCGAACTGCGACTTCTCAGCCTTCATAATCTTTTAAGAAAGAACAATACTTTCAAAAACATCAGTTTTAAGGTGATTTCAATTTGACGAACAACCTCATGCTAGTTTTTCATATTTTCATCTGTATGAGATTTGGACTTATTGCGGTCAATCCATCTGTGCCCGTAAATGATCATCTAAAAATCTGCAAGAATAAGTCTGCATTGACCAGAGTTGGCTCCGGCGGAGATCCTTCGATGCTTAAGTTAGTAAGACTGATCGAACAGAAATTTAATAGCAAAATAATAGAGATTGCTCTAAAAGTATTAGATCCATCCATCTTTAACTAACCAGGTTACCTTCCTTTTAAAGATGTCGAAGTGATAACCACTGAGTACGTGGATTCCTCTTTTTTCAATGTAGTATGATCGTGGGTTGGTAATTAAACCATCCATTAATTATTGTCGTCCGCTCTTTGCGAAAATGATTTCGTAGAGTCGATCGAAAATCAAATAAGTTATTTGGAAAGCTCTCATTGGTCAGTCGGTAGATTTGGGACTGATCGATCGTTGGTCGATCGACTTTGTACTGATGGTTCGTCGATCGACTGAATTTATATCGATCGATTATCGATCAACAAGATTTGCGTCAATTAACCATCGACAGGATTGTTTGGGACCGACTGATCATCGATCGATCGGTCGATCGGATATCAGTCAGCTTGAAATTCGATTATCATTCGTCATGATGACTATCCGTCGAATAATAATGCATCGATGAGCATTGATTTTCCAATAGTCCTTTTCCATCATCGATCATTAGTCGGTTGATGACGATTGCCGATCAATGATCAATCGATTCCTAACCGGTGAGTCGAATGGCAGATTGACAGCCCCCAACAGTTACCCCCCACTTCCAAATTCGATGTAATGATTTTGTACTTTGCACCAAACATAGAGAGTCGACATGTGGCATTGCTTCGAGCTTCATTCTACCACCTGCTATTATTAATTGCCCATCATCTAGTAGTCGAATTCGAACTAACATCATCCGTCAGCTTTTGATTCATCTTTGTCGAATGAGTTGAGTTTTCCTGATGTGGTCTAGATGAACGAATTTCATCTATAAAAATTTTGGTTGATTGATTGTCAGCCGATCATTAGTCGATTTCATGCAACTAATCATCGGCTAATTTTTAACCGACTTAAAGTCAGTTTTCTAACCAGCCAATACTTAACCGTTTGTTGAGATATTCATAGGTCGAGGATAAGCCAACCTCGTGTTGGTTTCTAATCGACTTTTAGTCGATTTTTTACTAACCAATACTTGATCATAACGATCGAATGCAAGCCAACCGTCCCTCGATTCGGCCATAACTAATCGGTAATGGTTGTGTTCTTTACTAGTCAGGGTAAACCAACTAGTTCACAACCAGTAGCTGGACGCTTTTCTTCCTTTATTATTTTGTAAGAAAGTTATGCATCGGTATTGCCTGTTGGTCTGTTAGTCGACTATTTGAGTTGTGGAAGATAGTTTTCTTTCCGATCGATTGGTTGTTATGTCATAATGGACCGACTTATCTTGATCAACTACATCGATTGTTTAAGATGTGCCGACCCATAGTCTTCTTTGAAAGAAATACCGATTGATGATCATCATCCATCAGTCGGTTGTAACATTTAGCCAATGAAAAGCTTGTCCACTTTTTCATCGATGACCTTCTATCGCTCAGAAGTGAATGGTCGTTTCTTAGTTGATTCCTCTTCGGATGTTGCCCCCCGGCCCTTGATCACCCAGAGATCATGTTAATCATCCCGACTGTCGGTTGATTTGGATGAATCTCCTCTAATGCTGGTGGTTGATTGACATGGGACTGGGTCAGGTGATCAAGCTGGAACTTAGCAAGAAATCTCCGATGAATAAGAACTTCGATCTCATCCTTCAGCTGGAAGCACTGTTCGGTAACATGGCTGTAGTCGTGATGAAATCAACAGTACTTTCTCTTATCCTTGCCTCAGTTCTTTATCGGCGGGGTTGGCGAATGTAATTCTTGCCCTCGATCTCCATCAATATTTAGGCTTGAGGAGTTATCAATGGAGTGTAGGAGTCGTATTTGGTGCCAAAACTATTCAACCTCGGACTCCAATGGGAGGGTGAAGCTTTTCGATCAATCGATTACCGACTTGATTTAGTTGGAGCTCCGCTTCTCTTCTGCTTTTTCTTTTGACCTTTTTCTTCTGTTTGGCACTGGTCAGAAGCACCTTCATCTGTGCGAATATGTCGATACGCACAGTCCAAAAATTCTGCATAGGTCCGAGGATGGTTCTTATCCAAGGAGTAAGTGAACTGAGATCCCCTCAGACCTTTCTTCATGGTCGAAATAGCCATGTCTTCATTGAGGTTTTTAACCTCAAGTGTGGCTGCATTAAAATGCGCCATAAAGTTTCTCAATATCTCTCCTTCATTCTGCTTGATAGAGAAGAGACTGTCGAAAGTTTGCGGCATCCTTCGACTTATACTGAAGTGTGCCACGAATGAGATTTCCAGCTGCTCAAAAGAGGATATGCTTCTTGACTGGAGTCCAGTGTACCAGGCTCGAGCAGCTTTTCAAAGAGTAGCCAGGAAGCCTTTACATAAGAGGGCGTCGGTAGCCTCCTGGATCATCATGAGAGTTTTATAACTCTGTAGATAATCATCTGAATCTGTGGAGCCATCATACAGCTCCATCTGCAGTATTTTGAATCAAGAGAAAATCGGTTCATCCATTATTCGTTGAGAAAATGAGGGGCCGATTGGATGTTGAAGTCGCTGGGACCCCTTTATTGTTAACTTACAGTCGGGCGAGTTGGCGATCGATTTCTTTGAACTTTCGTTCATAGTCGTCGATCCGTTGTTGCGAATATCTAGGGATAGAATCCCCCAAAAAAGTCTACGATGACGAGGTCGACGGCAGGCATGATCTCTTTTCTTTCTAGACACTATGTCGAAAGGAAGGACAAGCTGGCTATTGGGAATGATGGACGGTACGTCGTGAGTGTCACGCCAGTGATGCATCATCGCGATGAAAATGTCACATCGACCGTCGTTCAGGTGACAGAGATAGAGGTCGTCGTAGGGAACGGTGACTGTGCCTAGATGGCACTACATGTGCCGACATTCCTTCCACCACCGGTCGTTGTTGGAGGCCATGCACCGCCTCTATTAAAAGTTTCATTTGCCGCATCATTGCAGCAAGTTATTGGGCTTGAGCACCCGTTGTAACAGCCGGACGTGACTCTGCTATTAAAAGTGGAGGAGAAAATTCTTTCCGACGGAAAGATTACCTGGCGAAGCCAGCAGAATGTTGGGCTCGCATTTTCGGCATGTTTACTTTATCGAAGCAATTTGTTTCACTGCTTGCCCCCTACCTGGCACGCCAATCTATTGTGACCAATAATGATCGTCTGAAAATTTGCAAGGACAAGTCCGCACTGATCGAAGTTAGCTCCGACGGAGATCTTCCGATGCTTAAGTTAGTAGAGTGGACTGGTCGAACAGAAATCTGAGAGCAAAGTAATAGGAATTGCTCTAAAAGTATTAGATCTGTCCTTTTTTAACTAACTAGGTTATCTTTCTTTTATAGATGTCGGAGTGATAACCGCTGAGTACATGAGTTCCTCTTTTTTTGGTGTAGCATGATCGTGAGTTGATAATTAAACCATCCATTAATTATTGTCGTCCGCTCTTCTCGAGAATGATTTCATAGAGTCGATTGAAAATCAGATAAGTTATTTGGAGAGCTCCCATTAGTCAGTCAGCAGATTTGGGACTGATCGATCATTGGTCGGTCGACTTTATACCGATGGTTCGTCGATCGACTGAATTTATACCAATCGATTGTCGGTCAATAAACTTTGCGCCAATTGACTATCGATGCCAACTGACCGACGGTAGGATTATTTGAGACCAACTGATCATTGATCGATCAGCCGATTGGATATTAGTAGGTTGGCTTAAAATCTTATTGTCGTTCGTCATGACGACTATCCGTCGGATAATCATGCATCGATGAGCATTAATTTTTCGACAATCCTTTTTCATCATCGATCGTTAGTCGGCTGATGATGATTGCCGATCGATAATTGGTCGGTTTTTGACTGATGAGTTGGGCGGCAGATTGACAGCCCCTAACAGGACTTATTATTTGAAGATGAAATTCTGGAGATCCCAATCCCAAATTTTAAGTGGGCTGACTTAAAAACGTATGGATTCCGTTGATTACTGCCCATGTTTAACAAATCTGGTAATTTTAGAGACTGCAATAATAGTTGGCCTCAATTGGATTTCTTTGTTAGCAAAGCTCCATATCAAGTAAATTCCAAAATTTTAGAGGGAACAATTGCTCCAAAGGTGAGTGATGGGAAAGATGATATCCAGTTTTGAGTGGTTGGTGTAGCATGGAAGGGGGGTTCCTTGAGCTCCTAGAAATTTGTTGGTTCCCACGGGCCTATAATTGTTCATCAAATATTATACCATTGCTACTGCTCAGCTGCTGCTTGTAACCATGTACACTTTGGCTGGTGGACTTTGATGTAACCACCTTTTTTGGCTGCATTTGGTTCTCTCATAGCCTAGAAATCATATCCTACCCCTCATGCATGCCTGTGCATGCCAATAATCACAATTGCTCGAAGAATGGAGCCTACAAGAACGAACGGATGTGATTGCCAGCATGCATGACCACATGAGTGCAGGGTATAATTTCTTCCTGTATCTATTTTGCTTGTTTTAATTTTATCTACTCGTTCTCTAGAACCTTTCTTTTTTCCTCAAAGAAAACGAAAAGAAAACAAGTATTGCTACTTGACCCAGTAGTGGGGAGGAGGGAAATACTTTGTGCACGGGAGATGGTGCAGCCATTGCACACACCATCCATAGTGATTAGATCACATGCAGGATTGAAAAAAAAAAAAATTTTGGGCACCATGCTCTAGCTTTGTGCATGAGCCAATCACCATGAAAGATGCACGTAGGGCTACACCGCATGCGGTGCACAAAAAATTTCCTAGGGATGAATATTGCACTAGTCCTCTAGGCCACTAGTACTATGAAAATCTCCATGGCTCTAGCATGTGCCAAAATGTCTTAAAATGTCCAATACAATTACTAGTCTACTACTAACGTAGCTGTTGTGCCGAGTAATTGAGATAACTATATATATTGGTGCAATTCAGATATGGATTTTACTCGAGTCTTGATCAAGATCTCAACTTTGAAGCTTCGATTAAGCCTGATCATCTAAGGTTAAAGAAATTAAAGAGATAAGATATTTGAGAAAAAATGCCACACATAATTTATTCATTTGATTGAATATTTATAGTACATAGAACCATCATTATTGAAGAAAATGCTTGACAAAAAATGGTATACATTCATACTGTAACGAAAAAATTTTGAATTATTGCATTATATGAAAAAATCTCTTAATTGGCTTGATTTTTCATGATCCTTGGTTTGCAGGATCTTGCTGATAAGGAAAGATTTTGAATTGTTGCATAATATTCGAGATCCTCTTAATCAATGTAATACTCCATGATTCTCTCCAAAAGAAAGGATTTGAATTGTTGCACTATATGAAAGAATTTCTTAATTGGCTTGATTCTCCATGATTCTTGATTGCATGATTTTATCAATGAGAAAAGATTTAAAATTGTTACATAATATACAAGATTCTCTTAATTAATGTAATACTCAATAATTCTCTCCAATAAAGAAAAGGTTTTGAATTATTGCATAATATAAAAGAATCTCTTTGTTGGCTTGATTCTCGATAACCTTTGGTTGCATGATCTTGCCAATAAAAAAAGGTTTTGAATTATCACATAATATACGAGATACACTATGGTTCTTGCCAATAGCATTGGCTATTCTATGATCTAATTTTTTGGCTTCAATAAGGTTATGTTAGAAAAAATGGTTATTATGGAAGAACATCACGTGAACCATGCACCCTTAGAAACAGGCCACACTCTCTTTTGGGGTTATACATCCTCACTATAAATGCAAATGCTTTCTCTCCTTTTTCATTTTTAGAACTAGGATGAGAAGAAAATGAGGAGAGACTCAATCCCATAAATATCCATCAACGAAAATGAATAATTATTGATCCTTTCTTGCATTCTTCTTTTTTTTCATTTTGAGAAATATTATGGATTGGACTGGGCTACTGTCGGAACATGATGGTCATTAAGAAAATCCAAGAGGATTACTATACAACATCAAGTCAGAAGGTGAATCTCCTCAAATCGTGGTCTACTTCGGTCTGAAGATCAAGGCTCAGCATAGACAGACGATCCGAGGGTTTATGGATATCTCTAAGTAGGTTGGGGCCCTTCGCTACCTCGAGGTGCCTATTACTAGATGGAGACCTTGGAGAGCTGACTGTAGGAAGATGGAGGCCTCAATTAGGGAGCACCTTAAAGACTGATAGTTTAGAGCACTATCGGTGATGGCTAGGACCATCTTGGTAAGATGGATTCTTACTGCTATCCCTATTTATATGTTGTCTCATACCATCTTGCCAAGGTCTTTTCTCTCAAAGCTTGAGCAGCTTTTCAGAGAGTTTTTATGATGAACAAATAGCAGAGGGGGAGGAGTGCATTTTCTAACTTGGAATGTGGTCTATCAGCCTGTCAGCGAGAGAGGGCTGAGTATACAGTCATTGTTGATTAGGCAAAAGATCTTGATTATCAAGCATGCTGCAAGATTTTTAATTCAACCAGGTGGATTATGGAGCTCAATGATGCAGGCTAGATATAGGTAGGTGCTCTTAGAGGGAGTCGCTCATGTTGGTTAAGGAGCTTCTTTTTATGGAAGGAGATGTGCTCTCGCTTTTTTGATGTGATGGCCTAGATTAGCTAGATTATTGGTGACAGTCGTGTGATTGATGTGATCCGAGATCAATGGGTGGCCAGCATTCTGCACTCTCATTGAACTACATTCATCAGCTCAGAGGTGGGTGAAATCTTCATGATATACGTGTGGATATAATTTTCTAATTTTGGATTTATCGATAACGTTGGTTGTGATAACGATAAATTTATTCGATTAAACTTCAAATTTTGAAGATTAAATATTTGAATCAATAACCACTCCAGATATAGTCCACGTAACATCCATAAAAAATAGAAAAGATGCATATGACCATTTTTTCGTATCTGGTTACGTTTGATGGGAACGTAAAATATATAAATGTGATACGTACGTAAGGAGTCCCTAGCTCGGCAATTTTTTAAAGCAATACACCATCTACATGAGATTGCTAAAGTTTAGAAGAACCCTCATAGAGATCAATTGCCTAGCATTAATGCCTGAAGGTCGGTATCCTGCTTCATGTCTGTAAATTTTTTATGCTATTTGATTGATTAGCATAGTTTTGCATCTTAAAAATGCTTACAGCTATCAGAGCATATTTATGATCTCCGCCTTGATGCTTTTAGCAAAATATGACCAAAATTTTTCTTTTCTTTTCTGGTTTATTTGTGCTGGAGGCCAATCCGATGGAGGAAGTCGATGGCACCCCTTCCCTTCTTCCCCACCTCGGCAGCGGCCAATTCTCCAGACTGTATCCACCCATTGTCCAACAGACCATCGATTCATACTCTTCTGACAGCCATCGACCGAATTCTTGGGAGAAGAAGACACCAATTTCTTTTATTAAAATTTCTCCCTACTGTTCTTCAAATCGATTGCCTGATTGCCGAGGGCCGTCAGGGCTCGGAGCAATGTTCCATTACCGACGGTTGGCTGGACCTCCGTCGTTAAGTCCAGGGGCCTGTTCCAGCGGCCACACTCGGTCGACGACAAACCTTTTTGGATGCATGAACCGGCAAAGCTAGATTTGACCATGTAACCGACTGATTTAAAGGACAGTCGAGTGCTCGCTGGATCTTGGTAATCCGACATATCTTCCATCTGATCACCGACAAGCGACCCTATAAAGACAGCGGTGGCCCGCCATGTGGATCTTCTGGCAGCCACCGGCCCGGATCCAAGGGACGACCTCCGTCTTGTTAAACACCACCCAACCGTAGGCTCACCAATGGTCGGACGACATTTTAGGCCTGGCCACCGATGCTACATGTCAGCCGACGTAGCACCGGTAGTATTTTTTTGAGCTTCGAGACAAGAGCCATGGAGTTCTAAGCGGTGATTGGAGAAGAAAGGAGGGGATCGGGGAGATGAAGGCAAGCGGGCTAACGGGTTTTAATTTTGGATCCAAAACCTGTTACCCATTTATTCAAAAAAAAGAAAAATATATTTTTTTACTTGATTTTATTGCATAAATTAAAGAATTTTTATGGTCTTCTGATCCATGTTGATACATGCATGTTAGTTATTTTTTATGTATAAAATTGGATGTTTTATGATCTATATAATTTTAATTAATTGGACAGTAGCCATGGTATCTCTGGTTGTGCTAAATTATATATTAATTTTTTAGGACCACATAGAAAAAGGACATCAACTGTGATTGATCATATTCAAATATAATAGATCTCATCCCATGGGAATTTTTATTATATTTGTATGATCGATTATGATGGAATAACAAATTATTTTTCCTAATTTATCCACAAGAATTAAGAAAAGAAACATAATTTGTTAGTTTAATCGTAAAGTTGTATAAAGTTATTTATGAATCTTTTAGATAGAAACTTGGTCCATAGGCAGTTTTATATCTTGTTATTTGATTCATATTTAAAGCATAATTTATATGTCTTATATTGGTAAAGCATGTTATATGTCTGCCTTAATTTTTGTGACATAAGCATATATATATTTTTCTTTTATGCAGTTATGCATCCTATGAACTTTTTTGATATGAAATGTGATATTTTCGAATTGAATGGTGATAACTATAAGATCTAGAGGGACAGAATTCTTCTCCAATTAGAGTGCATGGACATTGACTATGCCATCTGGAAAGATAAACCACATATACCTTTTGATACTAGCAATCAAGCTTAAATTGCCTTGTATGATTATTGGGAGCGATCTAATCGCCTCAGCATGATGTTCATAAAGATAAAAATTTTTGCTAGTATACGTAGTTCAATAGAAAGCATAGTAATGTCAAGAATTTACTGAAGGCTATTGATGAATATTTTGAGTCTTCAGATAAGATCCTAGCCAGCATCCTTATGGCAAAGTTATTATTAATGAAGCTTACCAGTGTTAGAGGTGTGCGTGAGCACATCATGCAAATGAGGAACATTGCGGCTCAGTTGAAGTCTCTTGAAATTGAGATGTCTGAATCTTTTCTTATGCACTTTATTCTAAATTCTCTTCCACAGCAATATGGATCTTTCAAAATCTCTTATAACATACATAAAGGAAAATGGTCAATTAATGAACCACTGACCATGTATGTTCAAGAAGAAGGAAGGCTGCTTATGGAACTTGGTGAAAGTGCACATATGGTAACATAAGGAAAGAAAAAATGGCAAGCCAAACAAAAAAAAATGGTAAAGCACCCATTTAGGCTAGCATGAAAGAAGGGGCACATGAAGAAGGATTGCGTCAAGTACAAACTTTGGCTGGAAAAGAAGGGTAAGCCTACATTTTTAGTTTGTTATGAATCAAATATGACTGATATTTGTCATAACACTTGGTGAATTGATTCTGATTCTACAATCCATATTTAAAATATCTTACAGAACTTTCTAAACCATAGAAAATCAGTGGGCAGTGAGTATTGCATCTATACAGGAAATAGAGTGCGCTCACTTGTAGAGATCATTAGGACATGAAAGATTATTTTAAATTCTGATTTTATCTTGTATTTGGAAAAGTCTTTTATATTTCAAACTTTTTTAGAAATTTGATTTTGATATCTAGACTTGTACCCTTTGGATATTCCTTTAGTTTTTCAGATTCATTATGTAGTATATTTTATAAATCTGATCTTGTTGGAAATGGTACAATATCTAATGGTCTTCTCAAAATTATTTTGCAAGATAATTCTATTTATAATGCATTGCATGTTCAAAATAAAGTAGGTATTAAAAAAAATATTATAA
Source organism: Cocos nucifera (assembly GCA_006176705.1). NCBI lineage: Eukaryota > Viridiplantae > Streptophyta > Magnoliopsida > Arecales > Arecaceae > Cocos > Cocos nucifera. The sequence continues at coordinate 1,177,730 of QRFJ01000322.1, forward strand.
ATAAAAATTTCTCTATTCTATGGCACCGAAGATTGGGACATATATCCCTTGACCGAATTAAAAGATTGGTAAATGAAGGAATACTTAGTACCCTAGATTTTACTGATTTTGAGATATGTATAGATTGCATAAAAGGAAAGCAGACTAACATGTCAAAAAGAGGTGCTAAGAGAAGTTCAGAAATATTAGAGATCATACATACAGATATTTACAGTTCATACATGGACTTGTATGTTTAGAGATATTTTATCTCTTTCATAGATAACTATTCACGATACATGTAGTATCTCTACTTGCTTCATAATAAGAACGAAGCATTAGATGTCTTTAAGATTTTTAAGATAGAAGTATAGAAATAATGCAAAAAGTAAATAAAGATCATGAAATCAAATAGAAGAGATAAATTTTATGGTAGATACACTGAGGATGGACAAGCACCTGATCCATTTGCAAGGTTTCTCAAAGAGCATGGGATTGTTGCCCAATACACCATGCCCGAATCTCTAGATCAAAATGATGTTGCAAAAAGAAAAAACCAAATATTAGACATGGTGCTGAGTATGTTTAGCAGTTCAAAGCTTTCTAAATTCTTATGGATTGAAGCTCTTAAGATGGCAATGTATATATTAAACTGGGTTTCAACCAAGATCATTTCTAAAATGCCATTTGAATTATGGAAAAGTTGGAAGCTAAGTTTGCGACATATACATGTTTGAAGATGTCCATCTGAAATAAGAATTTATAATCCGCAATAAAAGAAACTGAACCCAAGGACTATAAGTAGATATTTCATTGGATATGCTGAAAGATCAAAAGGATATAGATTCTATTGTCCATCTCATATCACTAGGTTTGTGGAGTCAAGAAATGCAAAATTTCTTGAGAATGACCTAATTAGTGAAAGTAATCAAATTCAAGACTCATTTTCTAAGAATGATCGTTCAGATAGATTGATTGTCATCCATAATGCACCCCAGGCAGATGTAGTACAATCAATCATTGAAACTCCACCAGTTGCCAATAATAATCAAGTAGATCCAATTGTTCAGTAATTACCAAAAAATATTGAGCAATAGATTATGGAGCATGCTCCTCAGGAGCATGTTGATACAATATTAAGGAGGTCTACTGGAATAAGAAAAATGGCAATTTCTAGTGACTATATTATGTATCTACAAGAATCTGACTACAATGTTGGAGCCGAAAATGATCCAAAAATATTTTCACAAGCCATGAGTTGTAGTGAATCAGTACTGTGACACAATGCCATGATGGATGAAATAAATTCAATGGCATCAAATAGAGTCTGGGATCTTATTGAGTTGCCTGAATGTGCAAAGGCCATTGGGTGCAAATGGATCTTTAAAACCAAAAAGGATTCACAAGGCAATATCGAAAGACAAAAGGCAAGACTCAAAGTCAAAGAATTTACTCAAAAGAAGAAAATTGATTATACGAAGACCTTTTCTCCTATATCCAAAAAAAGAGTTCTTCCATATCATTATGGCATTAGTTGCCCATTTTGACTTTAAACTGCATCAAATGGATGTAAAAATAGCATTCCTTAATAGAGACTTAGAAGAGGAGGTTTACATGAAACAACCAAAAGAATTCTCCTCTAGTAATGATGAGCATTTGGTTTGCAAACTCAAGAAGTCCGTATACGGATTGAAATAAGTCTCCCGCTAGTGGTATTTAAAATTTCATGATGTTATCTCTTCATTCAGTTTTGTGGAGAACATCATGGATCAATGTATATATTGCGAGGTCAGTGGAAGTAAAATTTATTTCCTCATTTTGTATGTGGATGACATCCTACTTACAATTAATGATAAGGGGTTACTACATGAGGTAAAATATTTTCTCTCTAAGAGTTTTGACATGAAGGATATGGATGAGGCATCTTATATCATTGGGATTAAGATCCATGGGACAAAGCTCAAGACATTTTAGGTCTATCCCAAGAAACCTATATCAATAAAGTATTGGAGAGATTTTGGATCAAGGATTGTTCACCAAGTGTAGCACCCATTGTGAAGGGTGATAAGTTCAATTTGAATCAATGCCCGAGGAATGACCTGAAAAGAAAACAAATGCAAAATATTCCATATGCATCGATTGTTGGAAGCCTTATGTACGCTCAAGTTTGTACAAGGCCCAACATTACATTTGTAGTTGAAATATTGGGAAGATATCAGAGTAACCCAGGTATGAACCACTGGAGAGCTGCAAAGAAAGTGATGAGGTACTTGAAGGGCACCAAGGACTATTTGCTTATGTATAAATGAACTAATAACCTGAAGATAGTTGGTTACTCAGATTCAAACTTTGCTGGGTATGTTGATTCACGAAAATCAACATCTGAATATATTTTTATGTTTGTTAGCAGAGCTATGTCTTGAAAGAGTGGAAAGCAGAGCTTGACTACTACTTCTACCATAGAGGCTGAGTTCGTTGCTTGTTTTGAGGCTTCCTCACATAGTGTATGGTTGAAGAGTTTCATTTCTGGGCTTAGAATTATGGATTCCATTTCTATGCTATTAAGGCTATATTGTGACAATTCAGCTGCGATTTTCTTGGCTAAAAATAACAAAAATGGTAGTCGAAGTAAATATATTGACATCAAGTATTTAGCCATAAGGGAATGTGCTAAAGAGAATAAAGTGGTCATTGAACACGTTAGCATTAAATTGATGATTGTTGATCCTTTAACAAAAGGCATGCCACCAATAGTTTTTATGGACATGTAGCACAAATGGGACTTGGTTCCATTATGTGATTTTGATGATGGACTTTTATTATTGGAAATTCTTATTCAATAAATTATTTATCTCATCTATGGATGCACATTTTTATTTTTGAGAATAACAACATTTCTTGGACCTAGAATAGACATAGGGTTTATTCATTAAGTTGTGATGGGCTAGCATTAAAAATATATATATATTATAATACATGAAAGATAATGCTCATTCTTAGAGGATCTATCACCATGATTCATGTATTTTGTTTCTTAAAGAAAAAGAATTCATGATTTTGGTTACATGGACCAAGTGGGAGAATGTGGATATAATTTTCTAATTTTGGGTTTATCGATAACGTTAGTTGTGATAATGATAAATTTATTTAATTAAACTTTAAATTTTAAAAATTAAGTATTTGAACCAATAACCACTCCGGATATGATCCACGTAACATCCATGAAAAATAGAAAAGATGCGTACGCCCATATTTTCGTATCTGATTACGTTTGATGGGAACGTAAAATATATAAATGTAATACGTACGTAAGGGATCCCTATGCTTGGCAATTTCTTAAAGCAATACATCATCTACGTGAGATTACTAGAGTTTAAAAAAACCCTCATAGAGATCAAGTGCCTAGCATCAATGGCTAGAGGTCGATATCGTGTTCCATGTCCGTAAATTTTTTTATGCTATTTGATTGATTAGTATAGTTTTGCATCTTAAAAATGCTTACAATATGATCTACTTTAGCTGGAGCAGAGGAGTTGGAATGAGTAGTTGGTCACTCGGTTCTTTGGCAATCAGCTAACCAAGAGGATTATGGCCCAAGCGATACCCTTAATTGAGGGTTTGGATGTTAGGATTCAGCAGTTGTTGTGCACATCTAAGGTGGTGGCCAAGGACCAGTATGATCTCCATAGGAAGTAGTCAGTCAGGCGGCTTGAGGGTGCATGGATTTGAAGGCTTGGTGTTCACTCGTGGGTTTGGTATTCATTTAGAAAGTTGTGTGGAGTCAGCTTCCTACCAGATCTTAAGCCCAAGCGATGGACATCACACCCATTTGTCCTTATTATGGGTTGTAGGATGAATCAATGGATTATATCCTATTCCATTGTGTGCGAGCAGTCCAGGAGTGGCAGCTTGCTAGTCTCCTTCCCTCAATTACATTTGGCGAGCGATCTGACCATGCCTTCCTAGAAGTCCTACAGCAAAGTATTAAGGTTCAGGCTACAAGGTTAAAAGGCATCAATGTGGCTTATATTGCTTGTCAAATCTAGTTGGCTCAAAATACGAGTCTATTTGAGGCTAGACAACCGTCAGTAAGGTTTGTGCTTGCGAGAGCCTCATCCTAGGCTGTTGAGCTTTTGGAGCTGTTGCCATGCGGGCTGACCCTGAGGAGTCGAGACACCTAGGACTCCTCCTACTCTTATAGCGCCCTTCATTACTTAGAAGCCCCCACCCCTAACCTTGCTCAAGATCAACTTTGATAGCAGCGTGACTAGTAGATATGGTGATATTGGTTTTATGATTAGGAGCCTTGACTCCAGATTTATCATGATGGATGGGAATCGCCTTTTTGAGACTATTATTCTCGGGGCTGAGTTGCAAGTTGCTTAAGAGAGAATGTCCTAAATGAAGCTATATCTTAGAGCTGATCAATTGGTGGTGGAGGGGGACTTGACGACAATAATTAGTTGGATTCTGAGGCGGAGGGGAGCACAGCATCCAACCTGCTTCTTGGTGACATCTGGTGAGTTATGTTGTCAACCATTTTGATGGTGACACTTGATCTGCTGTATCTATTTTGCCGATATCTTTTTGTGACATCTTTTTTTCTAACTTCTTGAACTATATTCATACTCATATTCTATCAACGATCTATCTTATTTTTAAAAAAAAAAAGAAATATAATGAAAAAAATTTCATTCTTGAGCACTATAAATATCAACATGATCCTACCATATGTTATATAAAAACTGAGATATCAATATTGGCCGATATAATAACATCAAATTAAGTACCATTTAAGATTTTGATTTAAGAAATAATAATCAAAATCTAAGTTAAAATAATAAATATTAGATTCATAAATCTTGGCTGATATTTGATATCATATATGCCAATTTTATAATATATTGGTTTATATCAAATGAAATAACAAGGCTGAATATAATACTAGGAGGAGCCTACAAAGAGTTCCTCGTGTGCGCTAAGACACTAAGGTATTGTTGTTGTTGTTATTGCTGCTGCTGTTGCTTTTTGCTTTTTTTTTTTTTTTTTTTTTTGTAATATTAGAGAGATACTAAGGTATCGTGATTCATGAAAATTGGCACAATATACAATAGATGAAGAGAAATTCTTTATGCACTGTATAGTGCAATAAATTTTTTTTAAAAAAAAAAAGGCGGGGGCCTCTGTGCCTGTCAGTCATGTGCGGTGCACCATGAGGTCCACAAAATATTTCTCATAGTTCAATTAGCAGCAACCGTGAGAAAATTCAACTGAGCTTTTATGAGTTGCCATTGCTAAAAGAGGAACTTCTTATGGTAACACTCGGCCCAAATTATTTCAACAAAAGCCAATGTCTTGGTCTAACATAAAAATCTTGATTTAATAAAGTATTAAAGTTCGTCCGATTCGTTTTACCTTCTTGTTATGTAATAATGCAGGTTACTCGAGCTACTCAGAACCGAGGGTGAACAAATAGTTTACATTTTTATCATTTCAAGTATTGCATCAGCCCTTGCGAGCTTCTTCTTGATTGAAAACAAATTGGATGAGCCAAGTCTTGTAAGTCGCTTTTTAGTCCAATCTTATTCGCTTCGGCTTTAGTCAATCTTTCAGTCGGATACAAGTTTACCGCATTGAAGAAAATACTTTAACCAAAGCCCAGGTGGATCTCATATTCTCTGGCAAGTCCAGAAGGAATTAAGTTTTGGTTTGGACTTTAACTCCGCTTGCATTCCAAGTGCCACTGAAAAATTTTGTTCCAAAGTTGAAAAGAAAATCCTCTCATAATGACCAAGGGATGTCAACCATAACTATTCATGACTCTTTCAACACTAACAAATAAATTTGGTGCAAATCAGTCACAGAACGAAGATTCCAACAAAGATCAAGCATTGCAGACCAAGTGATCTCCTACGCGTGTACATATCAAAGTTCTGGTGGTCCAATTCAATAAATTTATACCACTATATGTTATGGATCGATCGAATAGAGTATTTCGGAGCGATGCACAGTAGATATAGTAATTATAAAAAAAAATTAAAAAAAATTCATAAATACAAACACAGAAAATTCATGTGGTTCGAAATCCCTTGCTTCTAGTCCACGTCCACACAAAATAATATATTCACTAAAAACAAAAAAAATTATAGGAAATAAAAAATAAAAAAATATATATTTTTTCTCCCTTCTCTGAATGCAAGAACAATCCTAAATAGGAGGAAGAAAATCTAACCTAGAGGCAACTCACTCACCTGGTGATCCCCTAAATTGTATACAAGAACCCATGCCTTCTTACAAGAAGAACCCATGTCTTCTCTCTCCTTCTTTCTTCTTTCTTGGAAAAGATCTTTTTTCTCTCCTGAAAAAGCCCTCTTCTCTCTCTTGGAAGATCTTTTGGATGCTCTATCGCATCCTCTCCTCTACGTTCTACCCAGGTCCCTCAGTCCATAAGCAATTTTATAGCCAAAAAACTGCTTCAATCCACGTCAGAAATGGAGTTCCGAGAACTATTTAAAATCCAATTGATTAATGGCCATTCAATCAACTCATCACACATCCGATCGTGCTCTAGATCGTCATCCAAATCATCCTGATCAAGCCACCAAAGCCACAATCCATGAGCACCGTCCGATCGCGCATGTCCGCGTGATCTTGTAGCCATGCGCCGCGTGTAAACCCCGCATTCCATGCTCCCACCCAATCAGCATGTGCATCTGGCGAATAAAAGGATGAAAAAGCCCTCATAAGCCATGTCAAAATTTGGTAGATCCCTTAGAGGTCTACATCGTCCACATGGTGCCCGTCGATCCACCATGCAATGTGGACAGCGGTGCACCACAGGCAACGCGCGAGCGTTCGCACGCGGGGGAGCAACTACGAGAGATCGGGCCACACGCCAGTGGGGTGGCACATGCTCGCTTGGGCCACACGCGCCCATCCTGCCTGCCGGGCCACACGCCCGGACAAGGCCAGGGCTACAGGCACCAGGATGCACCAACCTACAGGCCGGGCCCGCCGGCCCCTTTACCCTCCTTTTTTTTTGGTCTTTTTTCTTTGATCTTTTTTTGGGCTTTTTGATTTTTGGGCTCCTCTTGTGGGTAGATTAAGCTCCACCATCCAACAACTTTCCCATGGAGACTAAGAAACTCAAACATGCATCCACCTAAAATAAAAAAAATGAACTTTCAAAAAAAAAGGTTAGTATTCTGTGCGATACCTCCACTCAACTAATTTTAGAGGCCAATTGAGATCCTACACCATCCCAATTTTCTGATCATCAAATTTTTGATACTACTGATCATATAGAGGGTACCTAACCTGCTGCCTTATGCTATCACCGTAACACTTTTGGTGATCTTCTAAGAGCCACCAACAAATATTGTATCGTACCCTTCAGCGTCCAACTGCCCTACTGAAATCAAATTTTTCTTTAAACCTGGGATATGTCTGCTTCCATACCGACTGATTCGGCATTTTTATGTGCATATCACCTTTCTCCATAATATCCATCGATTCATCATCACTGAGATGAACCTTTCCGAAATTTTTGATAGTGTAATTTTTCGTACTCTTTTTAGGTGGAGTGAAATGAAGCTCCAGAGTCCAAGATCCATGACTCCATTGGACTATCCATGCTGAGGACTAGGGCATTATTTATTGCTTCTATTATCATATTGATGGATTCGTCGTTCTGTCCTTTATTCTCCTTTCTTATCCAGCAGTTCTTTTCGGTATGTCCTTTCTTGCCCCAGTGCCAACAGCTATCACCTTTCGATCTTGATTGGCTCTTCTGCTTGGACTGTATAGTTCTTTCTCTGTCTTCTTAAACAACCAAAGTAGAACCAGAGTTTTCTTAGAATTCTCTCCTCCTGATATCTTCACTGAGAATCAGGTTTTGGACCTCTTCGAATTTTAGTTTGCTTGATCCATAAGCACTACTAACAGCGGTTACGGTAGCACCCCAACTCTCGGATAAAGAGGACAGTAGAATTAAAGCACGAATCTCATCCTCAATACTAATATCAAAAGAGCTTAATAGACTAGTAATTAGATTAAATTCATTGATGTAATCAATAATAGATACACCTTCAAGCATCTTCAAATTAAACAGACAACGCATAAGATATACCTTGTTGGAGGCCAAAGGCTTCTCATACATGTTGGTCAGAGCCTTCATCAGATCAACCATCATCTTTTCTTCCAGGATGTTGAACGCGACGTTCCTGGCCATTAGTCTAATAACTCCCAAAGCAGGCGGTCCAATAATTCGCACTCTGCTTGTAACATGACTTCAGGTTTCTTTCCTTCAAAAGGTAGATAGAGCTTCTTCTGATACAAATAATCTTCAATCTACATCTTCCAGAACCTAAAATCTTTTCCATCAAACTTGTCAATCTTTATTTTCCTTCTTCTCCTGCCATCACTCCCATACTTTCTTTCAAACCTAATACTGCTCCGATACCAATTGTAATGGATTGATCAAGTAGAGTGTTTCGGAGCAATGCGCAGCGAATATAATAATTGCAGAAGAGATGCATATTTTGGTGGAGATGTGGATACTCGACGTTCGACTATAGATTTTATATTTAGCTTGTATGGAGGTCCAATCTTATGGAGATCTTGCTCGTAGCCAATTACGATCTTGTCCACTACTGAAGTGGAGTACATTGTCATCATGGAGGTAGCAAAGGTGGCTTTATGGTTGAAGGGCCTAGCGCTGGAGATGGGATTCCCATAGAATGCAGTCAGAATGCATTGTGATAGCCAGAGTGCTTTGTTGCTCGTACAAAAATCTGTATATCATGTGAGAACCAAGCACATTGATATCTGATACCACAAGATTAGGGAGCTAGTGGAGGATGGTGAAGTGGAGCTGGTGAAGGTTTAGACCAAGAAAAATTCAGCTAATATGCTCACAAAGGTACTTTCATGAAATAACTTTTACAATTGCATGGTATTGATGGGGTTGATGGAAAGAGCTGAGTTCACAAGGACATGGGAGCACCAAGCTGGAGATTGTAAGCTCAAGTATGGTGCTCTCAAGCCTTGGAAGCAGGTAGAAAGGGAGCAAGGAGCAAATGAAATTAATGAAAAAGCTTCAGCAAATGCTTCAAAAGAGTTGGCTCGATTCTTGTCAGAGCCAGCTTAAGCAGAAGTCCAGAAAGCATATCAAGTTGATATGTTAGAAGAGCTGGCTTGATATCTGTTAGAGCCAGTTCAAGTAGAAATTGAGCCAGCTCGAATCCTGAGAGAGTTAGCTCGAGCAGCAAAATAGAGAGTGGTGATTCAGGCTCTTATAGGAGACATCACCATCGAGCTGGCCCGATTGCTAATCGAGCTGGCTCGAGTTGTGAATAGAACAGAACATGGTTTCTGTTATAGCCTAGGATTGGGTTTAATCCTAGGAACTTAGGACCCTTGTTTATAAGATCTTAAGGAGGCTAACCTATGGATTGGACTGGAATTTATCCAATGGGTGTGTGCATGGGAGACATGGGTGTACATGGGCTCGGGAAGTGCATCATATTAGGTTAGCTAGAAAAGTTTTTTAGGTTGTCTTACTTGACCAGATATATATATTCTATATTGAGTTTTATAAACTAAGCACGAAATCAATACAAGACTTTAGTCTCTTAAATCTCTCTTACTCTCTCGTTCTCTCCCTTTTCTCTATGCCCTAGGATTTACTAGGGTTTCAACAGAATGGCCATCCCATTTCTCGGATCCTTGTTGCTATTTCCATAATCATCGAGTAGCAAGAGTTATTTCCAATAGATTGGTATCAGAGCAGCCATCTAAAACAATGTCCACTATTTTCTCGAATTCCTACACTCTCTTAGTAGAGATGCAAAAGTCTCCATGATTAATGACTTTTAGTGGATGGTGAGGTTTCATTGACTGGGGCACCAGCTCACCTAACAGTTACTGATGATGGATCAGTCATTGGGTGGACAACTCTTATCCAATATTTTTTCAAACATGGTGCACCCAAACTTAATCTCTAATTCATGAAGCTCACCATGCCCGGAATATTGCTCTAATCCTTTGTTAAGCCTGACCTATTATTTACATGAACTAGATTCCTGATTGGGATCTTCACCATATCCAGAATATTAAGCCCAACCCATCCTCCAATCTATAGCATCCTATGCCTAATAGATGTGGTTGTGTCTTCCTGATGCAACTAAACCACTATATTCAGTCAAGAATAATCAACCCCAGAAAGGGCCTGCATATTTACAATGATAGAAGACCAATGACTTAATATTTATTTAGGAAGATTTGATTTAGGTCTCTATGATTCGACTTAGTCATAACGAATATGACTAATCTAATGGCATGGCTCAGCTCGAATCGTTAGCCACCTCAAACTACAACTAGGTCGAGCCAATCGATCAGGTAAGTGAGATCGATGGGAGGGATATGCCATTAACTCACCGTGAATGCATTCAAGTTGAGTAGCTTCCAATTAAAGACTACCAATTGAATCTACCAAACTTACATTAGACATCGACTTGTCTGACCAGAATTGATTGGGCTAGCCTACAATCCAAGCTCGAACCATGTAACAAAATTAGATCTTAAAGTGGTCAAGCACATATGACTGTGAGTTGACCTTGACCAAGACTTACATCTAATGGGTTGATCAAATCTAAACACTTTTGATCCCACCTAACCAACTCTTGATTCAGTTTAATCAACCACTTGACCTAATTGAGCTACCCATATCTATACCCATGTTTTATGTAGGTATCTTAGATCTAAAATTTCATAATTTTTTGAACTAATTTATTTTATCAACTTAACTCTTAATTATGTCTAAAGGTTCATGAAACAAAACATGCATCAAAGATCGTAAGGTTTTAGAATCTAGGGTTTTGCAGAAAAATAAGTTTTGATTTTTGATTAAGGGCAACCATACAGCACCCATACACGCCATAAAAGCACCCCATCAAATGAGAAGAGAGGATCTTTAAACCCTTCTTACTCTTATGATTGTGATGATCCTATGATTGAAAGCAGTTTATGAGTTAATTATGATAACGCATGCCTTAAAGTCTCAACTCTTGAGAATATGTGTTATTATGCCCGTTAACTCAATGGATATATCATGAATATGTTAAATACTCAATATGATAGAAAATAATCTTTTTATTAATTTTAATTTAAAATTATAAAAATACTCCTAGAAATTATTTTACAAGTGTCGGTCAATCTGGCTTCAAGGGCACTCATCTAATTGTTCCTACCCAATCTGCTTGTTGATCAAGAGTCCCACTTGACTGGGACTCTTAAACTAAGAATCTTGGAACTTGGAGTCCTACTTATCTAGAACTCTATGATCAAGAGTCCTACTCATCCAGGACTCTATGATCATGAGTTTCACTTGTTTTGGACACTAGGGTCAAGAGTTCTACTAGTTTGGGACTCTTTGATCAAGAGTTTCGTATCGATAGAACTCTATTATCCGGATATCCACTGTATTTGGACTTTATGCTTGTGAGAGATTTAATTAATGACTTGATTACTAATTAGCTCAATTTGATGGAGTAATGAATTTTGGATCAAGTCCAATTGAATTGGATTCAGTTGGGTTTGACCCGATTAGGTTATGAGATGACCTAATCATCGAGGAGATTTGTTCCTTAATTTGATTAGGGGTTGGGCTTAATCAATTCTTGATTTAATTAAAATTTAATTAAGCCTATTTAAGTCTAAATAAGTTGGATTTAATCTGATCTAATTGGGTCTAATCAATTTGGATTGGAATGGCTTCAATTGGATAAAGTTTGATTTAGACTAGTTTGACTAGTCTACCCACCACCTCACCCCGTTCTTGCACCCATCTAATTTTCTATGAGAAATTATTTCTTGTAACAATTCTCCATGCATAAAGGGGCACATGCCCATGCTTCTCACACCCCAGGTGGATAAGAACAGCTTGGTTGCCATTTGAATTCAAAAAGAGTTTGAATTCAAATGGACAACCAGTTCATTCTTATCCTCCCACACTATTTTGACTCGATCTTATGCAAAATAAAAAGCGTTTCCTTGAGGCATGCACAATTATAGAGGAGAGAAAACTTTCATCAATCCCTTCTACATGAGAGAATTGAATTCAAAAATTCCAAGAGAAGAAAAATACAGAGAGAGCTTGGGATAGGGTTTTGGGTGTGTGCATGCCTTAGGGTTTCGACCTAGGGTTCGGGGATCCATTTCATGAGCTACAAGTGTCATGAGCCCATGAGACATTTAGGAGAGCCTCCTCTTCCTCACTCCCATCTCTGTTGGTGATTTGGAGCATCCAAAGAACCCATGGAGGAAGATCAAAGGAGTTGGGTCGAGATTAGCTGCCAAAAGCATCCGATGTTGAGCTAGTACTTCAGAGGAATCGATCAGGGTCAGGGCCTCATGTGGACGATCCACGAAGGCCAAGTGAGTTGTGAGGCTATGTCATGTTGAGAGGACCTCCCCAGTGGCATGCAAATTATGGTGTTCGGCTATCTGTGCAAGGTATCATGTTCTGATCACGTAGAGTAGTAAAACTGTTTACTGCTGTTGATTTAATTTTCAGATTTTAAAAGCATGTATATCACATTTAGATCCTTTATATATAAGATTTTTGATATGATCAATAGCTCTTAGTTATTAATTAGATTAATAATTATTTTTTCTACATAAATTTTTTGAAATTTTTTTTTGAAAATAGAGCTAGAAACCCTGCATGTTTTCATTCCATGGTATCAGAGCAAGGTTCATTAGATGTGATTTATATGCTTCAAAATTTAAAAATATTTGCATATTAGATATATCATACTTTCAAGTAGCCTAGTAATCGAGCTTGAATGAGACATCAAGCCATCCAGTCATAAGGGATAAGTATGGTTTAAAGGCCATTTCCTCCCATTCGTTGGGAATCTTTTATAGCGGTAGGAGTGCCACCATGAACTCATTCCTGAAGATAAATGATGAAAGAATTTTTAAAATTAGTTCAGTCTTTTTTAATCATGAATGTATTTAGATAGGATCTAACATGATTCATGATTTTTTTGTATTATACATAGATTTAGTTTAAAACCAACAACTAGTACTGTTTGTGAAATGAGCTGATTTATTTTTGAAAGGAGTCGACCCATTTAATGAACAGTGCTAGGTTATAAATAAATTTTTAAAATTTTAAAAAATATTTTTAAAATGCTGAACGTGCTTAAAAATATAATTAAGAATTAAGTGTTATGAATTAGAGTCTAGAATTATGAATTAAAGATCCTAAGTCATTGATCATAAAATATGGATTATTGGGTCAAATGAATTAGATTCATTAATTTGGTTGGACCTAAGGTTAGTTTAAAGAAATGGACTAAATTAGAGTAATTGATCAAATCTAACCAAATATTGAACTAGTTTAGGTAAAGAACACTTTAGACTCAATTACGGTAGTTGTAGTTAGTCAAGTCCATGCCTTTAACCAGAACCAAATAGACTTTATTCATGGCTATGTGGTCGAACCCAAAATTATTAGGTTGGTCAAATTAAAACTAATGAACCAGATGGTGTCTGTTAGGGATAAACCTTACTCTCGTCGAAGTCCAGTCTGATGCTTAGCCTAATGCAACTGGCAATCATGGAAGATCTTCGATCAAAAATTCTTTCTCCAACGATCGAACCCCAACCGAACTCCTCCAGTGGTCGAACCCTAGCCAAACTCCTCCAGCGATCGGACCCTAGCCGAACTCCTCCAATGGTTGAACTTCTTCTACGATTGAACTCCTCCAGCAGTCGAACTTCTTCCGAACTTCTCCTTCAGTCGGATTGCTCCAGGAGCCAAACTCCTTCCAAATTTCTTCTTCAGTCAGATTCCTCTAGGAGCCAAACTTCTTATGGACTTCTCCTTCGGTCGGATACCTCCAGGAAACGAACTCCTTCTGGACTTCTTCTTCAATCAGATTTCTTCGAAAGCTGAACTTCTTTGGGACTTCTACTTCAGTCGGATACCTTCGAGAGTCGAACTCCTTCGGGATTTTTTCTTCAGTCGAATATCTTCAAGAGCCGAACTCCTTCCAGACTTCTCCTTCAGTCAGATTTCTCCAAGAGCCAAACTCCATCGGACTTCTCCTTCATTCGAATTTCTCTAGGAGCTAAACTCCTTTTGGACCTCTCCTTCTATCAGATTCCTCCAGTGGATTGCTTTCAGATTTCAACTAGCATTCCTCTTGGATGATCTCTGATAGGAACGTGATGTAGTCGTTAGGACACCATATTTATCAATTTAATTTAACTTCTTAAAATAATTAAAAATATATAGATAGCAGTGAGTTGGGTCGAATCTATAGGAAAGGTAGTGTTTTTAAATTTGAAATCTTTAATTTTATAAAAGAAAAAGAAAAGAGTAGAGTTTTGGGATCAAAAGTGAAGTCAAAAGATAAAAAAAGTAAAAATTAAAATGTGCAGGAATTTAAACTTGGTACTAAGATCTACTAGTTAGATCTTAGCATCTACTTGCAATAAAATAAAAAGTAATAATTAAAATATAGAAATTAAATTGCAATAAAAATAAAGAACATGAAATTTAAGAGCATAAAAATAAATATTGCATTAAAAAATTTATAATTTAAATATATAAAATAAAAAAAAAATAAAATAGGCTGATCTCTGATCTTGGATCGGCATTGATGGAAAGATGGTGTAGAAGCCTAGCTCTTCTTCTCAACATCCATTATTTTGAAGCAGCCATTGATCTATAGCCTGGCTTCATCCTATACCAAAGCTTCACCTTAATCTGAGATGTTGATTTCTGGAGGCCTGGGGTCCTTTTTATAGAGCTAGGAGGGCTGGAGAGTTTGCTTCTGTGCAGTGTGGGACTAAGAGACTCTTTGATCATTAAAATATGAAGAAATTTGAGTAAAAATTGGATTAAAAGGATGAATTCTGCTACTCGGATGTGTATTAGCCTAGATTAGGTCGGATTAAATTCTGACCGTTCGATCGTGCGTTGATGGAGGAAATCTGGCCGTTGATCGTGCATCGAGAGTTCTGATCACCATCAGGAGCATTCTAGATTGTTGGATCATCCCCTGGATCGAGCGCTGCCATTGGATGGTGATCCATGTGAAGTCTGATGTAGAAAAACTTCCTCCACTGTCCGATCTTGACCGTAAGCTACCAGAGCCGTCCGATGGTGTAATTACTATTCCCATAGACCGCATGGACCGATGACACCGCACACCACATCCAATTAGCACTCCTATCATTGAGTGAAAAGACCAGATTGCCCTATGAGCTGCGATAAATTTCTATGGACCCTTTAAGGGTCTAGGTCCGCCATGTGTCACACCGTGATTCGTCGGATTTTGCTGAGCTAACGGTCCACTCGTAGATCGTGGACTAGCTGATGGCTTCAATGGCTGAGTCAGCTTCGACTGCTTGGCTTGGCTTGGTGGCTTGGCTTGCGGAGCCGGCTGAGCCATTTTCTTTTTTTTTATTTATTTTTTTATCTTTAAAAATGTATATCTTCTCCGTTTTAGCTCCGTTTTGCTTTAAATTTATTTTATTGTGATAAAAAAATGAGATCTTTCTATTGATAATAAAATTTTATATTTTAATTTTTATTATTTTTTAATTATTTTTAATTAATAAAAATATTAATTTTTTAAAAATTATATATAAATTGATCATTAATTCTTAAAAATTAATATAAATTAATTAATAAATTAATATTTTTATTGATAAATTTATGATACTTATCATACCCTCAACTTAAGCTTTGCTCATCCTCGAGTAAAGAAAGAATTTAGTTTTAAATACCTTTTAACTTTAGAGTTTCGAATTTTACCTAAGTAGTTTTCAAAATAATCATTGATATTCAGTAGAGCTTAAGTGAGATATATCATTATGGTATTAATACTTATCAATAAAAAAATTAAATAAAGAATATTAAATTTTTCTAAATTTTTTTCTAAATTATCCTACCTTTATCTCTGATTTGTCTAAACTTTTATATAGATAAGTGTATTGCTACTTCCACCCTTTATTTATTAATTTTTATTTTCACATTGCCCATTTTTTTGATGCGAATATCATTGCTTACTTAGGCAATGGGATCTGGTTACTTGGTGGAAAACCATTTTTTTTTTTTAATATTGCACCACTATTGAGTTTCTTAATCCATTAAGCTTTCTATTTGATCCATGTAGTAAGTCGTAGGCCAATGACTCCCAAACTAGTTGACTTTAGGCCACTAGGTATAGAATACCCCTCAGACTTACTAGCTCGAATCAAATAGGCTACGAGTTAAGACTAGCTTTACAATGAGCTTTTTTGCCCTTCCCACCTTTTGACGTGAAACTCAATGCTTGCTTAGGCAAAGAGA